>JAWNLU010001241.1:0-445576 GCA_035042165.1 Drosophila kuntzei | reverse complement strand
ATTAAAAAATAGATTTTGGAAGCGAATTGTGAACAAGTCAGAGATGGAGCCAAAAACTGAGTGCAAATCAAAAAAAAAAAGGTGGAAATTACAAATCTTCTGCAGCAGCATGATAATAATAAATAAAGAAATATGGAAATTACTAATAAAATTCTTAATTATTGGCGCACACCAGCAGATTGATTTTGCCAAGGTACTGACCCGGCTGCAGAGTTCATTCTTTTACATGGTTTCTTTAAAATTTGGGGTAATCCTGTACCGACCACGAAAGGCTTCAGCATTAGTATCTGCTGGGCTTTCAATTTTAACAGTGCCGCTATATTCCCTTGGGCATACTCGCATCATATATGGTAATTGTGCAAATAGTAAGAGTTCACCCAACATTTGTGGCGCCTCCGTTTGCCCTTTACCTCCTCCTTTTTTTTGCAGCAATATATGCTGCCACCAAAACAATCAGTTCATCATTAGATTTTAATTTGAAATTTCACAATTGACACTGTTTACAAAGAACAGAGTTACGTTCCACACAAACGAAATAACTAGCAGATTCCTGGCAGGAATTTTCCGCAGTGCTGGAGATAGGCCTTTAACGAGAACGACTTTTTATATTGCAAATAAATACAAAATTTCAAAAATCTAGGAGATACCCTGTACTCATTGTACTCGCACTCACAAAAACACTCGCAGCAGACACTATCACCTGCTCAGTTCTATCAACTTTCCAAAATTTTAAATAGACTTCGTTGATAAAGAGTTATGAAGTATTTAAAATTAGCTAGATGAAGAGATGTTGATGAACGTATCGTACAGAAAATCATCAACGATCAGTTGGATGAGTTTCCGTCTTATGAATAAAGCTAACAATCTTCATAATAATATACAACAAAAAATATAGCTTTCGCACAAATATAAATTAATTCTATATATTTAAAATTCTTTGTCCTGACTGACTGACTGACATATCAACGTGTAGGCCAAACGGCTAAAGGTAAAAAGGTAAAGAGCTTTCACACAACATAGCTGAGGCAATTTCATCGTGCAAAAAGACGGCGTTTTTTAAAATTCCACCTGGAAGTGTGTTTACCTGAGGTCAAAAGGTCATGGAATTGCTTTGTATGAAAAACTTTTTTGTTTGTTAAGATATCTTAACTAAACTTACAGATTAGATGTTTGGGACTGTCTCATACATTCTGACCAAATTTGGTAAAAGTGACACGCCCACTTTCCTAAAACACTTCTAAGGGTATGTATAATACTAGAAAAAAACCCAGTTGCAACATTTAGTTAACAAGCCCGAATTGTTAACATCTAATACAAATTTAATATTTTTCATGCAATTTTCATTAATAACTATTGATTATAAAATGTACAGCAATTTTACATTTTATGAAAGCACGCGGCCTTCGGTTGAAACAGCTGACTTTAACAGCTGCTATCTTAACTATTGGACTGTTATGGAACATAACAGATTGATGAATTTATAATGTGTTGGCAATAAAAATTAATGAACTTGCATGCCTTCGAAAAATGAATTAATGCCAAAAAAAATCTCTCAAACGCCCCATAGTGCATGGTAAGTAAGGACAACAAGAAGCTTAAAGAACCCTATGTAAACTTAGGTAAATTTGTGCAGGCGTTGCTAAATAATTAACAAAGTTTTTTTTACAATTTTTGACCACTTTGCTATTGCTTAATTTCTCAATTTCCATTTACCAAGTTTTTCCTAACTGCTACTTCGCCTTCTTTTACTTTCTCTTCTCTTCTCTTGGCTAGTTTTCACTTGCTGCTGTTAATTTAATGAAAACGCAGTATGTTCACGAAAAATCGGATAATTTAAAACCAGCTGATGCACAACTCGTGTTAAAATTGCATTATTATTATAGGCCAATTAAAGGGAGCAGAAGAAAACTGCAAGGGGTGATGAATTTGAGAGAATTAACAACTTGATTTTTACACTATTAATATTTAATTTCTTTTTTACCCGTTCAGTTGTAAATTTATATGTGTATAATTTACTTTAATTGTTAAATCATAACGAATTTCTTAATATTATTTTAAATTTATAAATAAAATAAATAAATAAAATGACACATTGAGATACAGCTTTAATAGGCTATTTCCACGAGCACTAACATTTGCCTCATTCACTCACATATGAATGTGCCTGATTTTTGGATTTCCACGACCAAATGTGAAACGGGTTACTAGATTTGCCATTCGCCCGAAATAAATCAGCTGTTAAGTGTCTGTGCAACAATAATAAAGTATAAAATAAAAGCTTAATTATAATTAATATTAATGAATTAGGTCCATAAGAATGGCCTCATGGTCATGTTTCACTGAATGACTGCTCTCCTTTGCTTGTTCACCAGAAAATATAGCATTTTAATATTCCTTTTAAAAATATATTTGGCGCAAATTTTATGTTTACTTTTTTTTCTGACACAACAGCTGATATTAGAGATGATTCTATAGTTTTTCACGAGATCATCGATAAACATCGGGTTTTCGATAGAAAAATACTGAATTCAACCAGGGCGAATGGCAATAAATGACTACATTTTTTTGGATGATCATTTTTATTTTGTATGGGAACGAACTGAACATTCAGCCTGGGATGATGAAAATGGCGTCGAATGAGCCAAATGTGCTGTAGTGGAAATAGCCTATAAGACATATTTTTGCATTAATCACATTTAAACTTAAAATAATTCGAGCTGCTGTTTATATAAGTTTTTGGTTTAACAATGTCCATTTAGAGAAATATCTGTAAAAACTATCCTAACTATTTTTGCAGCATCTGTGGTGAATATACATTTAAAAATTGTGGACTAAGTGTGTCGGAGTTCATAAACAGGTGTATTTTGCTTACTTTGAATTCCCTTTGGACACCCGTGGCATGTAAAACATGTGTAGAGTCTTTGAGATTATGGACGAAAAAGAAAAGACCCCATTTTAGGTATCAAACACCAATGATGTGGCGGGAACCTTAAAATCATCAAGATGATTGTTATTTTTGTGTTGTCGATATAAACGGAATTAAATACTAAATGTTACTTTAACTAAACTTTATTTAATAACTAATTTTAATTTCCGCGAGCGAAGCGAGTTCTTTAAATTTTTATTAGATACATATTAAAAAGCAACAAGCAAGCAAAAACCATAAACATAATCAAGAAAACGCATTACGTATTTTATGGAATAAAAAAAAGATTTTCTTAGAAAACGGTCACAATATGAAAATAATAGAAAAAATTTGAGTTTCAATATTTAAAAAAAAAATTTTTTTGGTTTAATGAGCAACTCATCGAGTTGTTTAGCAAGTTGTTTAACGATTCATGTGGCTGCGCATTATTTGAGCACAGCTGTTGTTTGGGCATACTCCAATCCGTTATTTTGAGAATTCATGCTACTTTCACCTTCGCTCCAAAAACATATATAATATATTGCAAGGGCGTACGCAGAAATGGCCAGGGAGGGGGCTAACAAAAAAGTATTAAATATTTTTGCCTGTTATTATGTATGCCCCAAAATTTCTGATATCCCATTTTGTGACGAACGATATTTAATTTAATATATAAACTATTAAAAAAAAAAGTTTGGCATTCAGCACATTGCGCAAAGGGATCTCGATTCTGTATACCTAAAAATAATTTTAATGCACAGTGCCGAATGCCAAACTTTTTTTTTTGTAATTATTTATGTATATATTAACTTTAAGTGTCAGAATGTCAGCTAAAAAAGCTTTTTTCACCTGTTTCATTTTACCTGACCACTTTGATATGAATTATGGCATTCAGGAGCTTTGGTAATATGATTTTAATGAAGGTGGAATGTATATTGTCTTGACCAACAGCACTCGAATTCATTTTAAGGACAGACTCAACAACATCATTTTAAGTTACCTTACACTTTTAATTTTTATAATAAATATGTACCATAAATATAATTTTAATATTATTATAAGAATTGAGATTTAATTATTCTTATCAATAATAGAGTTAAAATAATTTTTTATAGTACAGATTTAAAGCAACAGTTTATCCAGTTTATCCATTCAGCTTTTCCAATTTATCTAGGCAATTTTAGTCTGGCTTCATTTTTGAAACTCATAACTCTTATTTGTTATTTCCGATCAATTGTCATAAAGATCTCTGGAGATTTTTTGAACTCACCTGATGGTAAGGCTTTCTTGTAGTTTCCAAATTAATGGGCCCTTGCATAATATAAATGACTGGGCATTTTTAAGACTTATATGACGGGACTGGGATGATGGCGTTGGACTTTCGTTAAATGCAAATTCCTGTTGCATGCGCGCAGGAGCAGGTTCCAAGCTCAAAAGTTTCCATTTCGCTGACTTTCTACAAGATTCCCATTTCTTTTTTTTTACTTTTCTCCCCCAAAATGCCCCCTATCAGGACAGTGACTTCATTACCAATTCCATGCAAGGAAAAAGTTGACCGACTTTGACTTAAATGAATTTGTCGGCATTTTTGCGCAACTTTTTAGTTTAATTAATTTTAATGCCGGTTCGTGAAAAATAAAATGGAAAAAATGGAGAAAGCAAAGTAAAGAAAGAAAAGACTAAGAAAAGTTCCAATTTATTTTTATTTGCTTATTTGATTTATGCTCTTAGCTAAAATGCTAAAGTAAATAAATTAGTGCAAAAAGGATTAGGCTGCGAAAACGCACAAAGAAATATCAAATTGAGGGCGCGTACACACCACCCCCTCGTTTCTATCCCTGCGTCTTCCCTGCCATAAATCATTCATTTCCGGCTTGCCAAAACGCATAAAAAGCGGCCAGGCAAATTTTTATTTAAATTATTTGTCGCTGCTCTTGGCCTTGACTATTGTGGAACACAATTTGCCTGCCCTCTGCCCCCTTTCCTCTTTCATAACATGCCGCCTCTTGTTCGCTGCCTTTTAAAAATACTTTCGCTATTTCTGTTTTCTTTGAGCAGTGCACAAAATGAAATTGCAAATAATTCGCAGGTAGGCGGAAAGAACTCAAATTGCACGTAAATTACATGAAAATTAGACGAAAATAAAGAGGAGCCCAAAAGCAACTTGAGGAGTTTGTCGGACAATGGATCAGGGTTTGAGGGGACTGTGAGAGACAGGGGTCTGTCTGCTGCGTTGCAGAGGGGGTGCTAGGGGGTGGATGACATTGCGTTCAAATGGCTTTTCACATGCAACGTTGTCGCCATAACAACAACAACAACCAATAGGTTCAATAGCATTTGACTTTAATTGGTGAGCGACAGCGATAATTTAAAGACGTCAATTCTTTAGTGATTATCAATTTAGTGTAATCGCAGCTACTATAATGTAAAATGGGTCGCGGAACTCAACTGAGTGATTTTGAAAAGGTAGAAAAGAAGGAAATGTCGAGTCTGGTCTAAGTCACCGTTAAATCGCCAAAAAAAAATAGATCGAAGTCAAAATGTCGTTTGTAATTATCTGCGAAATAAATCGAACTACGGCAGCAACATGAAAGGAGGTGCAAAATACGCAACAACGATAACAGCCAGAAGACATATTATTAGAACTGCCTCCAATGCAACACGCTCAGCTGCCAAAATTAAGGAAGCATGCGGTGTTAAAGTCAGTCTGGCGACTGTGAATCGCATAATTCGTAGTGCTTAACATTTGAGGAGGTTGGAAATAAAAAAAAAACACTTGTCAATGATGTGCGGTGGGCACGAAATTTTCAATCGAGAGCACTACATACACCACCTACAACAAACACAACTTCTGAAGTCATAAATTAAAGCAAAATAAACATTTTTATGATTCTTTGCGCCTGTCGCAAATCGACCACTTTCTGTGTGGTCGTTGTTTGTCTGCTCAAAACTAACGGATTGAGAAGAAGCAGAGACACGCATTTTGTTATTGTGAAAAGGCTCGAGATCGGCAGTCTGAACACTGCGTGTATTTTGTTCTTGCAAAATTTCGGGTGTCCGGTAAACAGGCGCCTTTACTTCATGTATTTTGTTGTTTTAAGCACGCTCGAGTTCGGCACCTGCTAGTTCCAGTGCTTGTGCGTCTGATTGGCGCCACTTTCGCAAAAATAACGAACTGAGCACACAGAGCATCGGGAGCAAGGGCTTGCCCACCGCTGGCGTAAAGCTTCACGCCTTCGGTTTGCTCAGGACTATATGACATGGAAGAAGGAATGGAACACCGTCGTGTTTTCCGATGTGAAAAAATGTAATCTGGATGGTCCGGACGGGTATTATTACTACTTCCATGACCTACGAAAGGAAGAATGTGTTTTAAGTCGTCACCACTTCTGTGCAGGTGGAAAAATTGTGTCGGGAGGCATATCCTATTATGGGACTAGATGAATGCAAATGTGTACAAAAATGTACTATAAAAGAGTTTTCCACAATTTTCCAACGTGTTTCACCGGCTGTCATGGACATTCCAGCATAAAAACTCATCCCATCCACACTGCAAGAGTGGTAAAACATTGGATTGCAGACCAGAACGTAAGATTGCTCGAGTGGCCACCATACTCCCCGGATCTAAATATTATGGAGAACGTTTGGGCGCTATTGTCTCCAAAAGTCTATGAGGGTGGGAGACAATTTGAAGACACAGAGTTCCTAATTGACGCCATTTAAAACGCCTGGATAAAGATTTCTCTTGGAGTTATCGAAAACTATTATAAATCTTTGCCGAATCGTATATATGAACATATACTAAAAAAAGGAGGGCATACTAATTACTAAATTATAGCGAAATAGTGTATATTGTTGTTAAAAATAACCCAAACTGTGAATAATGGCTGCAGGAAATAGGGCCCCAATGAAATAAGGCCCCAAAAGAGGAAATGAAAAAAGACCACAATATTGGGGTGTTATTTCGTAACGAAATAAGACCCCAATTTTAAAAATGAAATAAAGCCCCACGGCGATGAAATAGGGCCCCAAAAAAAATGAAACAAGGCCCTCAATCTTGGGGTACTATTTCATTATGAAATAACACCCCAATTTTATTTTTTTTTTTATAATTCTTTTATTTTGTATAATTCATTTATTTGTAATTATTATTAAATTTGGATTTTTAGTATAATTAACTATCTATAACTTCAAAAAATAATGAAAATTTGATACAAAAAATCCCGCGATTTTTTTGTATCAAATTTTCGGCTGCGGCGCTAAGTTGGACAATTTTTGAAATGAAAATTTTACATATTTATACGTCTTCTTCGCACTATTTAAATCACAAAACTGATCAATTTACTCAAACCCAACCGCTAAACTAATTTTAAAACGATGATTTTGCACATCTGCAAAAAAAATCCGCGCATCAAATAAGAACACCTGCAGATAAGACAATTACCGTTAATGCAGTTCTTGGATTATATTTCTTATTTTTGCAAAAATAAGAAAAATGAAATAAGGCCCCAAAAAATTCATATTAAAAATTGGGGTCTTATTTCCTAACAAAAATGAAATAAGACCCCAAAAAGTTCATATTAAAAATTGGGGTATTATTTTCCAAAAAATATAATTATTTTAATTAGGAAATAAGGCCCTAAAAAAGGAAATAACACCCCAAATTTCACAAAAATCGTTGTTGTTTCCTGTATAAATTTTTGGGGCCTTATTTCATTTTTTTTTTTGGCGCCTTATTTCATTGGGGCCTTATTTCCCAGAGCCGTGAATAATTACTTTTTATACCCGTTACTTAAAAATTAAGTAAAAGGGTATATGGTATTCGTGCAAATGTGCGTAACTGGCAGAAGGAGGCGTGGCAGACCGTATAAAGTATATATATTCTTGATCAGCATCAACAGCCGCGTCGATTTCACTGAATATGCATATAAGTAGGTTTTATACATCCTGACCAAAATTGGTTAAGATCGGTCTACTATATAATATATCTGCCATAGAAAGAATTGGTCGATAATTAAGGATTATGGTGAAAACTATTGTTGTTTCTGGAGATTTGTCAATCTGGACAGTTTCTGGAGTTTCTGCAGTTTCTGTCAATCACTCGCTGATTATGAATATTATTTTGTCTTATACGTCCTGAATGAATTTGGTTTTAATAGGTTCACTATATCATATAGTGGTAACAATCATTGTAACAATCAGGGCGGATGACCTTTTCTATATTTTAGGAATATTCAAAATAAAATAAAAGTTTTGTCGAATATTTTTTCGGGTAGTTATTACATTAAAGTACTTTTATGGGGTTAACTTTGTTTGCAGTTATCATTATAAACTTAGAGTTTTTATATCTTTAGAATCTAAAATTCGGAAAATACTTTATATATATTCAAAGAAGTAACGGGTATCCTATGGTCGGGAGCTCGACTATAGCCTTTCCGACTAGTTATATATTTATATCTTATTTGAATCTCTTGAACCTATTCTGTTGAGCCAAAATAAACCATAAATTTGTGTTATGTTTCTAGAAAACAAAAACAAAAAATTAGCGACCGCTTACTGTAAAATTAACAATAAAATTTTCTATGACATAAAATATTTTTTATCAAAATCGGCCAATTTATTAAAGAGATTTGATCCAATAACTTTGATAGAGATCGTGAACCTATTCAGTTGAGCGGCAGTGTATATACATATGTATACATACATGCATAAGCGTGCTTGTAATTGGCGATATCTGTATATCTTTCGCCTTTAATTCGAGTCAATATAAAAAATAATAATACAAAATGTTTCAAATAAATAGTTACAATTTTGTAATACCGTCAAAAAGAAATGCATATTTTTTTTGTGTTTCGTCCATTGTGTGTTTTTGTGTCGAAAGTGAAAGTGAACTGAACACGCAGACGAATATTTACTAGATTAATTTATGCAACCCGCCTCCGGTGCAAAGTGGACCGTATCGCAAAATATTCGACATAATGTCGAACAATTTGTTGAAATAAAACTACAAAATCGAATATAACATAATTAAAATATATGCTCTATATATAAATAATCGGCAAATACCGCAAACCTACATTTTGGGTAGTTCAGATGTTCAATGTTCAATGGCAGATGTTGGCTGATTGTTTTACTAAAGTTGTCTGGAACTTTTTGTTCACTTTATACCAGGGATTAAAACCAAAACAAATATCGGTTTCAGTTACGGTTTCGGTTATGACCGAATTAAGGTTTTCGGTTATCGGTTATACAAAATCTTGGAGTATCGGTTTCTTAACGGTTATCGGTTTTTTATAAGTTTCGGTTTAAAAATACCGGTGTGGTTTCAGTTCTCAAAAAAATAAGAATTATGTTTTTCGGTTGACCAAAATAAGAAGCGTTATTCATTGTTTTACATGAAAAAAGACTTAATGCCCTTTTTATCTGGTTACTGGAAGGCAAGGAAAATTTAATTATTTTGATTTTATTGATTTTAACAACTTTGAACTGCCATAACTTTGTCAAAACTCGATAAATTTCCATGCTCCATGTAAATTTGTGCATAATTTTATCTCTAAATTCGTTTTGCATTTAAATTTTGTTGATTTTGAAAATAAGAATTTTTTCGAAAAAATCAAAAAAGACAAAGGGACACTGTAAATTTTCGAAAAAATTCGATTTTCAAAAATTTTTCAAATTGAACAAAAAATTGCAGAACCAATTTAGAGGTAAAATTATGCTCAAATTTACATTGCGCATGGAAATTGATTGACTTTTGACAAAGTTATGGCAGTTCAAAGTTATCAAAGTTTCTCAGTACCTGCGACGGCCAGAACCGAAATTAAACCTTAGAAATGAATCGGTTACTAAACGGTTATTTCGGTTTTAGGAGTTTCGGTTTGTGGGTTTCGGTACAGCGGAAAAAATTGTTTTCGGTTACGGTTTCAGTTACGGTTACAAATTTCAATCGGTTTTCACCGGTTAAAGGTTACGGTTTCGGTTAAGGTTTTAATCCCTGCTTTATACACTTGCACATTATGCACTTTACACGTTTAGGGTCTAAATCTTAGACAATAAATTATTGCAAGTTATGAATGTTGACAGCGTTATACGTATTGTCCAAAAAACCAACACTCTGGCAGTTTTAGCGATATACATATGTATACAGGCCTGTTCCGGCTTTCACTTTCGGCAAGAATTTTTGGAAGTGAATATCTTTAACCTGTTCTTAGTTCATTTTGGCATAGTTTTATGGATTTTTTTGCATTAAGTTGGTAAAGTGAAGCCCGATGAAGTGAAAAACGATAATTTTTAAGTACTTTGTCTAAATGTAACGGGAAAAAATATATTTTATTAAATGCTGTAAAATAATAAGTGAAAACCGGAACAGGCCTGATAATGTATGTTAAAATAAAATAGAAAGTGTACGTTTGTATTGATAATAATGGAATACATTTGAATTTATGTATGATTACCTATCCGCAATGTTGTCTTATTTCTACGGTCAGGGAAAGAGAAATGAAATCAAACTTTTGTTAAAATATTTTTCTTCCTATATTTATAAAATATACCAAGTTTCAACCGGTATAGGCAATATTAGATTTTATGCCAAATATTTTGCTATACAATCCAATTCTATAATCTAAGCACTAAAACACATAGTAAAAACCTCTCTCAATTGACTGTATAGCATAGCTTTCCGAGTTAATAACGAAAATGACGAGTTTTATTTGTCTAAAGTTTGGTGAAAAATCAAACAATTTCAAACAATTTTTGTTAAACTATTATCATTATTTTTAAGTGATTCTATAAGGTTTACCCTTAATCATTATTTTTGATCAAAAATAATAAAACTCAAAAATTATGATTATTCATAAGTTTTATTTTTTTCGCTCAAAATGGATATGAGCAACTTATGTTAAACTCTACGATTTCAGAACTGCTTCCGTTACGTTGCAAAGTTTACAAAATGCATTTAGTCAAATCGCCAACAATCGGCCAATGCACTGTAGGTCAAATGGACCCTTTTTCTGATATAAATGAATAACCCGAAGGCTTATCTAGTTTTCTGTGCAAAGTTTCTTTGATACCATTCTAAATCTCCTTTGGAAATGCTTTTCAAAAAATAGGCGAGAAACCTAATTTTTTAAATTGTATAAAATTAGTGTATATTCATTGGATAAACTGAAGTTATTGTCATATTAGTGAATAATAATCAATGTTGTCGGACAAATTTACATCAATATGCAATTGGAAATAACGTAAAACAGTATTCATTTCACTAGTTTTTCCTTTGCTTATACATATATAAATTATGTGCTAAAATGTTTAATTTTGGGAGAAGTAGGCAAAAGGGAAATAAACTTAACTGTTATGAGTTAACGAGGAGTACTCTACAACATGTCACTTGGCTGACAAGTGCTGACATTTTTTAAAACTCTTCCCAAAGATAAGGTTTTGCTAAAAAAAAATATTTTTGGGACGTCTCCTTTATTGACAATTACTACAGGCAACAAGAAAAATACCAACAGCACAGATCTACCAACATAATGTAAAATCACATCATGAATTGTATTAAAAAATTTAATTTAAAAAAAACTTGAGAAACTTGAATTTCTTCCATAATTTGCTCAATTTATGAGGACGTGCCTTTGAATTGAAACAGCTGTTTTACCAGCTGTTAAATTAACATCAGAATACAATGTTAACATTTCTGATATGCAACATTACAGTTCGATGCATTCCTTATAGGAATATAACAAATAATATTGTTAAATTGAATACTTTTAAAAAATGAGTTTATATCAGAAAAAGGGTCCATTTGCCCTATAGTGTAATGTTAATATTCTGACTATGTCATTTTTTAGTTTGATGTATTTTCTATGCATCGTTGTCAAAAGTTCGTTAATTTAAACAAATTTAAATATCGAAATTACTCCAAAACAATGATCAAAAGAACCATAGTGCTCTGTTCCACAGCGACAGACGTATCACAGCGCGGTCAGGCAGCCACATTCTAATGGTCAATGGCGTGGCAAGAAGTGGCATTGAGTTTTTATGGCCTTAAAGAATTTTCAATTGCGGCGCAGTTAAAACTGCTGTGGGTCGGGTGATTTATGGATAGGAGTAGCACAATTGCTTTAAATAAAAACTTTAAACGGAATAAACAGAAACCGTTATGTACATCGATATAAATCGATTAATGACATTTTCTTAAGAGTAGCGCTGTCTAACTCGGAACATAACGATTAAATTTCTTCTTTTTTTTTTAGTTAGATCAATTAATTTTGCAGTTCAATTTTCTTTGGCTTTAGTGAAATCGGAAAGATAGATGGGATGTGACACCGGCGCTGTTCGGAATTATCAAAATTAAGAGCAAAAATCTATTTCTATTACAAATCATTGTCATATTTTATTTCATTTAGGTCCGTTTTCTTCTCTTACTTTCAAAGCCAACAGGGCACTTTACCTTAAAAGCAGGTTTTTAGTTTTTTCGTTCTCTCATCTTGCTTTTAGCATACCAATTGGAATTTATGACAAAGGGGCATTCCTGCGCCCGAAATTGGGTCACATTATTTAAAAATGGGCAACCCTTTTCAAAAAATGTTGGTGCCAAATTTGAAATCTATAAATTTTAATGCGAATTGTGTCTAGTTCTTAGAGACTGTAAGAGCTAAACCAACCAAACTTGACACACAGACTTCTACGAGTGTGAAGCTGATCAATAGCGTTTCAAATTTTTGCCACGGCACCGACCGCCACCGCAAATCACAAAAGAAATCCATCAAACACACAGTTTTAAAGGTAGAACTCTCTTCTTGGTAAATAATGTTTTACATTATTATTATCTATTATTGTTCTTAATGTCATCATTACCAAGTAGATATAACGGTAATTATTGCAGTTTAAGTATTTTAGGAATCTCATACGCCTAAAAGTATGCAGTAATTTCCACTCCGTTCCGCTTTGCACTATGCACTATGGTCCATTTGACGATTTTTTAGGAATTAAGTCGTCTTTTAAAGTTGTTTAATTTAAGTAACTTTTGATGGCGGTGCAGTCCAAATACATCCAACAACAATGTTACATGGTCAGAATTTTAACATTGGCCCACACTGTTAAGTTCACAGCTCTTAAACATAGATGTTTTGAACACGGAGTACGCTCTTCTGTTATACCAATTTTGTAGGTTAAATTTAAGTGATAAACAACATTAATCCAAAAGCCTATTTACAAAAGTTAATAATGGAATATGTTCTGTGTGGTTTGTACTTTATGTTAATAAATCAGCGGTGTTGAAAATCAACGCGCTATATGTTGTTTTGTCTAAATAAAAATTTGGCCTCGCAAAAATAAAATTTAATGAAGTTTTATTTTTGAAGAGAATTACTAATTTCAATTCTACAGTCGTACAGTACATCCGCGAAATTCCACTCATTTCTCAAAATTCCATTTTATTTTAGTTAACCTCAGTTACGATACTCTTAGAATTATGTCGACAACACATGAGTCAAAGGAACGAAAATTAGTATTTTTGGCTTGTTTTAATGCGCGAATTCACTAATATGACAATAAATTTTGTTTATCCAATGAAAATATATTAATTTTTTAAAATTAAAAAAAAAAAATTCTTGTTTCATGCTAAAAATCAGTTTTCGACCGATATTTACTATAAGATCTATATGATTTAGTATTCCGATCTTGATATTTGTTGGCCACAATATCAGGATCATAATATTACATATATAAAATATATATATTTGGCCGAAAAAATTGGAAAAGAAGATAGATGTTATACAAAAATCCTTTTTTCAACCGATAACTCCTATTATTTCTATATGATATAGTTGTCCGATTTAGATCATATTTTAGCAACAAGTCAGTAGCATAGTAACACACCCAACCTGCAAGTTTCGTGCGGATAGCTAAGAAAACAAAAAAATTTAATACCGCGGAATCAAGGAATAGGGCGGTACCACGCCCACTTTTCTAGGCCATTTGCATATTAATATTATTTTGCGAACTATACCAAAATATCTGTACCAAAATATCTTGTTTCGTTCTTGAGTCATTAATTTATTCCTAAAAAATCGTCAAAGGGACCATAGTGCGTTACCATTGGCAACACTGAAATAATCGGAGTAGGCGAGTGTTTAGCCTTTAAAGCAGCGGTGGGCAAGCGGTTGCTCCCGATGAAACTCCATATGCTCAGTCCGTTATATTTTCGAAAGTGGCGCCAATCAGTGGAGCGAACAGGTGCCTGCCAGCAAATAAATTTTTGACAAGAAAATCAAATTGCTCTTATCGGCTAGATTAACTAAATTGTATTGTTGTAGGCAAGATGCAAAAACGGCCTTAATCCTCTAACATACGCTAGTTTCTTTCTACTTTGTAGTAGGTGCTGAATCGAACAGCGATCCAAGCTTAAGGTCACCTTTGTGTAGCTACAACCAGTTGAGAATTCTAAAGCGCGACAATTATTCTAAAATAAAAAAAGAGTTCGGCATTCGGCACTGCGCATTCAAATTATTTTTAGGTATTAAGAATCGTGACATTTTTGCGCAATGTGCAAAATGCCAAACTTTTTTTTATTTTAGAATAATTCATATATTAAATCAAATATCATTCGTCACAAAACTGGAAATCAGAAATTTTGGGACACGGAAAGGGTTTCGTCACTACACTTTTACTTTGTAAAGAATTTTTATATAAGATCTTAACCAGACTCACCGATATTATATTTGGCTTGGTGTTATACATCCTGACTAAGTTTGATTAAAATCGGACTATTATATCATAAAGACGTCAGATTTTTATTACACAGCAATCTTAAAATTTGAAGAACAAAACGGTATAAATTCAATTAAATTCGGTCGTACTTAATTTTAGGATGGCACATTTTTCTGAGTGTACGTGTAGAAGCCGTGAAGTGGGAACATTTTTTTGTACATATGTATGTATGTGTATACATATGTGTACATACATATGTGTCTCTGACTTTGACTCCGACTCCGAGTGTTTTTTTCCACTCTTTCAACGCGTGTTTGACAAGCCGACACATTTATTTCAGTTTTTCCTTCGGCCTGGACGACAACGACGCAGTTGTATCTGCTGCCGTTGTTTTTGTTGTGCTTGTTGCTTTTTTTTCTATTGCCACTGTTGCGGTTGCTGTGTTAATCTGCATTAAGCTTTCATTTGCCAACGTTTCGAATCAACATTTACATATGTACATACAAGGGCGTACTAAGGATGAAAATTAGGGGACAGACATTTTAATGTTATTGTATTTGTGTATTTTGTACTATTTAAAAATAGTTTTATTTTATAGAATTTAATTGGGTTTCACTTAAGTGATCGCAAGATTTTAAAATCAAGTAAGATAAAATTCTGTTCTTTGTTTCTGGGTAACATCATCACTCATACTGCCGTGGTTGAATTATGGCTTATAGCAAAATCCTTTTTGCCGACTTCGCAATATTTTTTAATTTGAAATAAAGCCCAGTTAAAATAATCTCAAGCAAACCCTTCACTTCACGTCGGGCAGGTATGCTGATATGGTAATATCTCAGACGACTCTCCATAACTCGTTATGTTTAATATCTTAAACGACGCTTAATTATTGCAATCATGTAAATACCGGGAGTAACAAAAAAAATAATAAATACATTTCTAATATTACTTAAATTTGAAAGTCAAAAAATCGAAAATAACCCAGAAATAAATATCATTTTCGTATCTGCCTAAACATGTAAGGAGTCTACATTTCAAATTTGTTACTTTTAGCTCTTATCATCTCTGAGATTTCTTCGTTCATACTACATACATACTATTATCAAACTTAATGTAACTTTATATATAACAGCAAAATTTTGAAAGTGGTGGTAACATCTAGGAACCCCAGGCACATTTTGGTTTACGCAAGCATAGTCTATCTTTCCTTTTTTATCCATTATTCTTGCCTAATTGCATCTAATTTTTTCATTTTTAAGCTGTGCATCTTTTGAAATACAGTATTTTAATTTGGAGTAAAATTACTGCGAATTAAATTTATTTTAAGGTATACAGAATCGAGATCCCTTTGCGCAATGTGCTGAATGTCAAACTTTTTTTTTTTAGTTTATATATTAAATTAAATATCGTTCGTCACAAAATGGGATATCAGAAATTTTTTGGCATACATAATAACAGGCAAAAATATTTAATACTTTTTTGCTAGCCCCCTCCCTGGCCATTTCTGCGTACGCCCTTGCAATATATTATATATGTTTTTGGAGCGAAGGTGAAAGTAGCATGAATTCTCAAAATAACGGATTGGAGTATGCCCAAACAACAGCTGTGCTCAAACAATGCACAGCCACATGAATCGTTAATCGATTGGCAAAGTCCTCTTTAAATTTCTTTACGCACACACACATAGTATGTATGTATGTATGTATACATATGGGTTTACTAAAGATGAGAACAAGCCGCGCGTCGTGGCCCATTTTGGCACTGCGTCTCCAGCGCACAGTGGATTGTATAGCAAAATATTTGGCATAAAATCGAATATTGCCTATACCGGTTGAAACTTGGTATATTTTATAAATATAGGAAGAAAAATATTTTAACAAAAGTTTGATTTCATTTCTCTTTCCCTGACCGTAGAAATAAGACAACATTGCGGATAGGTAATCATACATAAATTCAAATGTATTCCATTATTATCAATACAAACGTACACTTTCTATTTTATTTTAACATACATTATCAGGCCTGTTCCGGTTTTCACTTATTATTTTACAGCATTTAATAAAATATATTTTTTCCCGTTACATTTAGACAAAGTACTTAAAAATTATCGTTTTTCACTTCATCGGGCTTCACTTTACCAACTTAATGCAAAAAAATCCATAAAACTATGCCAAAATGAACTAAGAACAGGTTAAAGATATTCACTTCCAAAAATTCTTGCCGAAAGTGAAAGCCGGAACAGGCCTGTATACATATGTATATCGCTAAAACTGCCAGAGTGTTGGTTTTTTGGACAATACGTATAACGCTGTCAACATTCATAACTTGCAATAATTTATTGTCTAAGATTTAGACCCTAAACGTGTAAAGTGCATAATGTGCAAGTGTATAAAGCAGGGATTAAAACCTTAACCGAAACCGTAACCTTTAACCGGTGAAAACCGATTGAAATTTGTAACCGTAACTGAAACCGTAACCGAAAACAATTTTTTCCGCTGTACCGAAACCCACAAACCGAAACTCCTTAAACCGAAATAACCGTTTAGTAACCGATTCATTTCTAAGGTTTAATTTCGGTTCTGGCCGTCGCAGGTACTGAGAAACTTTGATAACTTTGAACTGCCATAACTTTGTCAAAAGTCAATCAATTTCCATGCGCAATGTAAATTTGAGCATAATTTTACATCTAAATTGGTTCTGAAATTTTTTGTTCAATTTGAAAAATTTTTCAAAATCGAATTTTTTCGAAAAACTACAGTGTCCCTTTGTCATTTTTGATTTTTTCGAAAAAATTCGAATTTTCAAAATCAACAAAATTTAAATGCAAAACGAATTAAGAGATAAAATTATGCACAAATTTACATGGGCATGGAAATTTATCGAGTTTTGACAAAGTTATGGCAGTTCAAAGTTGTTAAAATCAATAAAATCAAAATAATTAAATTTTCCTTGCCTTCCAGTAACCAGATAAGAAGGGCATTAAGTCTATTTTCATGTAAAACAATGAATAACGCTTCTTATTTTGGTCAACCTAAAAACATAATTCTTATTTTTTTTGAGAACCAAAACCACACCGGTATTTTTAAACCGAAACTTATAAAAAACCGATAACCGTTAAGAAACCGATACTCCAAGATTTTGTATAACCGATAACCGAAAACCTTAATTCGGTCATAATCAAAACCGTAACTGAAACCGAAATTTGTTTCGGTTTTAATCCCTGGTATAAAGTGAACAAAAAGTTCCAGACAATTTTAGTAAAACACTCAGCCAACATCTGACATTGAACATTGAACATCTGAACTACCAGAAATGTAGGTTTGCGGTATTTGCCGATTATTTATATATAGAGCATATAATTTAATTATGTTATATTCGATTTTGTAGTTTTATTTCAACAAATTTTTCGACTTTATGTCGAATATTTTGCGATACGGTCCACTTTGCACCGGAGGCGGGTTGCATAAATTAATCTAGTAAATATTCGTCTGCGTGTTCAGTTCACTTTCACTTTCGACACAGAAACACACAATGGACGAAACACAAAAAAAAATGCATTTCTTTTTGACGGTATTACAAAATTGTAACTATTTATTTAAAACATTTTGTATTATTATTTTTTATATTGACTCGAATTAAAGGCGAAAGATATACAGATATCGCCAATTACAAGCACGCTTATGCATGTATGTATACATATGTATATACACTGCCGCTCAACTGAATAGGTTCACGATCTCTATCAAAGTTATTGGATCAAATCTCTTTAATTAATTGGCCGATTTTGATAAAAAATATTTTATGTTATAGAAAATTTTATTGTTAATTTTACAGTAAGCGTTCGTAATTTTTTGTTTTTGTTTTCTAGAAACATAACACAAATTTATGGTTTATTTTGGCTCAACAGAATAGGTTCAAGAGATTCAAATAAGATATAAATATATAACTAGTCGGAAAGGCTATAGTCGAGCTCCCGACCATAGGATACCCGTTACTTCTTTGAATATATATAAAGTATTTTCCGAATTTTAGATTCTAAAGATATAAAAACTCTAAGTTTATAATGATAACTGCAAACAAAGTTAACCCCATAAAAGTACTTTAATGTAATAACTACCCGAAAAAATATTCGACAAAACTTTTATTTTATTTTGAATATTCCTAAAATATAGAAAAGGTCATCCGCCCTGATTGTTACAATGATTGTTACCACTATATGATATAGTGAACCTATTAAAACCAAATTCATTCAGGACGTATAAGACAAAATAATATTCATAATCAGCGAGTGATTGACAGAAACTGCAGAAACTCCAGAAACTCTCCAGATTGACAAATCTCCAGAAACAACAATAGTTTTCACCATAATCCTTAACCGATCTTAACCAATTTTGGTCAGGATGTATAAAACCAACTTATATGCATATTCAGTGAAATCGACTCGGCTGTTGATGCTGATCAAGAATATATATACTTTATACGGTCTGCCACGCCTCCTTCTGCCAGTTACGCACATTTGCACGAATACCATATACCCTTTTACTTAATTTTTAAGTAACGGGTATAAAAAGTAATTATTCACGGCTCTGGGAAATAAGGCCCCAATGAAATAAGGCGCCAAAAAAAAAAATGAAATAAGGCCCCAAAAATTTATACAGGAAACAACAACGATTTTTGTGAAATTTGGGGTGTTATTTCCTTTTATAGGGCCTTATTTCCTAATTAAAATAATTATATTTTTTGGGAAATAATACCCCAATTTTTAATATGAACTTTTTGGGGTCTTATTTCATTTTTGTTAGGAAATAATTTGGAAATTAGGAAATAAGACCCCAATTTTTAATATGAATTTTTGGGGCCTTATTTCATTTTTCTTATTTTTGCAAAAATAAGAAATATAATCCAAGAACTGCATTAACGGTAATTGTCTTATCTGCAGGTGTTCTTATTTGATGCGCGGATTTTTTTGCAGATGTGCAAAATCACCGTTTTAAAATTAGTTTAGCGGTTGGGTTTGAGTAAATTGATCAGTTTTGTGATTTAAATAGTGCGAAGAAGACGTATAAATATGTAAAATTTTCATTTCAAAAATTGTCCAACTTAGCGCCGCAGCCGAAAATTTGATACAAAAAAATCGCGGGATTTTTTGTATCAAATTTTCATTATTTTTTGAAGTTATAGATAGTTAATTATACTAAAAATCCAAATTTAATAATAATTACAAATAAATGAATTATACAAAATAAAAGAATTATAAAAAAAAAAATAAAATTGGGGTGTTATTTCATAATGAAATAGTACCCCAAGATTAGGGCCTTGTTTCATTTTTTTTGGGGCCCTATTTCATCGCCGTGGGGCTTTATTTCATTTTTAAAATTGGGGTCTTATTTCGTTACGAAATAACACCCCAATATTGTGGTCTTTTTTCATTTCCTCTTTTGGGGCCTTATTTCATTGGGGCCCTATTTCCTGCAGCCATTATTCACAGTTTGGGTTATTTTTAACAACAATATACACTATTTCGCTATAATTTAGTAATTAGTATGCCCTCCTTTTTTTAGTATATGTTCATATATACGATTCGGCAAAGATTTATAATAGTTTTCGATAACTCCAAGAGAAATCTTTATCCAGGCGTTTTAAATGGCGTCAATTAGGAACTCTGTGTCTTCAAATTGTCTCCCACCCTCATAGACTTTTGGAGACAATAGCGCCCAAACGTTCTCCATAATATTTAGATCCGGGGAGTATGGTGGCCACTCGAGCAATCTTACGTTCTGGTCTGCAATCCAATGTTTTACCACTCTTGCAGTGTGGATGGGATGAGTTTTTATGCTGGAATGTCCATGACAGCCGGTGAAACACGTTGGAAAATTGTGGAAAACTCTTTTATAGTACATTTTTGTACACATTTGCATTCATCTAGTCCCATAATAGGATATGCCTCCCGACACAATTTTTCCACCTGCACAGGAGTGGTGGCGACTTAAAACACATTCTTCCTTTCGTAGGTCATGGAAGTAGTAATTATACCCGTCCGGACCATCCCGATTACATTTTTTCACATCGGAAAACACGACAGTGTTCCATTCCTTCTTCCATGTCATATAGTCCTGAGCAAACCGAAGGCGTGAAGCTTTACGCCAGCGGTGGGCAAGCCCTTGCTCCCGATGCTCTGTGTGCTCAGTTCGTTATTTTTGCGAAAGTGGCGCCAATCAGACGCACAAGCACTGGAACTAGCAGGTGCCGAACTCGAGCGTGCTTAAAACAACAAAATACATGAAGTAAAGGCGCCTGTTTACCGGACACCCGAAATTTTGCAAGAACAAAATACACGCAGTGTTCAGACTGCCGATCTCGAGCCTTTTCACAATAACAAAATGCGTGTCTCTGCTTCTTCTCAATCCGTTAGTTTTGAGCAGACAAACAACGACCACACAGAAAGTGGTCGATTTGCGACGAGGCGCAAAGAATCATAAAAATGTTTATTTTGCTTTAATTTATGACTTCAGAAGTTGTGTTTGTTGTAGGTGGTGTATGTAGTGCTCTCGATTGAAAATTTCGTGCCCACCGCACATCATTGACAAGTGTTTTTTTTTTTTATTTCCAACCTCCTCAAATGTTAAGCACTACGAATTATGCGATTCACAGTCGCCAGACTGACTTTAACACCGCATGCTTCCTTAATTTTGGCAGCTGAGCGTGTTGCATTGGAGGCAGTTCTAATAATATGTCTTCTGGCTGTTATCGTTGTTGCGTATTTTGCACCTCCTTTCATGTTGCTGCCGTAGTTCGATTTATTTCGCAGATAATTACAAACGACATTTTGACTTCGATCTATTTTTTTTGGCGATTTAACGGTGACTTAGACCAGACTCGACATTTCCTTCTTTTCTACCTTTTCAAAATCACTCAGTTGAGTTCCGCGACCCATTTTACATTATAGTAGCTGCGATTACACTAAATTGATAATCACTAAAGAATTGACGTCTTTAAATTATCGCTGTCGCTCACCAATTAAAGTCAAATGCTATTGAACCCATTCTGTTGAGCAAAAAAAAAATGCATAAAATTCAGCGAATTTGACGACGAGCCCAAAAATCTGATTACCGTTAGGCAAATTCCTTCATTTTTCTTTGCTACCATGTAGTGAAACGAATGAAGCTTCGAAGCATGCATTAATAATAAATATACGTAAACAAGGAATTTAGAGAGATGACAAAATGAAAACAGATCTTTGTTAACCTATTCAGTTGAGCGGCAGTGTATAAGCCCAAGTACCAACTCATATTCTCGTACTCACTATAAGAAACCCATTAGAATACAGTCTCATAGGATACTGTTCTGTACGAGTATATACATAAATCACTGCGGACGGCAGTCCGCGCTAGTGACGAAAGCAACACGTAGTGTGCAAAAGGCGACTAGCAATATATACACGCAGAATGGAAAATTTGGTACGACTGTCCGATCAGATCGAGTTATATACCGATCGAAAGGTATGACGGTCAATAACAAAAGTGCATACTAAGACTTTTGGTAACTCACCTGGTTCATAAGATATGGGGGTGTAAGTGGGAGGGGCAACATTTTTATGATTGCAGCTAGTGGGGCCGTTGGAGCCTTTTGGTTAAATTTTATATTTTTTAAAAATTCTTATTAAAAATGATACCTCGATCATTCCAATACGACATTTGGTTCAAAAGATATATTAATTTGAAATTTTTAAGGGCCTTCTCAAAATGAGATGAAAAATGAGTTTGTCTGTTTGTTTGTCTGTTTGTTTGGATCAAAGCGCTGAAAAAGCTTAAATTTTTTGATAAGGAATTGTTTCTTATCAAAAATCTAGAAACTTTTGTTCTACGACTTTAGCGGGAAATAGCTAGTTTAGCGGTAAATAGCTAAAACGTGATAAATTTGAAACAGCAATAGCTTCCAATCTAAAAAAGCTACAGATGTGTTCTATATGCCGTTAGAAAGGTATATTAGAGGGCTTTTAGACGTACCTTGAATATTTTTTTGCAAAGTACTCAGGTGAAATGCTACAGGTGAAAAAAGGTTTTTTGGCTTACATTTTATTTTTATTAAATTTCAATATGTTGTAATACGTAAAATTTCGCAACTTTTGATATATGACACATGTCTCTCAGCCACAAGGTTTGGCAGATATTACCGGTTAACTTAATATATACATTTTACTATTTACTATATGGTACTTATTAGAAAATCAAGCTTTGGTACAAAAAACTTTTTTGTTTTTCAAGGTTTCTCAACCAGTTTGACGGAGTATGCATCTAAGTTGGTCTTAGACATTATGTCCAAATTTAGTTCAAATCGGACCACTATATCATATAGCTGTCATAGGAACGATCGGCTAAAAATCAAGTTTTAGTATGAAAAACTTTTTTGTTTATTAAGATTTCTCAACTAATTTGACAGAATATGCATTATAGTTGGTCCTATACATCCAGACCAAATTAAGTTCAAATCGGTCCACTACATCATATAGCTGCCATATGAACGATCGGTACAAAATAAAGTTTCAGTACGAAAATCTTTTATATTTCTCAAGATATCTCAACCAATTTGACAGAGTATGCATTTAAGTTGGTATTATACATTATGTCCAAATTTAGTTCAAACCGGTCTACTATATCATATGGCTGTCATAGGAACGATCGGTCAAAAATCTAGTTTTAGTAAGAAAAACTTTTTTGTTTCTCAAGATATCTCAAACAATTTTACAGGGTATTCATCTAAATCTTACACATTATGTCTAAATTTAGTTCAAATCGTTCCACTTTATCATATAGCTGTCATAGGAACGATAGGTCAAAAATCAAGTTTTAGTACGAGAAACTTTTTTGCTTATTAAGATATCTCAACCAGTTTGACTGAATATGCATTTAAGTTGTTCTTATACATTATGTCCAAACTTAGTTCAAATCGGTCCACTATATCATATAGCTGCCATAGGAATAATCGGTCAAATACCAAGTGTAAGTACTGAACACTCCACGAGGGTGCCAACTGGAAATGGCGCGAAAGTGTTCCTGATCAATGTCGGGCGGCACTCAGCAAAGATCAGGGGTCGAAAATATGTGCTCTGGTTTTATAATTGCCAAATTATATGGGATCGACTCTTGGTCATGGTACTGAGATATATTTCTAAAAACACCAACACTATTTGGAAAGTTTCAATGTCAAAAGCATATGCAATTGCAAAACTTTCTGATATCACATAAAAAAACCTCTACACGAGGTAAAAGTCTAGTGACGAAAGCTTATTCTAGCCCCAAAATTTCTGATATCCAATTTTGTGACGAAATTTATTACATTTAATATATGAATTATTCTAATATTAAAAAAAAAATTGTTTGGCATTCGGCACATTGCGCAAAAAAGTTTACGATTCTTTATACCTAAAAATTACTTTAATGCGGCACATTGCGCAAAAAAGTTCACGATTCTTTATACCTAAAAATTACTTTAATGCGCAGTGCCGAATGCCAAACAATTTTTTTTAATATTAGAATAATTCATATATTAAATGTAATAAATTTCGTCACAAAATTGGATATCAGAAATTTTGGGGCTAGAATAAGCTTTCGTCACTAGACTTTTACCTCGTGTAGAGGTTTTTATGTGATATGTACATACATAAATATGCTATTGGGTATATAAGGGATGACAGGCGCTCAGGTTGTGTGCGCTCAAAATGAATTAAGCGATGCTAAACAACAATAGCAACATGAGGAGGAGGAACAACAGCTGACAGCCACTTCAGGTGAGAGGCGGCAACGGTGACGGCAACAACGCGTCGTCAGCTACGGCTTGTTGCACGTTGATTGCCGTTGGTTGTTGTTGTTGTGGCGACAACGTTGCATGTGAAAAGCCATTTGCACGCAATGTCATCCACCCCCTAGCACCCCCTCTGCAACGCAGCAGACAGGCCCCTGTCTCTCACAGTCCCCTCAAACCCTGATCCATTGTCCGACAAACTCCTCAAGTTGCTTTTGGGCTCCTCTTTATTTTCGTCTAATTTTCATGTAATTTACGTGCAATTTGAGTTCTTTCCGCCTACCTGCGAATTATTTGCAATTTCATTTTGTGCACTGCTCAAAGAAAACAGAAATAGCGAAAGTATTTTTAAAAGGCAGCGAACAAGAGGCGGCATGTTATGAAAGAGGAAAGGGGGCAGAGGGCAGGCAAATTGTGTTCCACAATAGTCAAGGCCAAGAGCAGCGACAAATAATTTAAATAAAAATTTGCCTGGCCGCTTTTTATGCGTTTTGGCAAGCCGGAAATGAATGATTTATGGCAGGGGAAGACGCAGGGATAGAAACGAGGGGGTGGTGTGTACGCGCCCTCAATTTGATATTTCTTTGTGCGTTTTCGCAGCCTAATCCTTTTTGCACTAATTTATTTACTTTAGCATTTTAGCTAAGAGCATAAATCAAATAAGCAAATAAAAATAAATTTGAACTTTTCTTAGTCTTTTTCTTTCTTTGCTTTCTCCATTTTTTCCGTTTTATTTTTCACGAACCGGCTTTAAAATTAATTAAACTAAAAAGTTGCGCAAATTCATTTAAGTCAAAGTCGGCCAACTTTTCCTTGCATGGAATTGGTAATGAAGTCACTGTCCTGATAGGGGGCATTTGGGGGAGAAAAGTAAAAAAAAAAGAAATGGGAATCTTGTAGAAAGTCAGCGAAATGGAAACTTTTGAGCTTGGAACCTGCTCCTGCGCGCATGCAACAGGAATTTGCATTTAACGAAAGTCCAACGCCATCATCCCAGTCCCGTCATAGAAGTCTTAAAAATGCCCAGTCATTTATATTATGCAAGGGCCCATTAATTTGGAAACTACAAGAAAGTCAATTCAATGAACGAACTATGAACTCTGCCCCCAACCGAGATTCCACGAGTGCAAAGTAACAAACGCGTAAGTCAATATAACAGTGGCATTCAAATACGCTATAATCTGTCTACTGTTATCCATCCACTATTGATCAAATTATTTAAGATTTTTTGTATACCCTGATTTACTAAAGTATTATAACATCCCTTACTGAATTTCTAAAGCCTTACCTTAAGAAACAAAAAATTGTTCCATACTAAAGGTTAATTTCATCCGATTATTCCTATGGCAGCTATATGATATAGTAATCCGACTTTGACCAAATTTGGTCAGAATGTAAGTGACAGGCCCAAACATCTAATCTGTAAGTTTGGTTAAGATATCTTAAGAAACAACAAAGTTTTTCATACTAAAGGTTAATGTGCATCATATCATATAAATTAAGATATCTTAACCAAACTTACAGATTATATGTTTGGAACTGTCTGTATCATTCTGACAAAATTTGGTCAAAGTTGGATTACTGTGTCAAATAGCTGCCATAGGAACAATATAATGCAAATTATCGATCAGTATGAAAATGTTTTTTTTTTCTAAAGAAATCTCAACCAAACTCATCCTAAAGGTTGCTTTGACTAAACTTAATTAATATTATTAACTAAATTTCATCATCGCGAGCGAAGCGAGCAGGGGTTGGCGAGCGAAGCGAGCCAGGGGCGGTGCCCCCTAGTAGATTATATATCTGTCATAGAAAGGATTGATCAATAATTAAGGATTAGTGTGAAAATTGTTTTGTTTCTGGAGATATCCCAATCACTCGCTGAATTTGAATATTCTTTCGACTAATACCCCCTGATCGAATTTGGTTTTAATCGGTTCCCTATATCATATAAATGTCATTAGAAAAATCAGTTAATACAGGTATCAAGTCTTCGGTGTGCTGAAGGATATTCAAGTGCACAGGGCCCCTTGTTATATTTTAGCAATATTCAATAACTATTATAATATATTAATCATTACTTTAATGTACTCTTATGGATTTTGTAATAATTTAACTGGTAATTTAATTGCATGCATTAATCATTATAAACTTTGAGTTTTTTATATTTTTAGAGTTAAAAATTCGAAAAAATATTCAATGAAGTAACGGGTATCCTTTATTCGGGAGCACGACTATAGCCTTTACCGCTTGTTTTTAGACTTGTATGCTTTTCGCAACAAGAACCAAATTAGTTTTACAAATTTTTAAAATCGTTTTCTTCTCTCAATCGTTTATTCATATAAATTAATTAAGTGACGTTTCTCTTTACTTTAGTTGTGTAGTAAATTTAATCCTTCAATTAAATGTTCAGCAAAGACAAAACAATATATTATATATTTGTCAGAGCAGCTAAATTTTCCTTCTTGGTGTTACGTTCTGAGAGCACAGCAAGTCCCGAGAATTATTGTTCAATGATTATTTATTTTGACTGTCTCGAAAACCACGTCTGCACTCTATGAATTGCACAACCGGAAAGGGAATTTTTGTCACTTGTCATCTTTTATGTGCATACACGTCACTGTCTCTTTGGACCTGTCAGTGAACTCCTTTTAACACTGATTACACTGTGCAAGTCGAAAAAAAGACATGACCAAACTCAACGGTTCCACCCCATTTCGGGTCCTAGGAATCGAACTGCATCATTACTTTTTTGAGTTACAACGATGGTTTCATACAAAATTTTTTTTTTAAGTTTAAGGAAATTGTTTGGGGTCTATCTTCCATGGTATGGTTTTTTTTGGTAAACTTTCTTCAGCAAAGTTACTTGGAATCTTTAAAGCTACAAGTTTTATGAACAAGCCAAGCTTCTAAAATGGAGTTTTGAGGCTCTTTGAGGTCAATATGTCAAAAAGTAGAGGATTTACAACTTTAATAAAAAACTAGTCGGAAAGGCTACAGTCGAGCTCCTGACTGTAGGATACCCGTTACTTCTTTGAATATATATAAATTTGATTTATACAAATTTTAAATTTTATTTTATATTGAATATTCCTAAAATATAGAAAAGGGCATCCGCCCTGATTGTTACAATGACCACTATATGATATAGTGAACCTATTAAAACCAAATTCATTCAGGACGTAGAAGACAAAATAATATTCTGACCAATTCTTTCTAAATACATATCCTATCAAATTGGTTGAGATACCCCAGAAAACAAAAGAGTTTTTCATACTAAAACTTGATTTACGACCGATCGTTCATATGGCAGCTATATGATACAGTGGTCCGATCAAAAATTTAAAATAAACTTGATCTGCGTGGGGTTTATAGAAGTCTGTGTACCAAATTTGGTTGCTCTATCCCTTATAGTCTCTGAGATCTAGGCGCTCACACGGACGGACGGACAGACGGACATGGCTATATCGACTCGGCTGTTGATGCTGATCAAGAATATATATACTTTATAGGGTGTGACACGCCTCCTTCTGCCTGTTACGCACATTTGCACGAATACAATATACCCTTTTACTTAATTTTTAAGTAACGGGTATAAAAAGAATTTCGTTGTTACCTGTTGATAAAGCTACTTGGCAAAACACGAACTACATTTTGGTATAATTATCGGATAGTAAAATTTGATTTCTGCATAATATGAGAGAAAAATGTAAAAAAATAAGTGGTAAATATTGTATCTTTTTTGGGTTATTGACCTCTAGAGCCCCAAAACTGCATTTTCGAAGATTGGCTTTTTCAAAAAACTTGTAGCTTTATAAATTCCAAGCTGAAGCAAGTTTACAAAAAAAAAAACCATACCATGGAAGATAGAGACCAAACAATTTCCTTAAACTTAAAAAGAAAATTTTGTATGAAACCATCGATGTAACTCAAAAAAGTAATGATGCAGTTCGATTCCTAGGACCCGAAATAGGGGGGAACCGTTGAGTTTGGTCATGTTTTTTTTTTTTTGAAAAAAACTATCACAGTGTTATTGAACAACACTCTCAGGCCATGCTCGGCAGAGGCAACCCTTGCCTCTCACCTTGCTTTCAGTGGTAACCCTAGTATTACCGACTAGGTCAACTCTGTTAAATAACTGTCTTTATTATTAGCACTTGATAGTTAACAATCAGAATTAATAGTAACATTTACTAGGATCTACGACATATTTAACGAAAATTATTTACTTTTATAAAGAGTACCCATGTAATGAGATCAATTTCCATACTAAAAATATAAAAACAAAATTTAAAAGCAGGTTTTCGGTATCGGTATAAAAAAAAAGAATTTTTTCCGTTACGGATACCAATTTCAATAAATCTCTGATTAAGGGAAATGCTGGGAGATTTGAGAAACCGAAAACGGTTGTTAGACATTTGTAGAGTACGCTTGAATATTTATTATTATGATGATGCCCCTCCCGACGATATATGACTACGTCTAAGATAACCAAGAGTGATTTTATCTATTAAGACAATATGCCTTTTGTGAACTTCAAATAGAAGGAGTATAGTATAAAGCAAATGTCAAACATAAATCCTGGTCAACACATAGCAACACAAAAAAAAAAGACTCAAAAGTGGCCATTTGTAATGGATTCTATACATTTGGGCACATTATATGAACAGAAAATACAACTTGACAAATAGCTTATATGTACATACAGCTGCGAAAAATAAAATAGCACCACCCTCCTACCTTCTCAACCCTCTCAACCTTCCAATTCTAAAGGAAACCCAATATATATTTTATGTATTAGATATTCTAGGCAATATGAAAAAAAAAAGTTTTGGAAAAATCGCTGCCCCAACTATATCTTTTTTGACACGTAAGACAAAGTCTCATAGTGGTGCTATTATTTTTTTCGCAGCTGTATGTAGTCCCAGAACAGCCCAATAAAACTTTTGGGAACATGTGTTCCCGGGCGACCCATTCTTGTAAGCTGGCACTTTTCTCCAAAATGAGCAGTATATGCCTTTGTTGTGTCCGAAACGTACATACAATCACAAGACAAGGGCACACATTACACATTGGTGAATTTGGAAGGCTAAATGTCGGCACTTTAAAAATCGCCGCGTCGCGACAAAGTCTATAAACTACCACGAAAGAGTGCGCAAAGCATACAAAGAGTAACCGCTACTTATGTTTTCCTTTTGTCTTTGTTAATCTTATTGCGATAATCTTCATGACGATGTTTGCAAAGTGGTTGTGAAATGTGAAAACTTGTAAAATTATTCTTTTTACATCATGTAAGTATGAAAATACAATAACTTCTATTGCATTTACATATGTCTTGTATTACTTTGCAATAAACAAAATACTAATATTTCTTCATATTTTTCTAAGCGTGGATCTGCGTACATACATATGTATGTACATATATACAAGCCAAAGCAAACCTCGACGACTGAAGAAGACGAAGTACTATTTAATTTATTTATTTTTAAATTTTTAAAACATTTTTGTTTAATCATGTATAATATTATATATAATTTTATAAAAATACATATATTTCCCATATTTATTGTGTTTTAATATACGTTCCAAATACCAGCCAAAGGAATTCCTTCTGGATGTGTCCCTTTCGTAGCAAACGCCGCATGTCATGTGATTCTGCCTGTTGCTTTCCACGTGCCAGATGGTGGTATTTGTACTCATCTTTTTCATGTCTCGCCCCTGTATAAAAGCGAATTAGAGAATTCACATTTGAGTACTAGTTCAACTTGGAATTGGAACGCGTCCGAACTTACGATTTGGAAGTGGTGAAGTCATACTGGGATACACAAAGACTCACATCCTCATACAGACACACACTCACACATAATATAGAACTGAGTTGTGGACATGTGAAATGTTCTGAAAATACCCAAACAAATTTGATGCTCATTATCATGCACATTTCAATATCAATTTCCGCACATATCACACTTGCGGTAGAGACATCCTTACAAATGTTCTACATTGAGCCTTGCGACAGCCAAACAAGAATTCATTTCAAATGGAAAAGCTATTTATGTACATACATATATGTATGTATATATATTTTTAAAAGGGCGTAGCCAACTACTTGTGAAGAGGGGACTAGTCTTCTGGAGATGTTCCTGAAACAAATATTGTCAAAATTATTGAATTGAATTAAATTCATTTTTCAAATGTATATTAGAAAAGCAAGAAATGCAGTTACGTTCCTGTACAGATTGCGGCATCGAAAGACAAAACCGAAATAGTAGTACCTTTTACCAAAATGATTGCTTTGGGACTTACCGAAACCGATATTAGTTTTGGTTTGATTCTCTGAAATATACTAATACCTATTAGTTTTGTTAATATTTTAAATGAATGTGTGGCAACCGTTTATGTCTCATAAACAAAATGTTTCGAAATTTGAATTATCACTGCGGACGGCAGTCCGCGCTAGTGAGGAATGCAGCACGAAGTGTGCAAAAGACGACTAGCAATATATACACGAAGAATGAAAATTGGCTACGACTGTCCGATTAGGTTGAGTTATATACCGATCGAAAGGTATGACTTTAACTAACAAAAGTGCATACCAAGACTTTTGGTAACTCACCTGGTTCGTACGATATGGGGGTGTAAGTGGGAAGTGCAAAATTTTAAAGATTGCAGCTAGTGGGGCCGTTGGAGCCTTTTGGTTAAATTTTATAATTTTTAATTCTTATCATATCTGCCGAATGCCAAACTTTTTTTATAATAATTTATATATTAAATTTAATATCATTCGTCACAAAATGGGATATCAGAAATTTTGGGTCACTTTCGTCACTAGACTTTTACTTTGTAAAGAAGTTTTTGGAAGATCTGATATATCTGTATCTTTCATATATTTACTTCCATGAATGTCAAGAGTTCGACAACTTGCTGTTGCTTTTGATGGGGGCAATTCCTCCGACCAGCCGACCATCCTCCTGCTGCCCCCCTCCTGCCTACGCCCTTGTATATTTATATGTACATATTTAAGTGGCTGGGTGCGTGTGTATGTGTCGGGAAATTGGATGCTGTCAGCTGTTTTAAGCCTTTTTCCATGTGTGCTTGTCTCCGGTTAAGTTCCGGCTTTGATGTGAAATGCAACAACAACATTTGCATAATTCAATGGAAAGGTGCACAATGTTTCCTTCCCAGTTTGCTTTGCCTCTGTCAACCCCAAACCCCGAATACGCAAAAATCCAAAAATTCACTTATGAATTTCATGTGTGTCCAACGATATAAGATTCCAAGCACAACTAAATTTGACACACATTTTGACCAAGAAATTATCTACCTAAGAATCCTATAAGATTAAAATCAAGGAAAAACGCTATAGTCGAGTCCCCGTAAAATACCCGGTATTCACTTCAAATAAATATATCGTTAGTTTACTGCAAAAAAAAACTACATTTTGAGAAAATCGCATTTAAAGTTTTTAATTAAATTGGATTGTTTGGCGAGCTTTCTAATTATTAAAATTTTATTTGGTTTGCTAGCTCGGGGTCTTGATGTTCTTTTTTTGATTTTAATTTGCCGATATATTTCGACTACCATCGGCAGTCGTTTTCAGGGCGACTACAATGAACATTAAACATAAAACATTAAAACATTGAAAACTTCTTTTTTAATATTAAGAACTATTTAAATAAATTAATTATAGAAAGTAGAGTTTGTTGTAGAGTTTGTGACCGTTTTTTCTGTAGTGGGTGTCGGTAAATATGAGTTGTCAGTATCTGTTTTATAGTTCAGTCGTTGGTATGTTGGTGTGTTTATTATATGTATAATTTCTAGTGTGTGCCGTTTTTTGTAGTGTTGTTCTTGTTGCTTTGTTGGTTTCGTCAAAGCTTGCGGTGTCCGCTCTCTACGGCGGAGTTTGCTGTCTGACTTATGTTGTGATAATCGTGTTTTTAATTTTGGATTTTGTGATTTTGTTTTTAATTCAGCACAATCTTGAAGTAAAAATAACTCACATTAAAAGTATACCAGAAGTGAATACGAAATTTTTACACATTATAGAATAGGAATACAAAGGATAAGTGTTCTGTTAGGCAGCTTAAACTAATAGGAAAATTAACTTAAAAATGTCTTTATGACAATGCGACGGCCACATAACATAATTATTTACAGTTAACTTAGTGGAGGGGAGTTTTGACTTCGAATTTGAAATCTAAACGTCATTAAAGTCACTGCTTATGTACATTTAGGCGCTCGCTTAACTAGCACGACTGTCGATACTCTACAGCAGCGGTGGGCAAGCCCTTATTCCCGATGCTCTGTGTGCTCAGTCCGTTATATTTTCGAAAGTGGCTCCAATTAGACGCACAAGCACTGAAACGAACAGGTGCCGAACTCGAGCGAGCTTAAAACAACAAAATACATTAAGTCAAGGCGCCTGTTTGCCGGACACCCGAAATTTTGCAATAACAAAATACACGCAGTGTTCTGACTGCCGATCTCGAGCCTCTTTACAATAACAAAATGCGTGTCTCTGATCCGTTAGTTTTGAACAGACCCTCATAAAAACAAACAACAACCACACAGAGTCGTAAATGTGTTCATTTTGCTTTAATTTATGACTTCAGAACTTGTGTTTGTTGTAGTGCTCTCGACTGAAAATTTCGTGCCCATCGCTGCTGTACAGTATAAGAAACAAATTTCATCCTCCCAATAATGTGAGCGGCATGGCACTTATGTATAATCCCGTTCCACACATATTTGGATATAAACACCTTTTTATACCCTGTGCCCATTCATGATTTTTGGTGAATGTATGGGGGGGGGCAGAAGGGGGCGTGGTATACTTCATATAGTATATATATTCTTGATCAGTATCAACAGCCGAGTCGACTTAGAGCTGTCCGTCTGAATGTCGATCTCATCGATCTCAGAGACTATAGCAGCTTCAGACCACTTTTTTTCTTCTTTGAGATATCTTAACCAATTTGACAAAATATGGATATCATAAATCCTCCAAATTTGGCTCAAATCGTTGCACTACGACTGCGGACGTCAGTTCGCGCTAGTGACGAAAGCAGCAGGAAAGGTTCAAAAGTAGAGCTGGACAAACATTGATGTTTCGTCATGTTGATGATTTAGGTTTTTTAAGCCAAAAACATCGACGATTATAAATCGATGTTTTTTTTAAGGCGCCATTTTAAAAATCAATTACATTAGCCAAAGGGTTACGTGTTTTGTTATGTTCACGTCTTTATCGTTTGCGCCAGCTCAATTATTGTTGTTGTTGTATGTATTTAATTTTAGCATATTCGATATGTTTGTTATTTATTTAAGTTATGTAGGTATCGATAAGTATTGGGGGGCGTAAAATTCGGGATGTGTGGCGACCCTGTATTTTAGATCAGGGAGAGAGACGAGGAATGGGGACACACTGGGAGCAAAGAAAAAGTAATGATGGCGTTCGATTCCTAGGACCCGAAATAGGGGGAAACCGTTGAGTTTGGTCATGTCTTTTTTTAAAACTGGCACAGTGTAATTAATATATATACAGCTGCGAAAAAAATAATAGCACCACTATAAGACTTTGTCTTACGAGCCAAAAAAGATATAGTTGAAGCAGCGATTTTTCCAAAACTTTTTTTTTTCCATATTGCCTAGAATATCTAATACATAAAATATATATTGGGTTTCCTTTAGAATTGGAAGGTTGAGAAGGTAGGAGGGTGGTGCTATTTTATTTTTCGCAGCTGTACATACATATATTTCAAATTTCAAACCGAGACCTAGTTCAAAAGTTACTGATTTTTGCCACCTCCTTTTTTGAAAAGAACCAAAGTGAAACGCTCATAACAATACTGAACTGATTTACAGGAATATTGGCTTTCATATTTTTCTAACAATTTATATTTTTTAAAAATACTTATATTTTTAATTTAAATATTTCAAAAAATCCAAAAACTATCAAATTCAAGAACTCCTAGGAATATCCTTCCTTGCAACCGCTGTTAAATAAATTGACAAACCTTTGTTGAAATGAAGTTGTGTATTTTTTAAACCAATGGTTTATATTAAGTAAACATTAGTGATACGAACAAAAATATTCAGAAATACTTTGAGTTTTAGTTTCTTCTTTAGTTTTTATCATCATACTCTCCTCCACGACGACGACAAGTTATCGAGGCAGCGATAGTTAGAGCCCATAGAAGGCAAACCATTATTATTTGAGTTGAAGTTGGTGTTGCGGGTGTGTATGTATGTGTGTAAGTATATGTGTAGTTAAAGTTAGCCTGGTTAATTTTAAGTGAAACTCATAAACGCTACACCAGCTAGTCAGGAACTAGCCCTTGAGACTGGTCATTCCCGCACGCATCACTTCGTCGACGAGCAACAAGTTACTGGCAATGATGGAGCAGGAATTTAGGATCTGCTTCTTGACGATGTAGTTGTCGTAGACTCCCAAGTCAGTCGGCTTCATGGGCTCTCCAGTAGCCAGATCGAGACCCACCAGTTCGGGACTTAGCCTATCCTCGACTGTCAACTTGACAATAGTGTCCTGTGCATCGTAGCCGCTGTTAATGGCCAGCGTTTTGGGAATGACCAGCAGCGCATCGGCAAATGCCTGTACGGCTAGTCGGGCCTTGCCCTTAACCGTATCCTTGTACTGTGTCAATTCGTTGTAGGCGCGAACTTCAAAGGCACCTGCACCTGGCACCAGAGCCTTGTCGCCGATGGTGTTGTTAATTGCCCGCAGACCGTCACGAATGGCGTCCTTGATTTGAGTGATTGTGTGCTTATTTGGTCCCTTAATCAAAATCGTCACCGACAACGGATTCTTGCAGTCCTCAACGAATGTGAACTTGTTCTCGCCAAGCACATGCTCGTAGACGGAACCGGCATAGCCCAGATGCTCTTCCTGCAGATCGTCGAACGAGTTCATGGCAGTGCCACCGCAGGCCAAAGCCAGACGCTCCATGTTGCGGCGCTTGGCGCGACGCAGGGCCAGAATGCCTTCCTTGGCCAGAGCGTCCAAAGAGATGGGGTCAATACCCTTCTGATTGATAAGCACGAAGGTCTTATCGGTGCCATCGCAGACGGCACGCTTCAGCTCGATGACCTTCTTAACGCGCTGGTCAATGAAGTCACGCTCAGCTCGCACAAACGCCTCGCGCTCCGTGGCCGTCTTATAGAAGAATCCGGAGTTGACTTCAGCTTTCTCATACTCCAGCGAAACGTTGGCAGTAAGAATGTATGCTTTTTCCAGGCGCTTAGGCATATCAGGATGACGAGCGCCATGATCCAAAACCAAACCACGCACCAGTTGCGTATCTGTGTCGGTCTTATGTTGCATCTCCATCAACTCAACCATGTGAAGATCGACAGGCTGTTGCTTTTCGTTGGAAATAGTTAACACAGCATCAACGCACACCTCTGTCAGCAGATCAGCCAGTTGAGGATGCACTTTCGTTTTCAAGCTTGTGTTGGCAATTTCCATCAGATTTTTTTTGTTGATCTCGACGGGCACCTTGACCTTGTCCAGCACTTCTAGAGCCTTATCGCGTGCCTTCTCAAAGCCCTCAGTCATTATGCGTGGATGCAAGCCCTCCGACAAATAGATGTCAGCCTGTTTGAGCAGCTCTCCAATCAGCATAACAGTTGTTGTGGTGCCATCGCCAGTGGAATCATCTTGTGCAGTACTAGCACGAGCAATCATCGAGGCGGTAGGGTGCTGAATTTGCATGTCATGCAGCAGCACGTTGCCATCCTTAGTGATTTTGATGTCGCCAGCACCGGAGACCAACCTGGAAATGGCACGACAAATTAATTACATTCAGGACTCTATGTTTTCCGATGTATCAACAAACATTATCGATATGTCGATGTCAAACAACAGCAACAATTACAGCGAACGTTCGAGAATGCACACAAGACTTACTAATACTCCATCTCTGTCTACACGTATACTTACATACTATGTGTGTGTATGTTTGCATGTGTACTAGCGCGTGAGGCATGACAGGCCCAAAAGTAAAATAAATTCAAAGCTGTTTAGATTTTCACCCTATTTTCTTATTATTATCGACCATATCAATAAAGGGGTACTTTCATTAAGCATATTCTTTGAAACAAATCTAAATTTGATTTAGGCTCCATATTTGTTGGGCAAACGAGCTATAGCTATCTCAGTCACCCGATGACGCATGCCGCTATTCACAATTGAGCGAGTGGTTTTAACCTCACTTGGCGGCAATGCCGCAGCTGTCGCAAATTGTTTATTAACTTTGATGCTTTAATTACATTTATTCAATAAAACGTGTGGATTTGTGCGAAGTACGATTAAAACTTATATTAAAAAAATGTTACTTACATTTTAACTGTTCCTTTGGGTCCCAAATTGGTGCGCATCACATCCTGCAAGCCTTTCGCAGCGCTGATGTTAATCGCCAACGCCTGTGCGGCACGAGCAAATTCGGCCTTTGGGTTCAACAAGCTAATCGAAGCCATTTCTGTGTTTCACGTTTTAACAAATATTAAATTGGAAATAAATTAAATGCAACTGCAACACACACGCCGACTTGTCGAAGAAGAATCACAGAACAATCGATGGTATCGAGTCAATCGTTAGTGCCAACGATATGTGTACGATATTCTTAACCATCGATATACAGCTCATATGCCAACTTTTGTTTGAAAAAAAAGCTTACAAAATTAGAAGAAAAAAGCCATAAAAAAGCTAGTTTTTCAATTCATTTAGTTTCTGTATTTTTCGTATTTTGACCGAAAAAGTTACAAAATCTATTTTGATTGTTTGCATGAAGCCCGTAGCACTTTTATGCTATTTAGTCAAAGTTTGAGAGAGCGAAAATCAGAATGTTTTATGGTGATTGTGCATTTGCAGTAACTGCACAATACTCTACTTTGTTCCATGTCGTCCCTACTTACCAAAGTTTTGAACTCATCGCTTTTCAACCAGGCGTCCCGACATTTTTGTTTATAGATTTGAGGTGGTTTCACAACACTATACAGTCGATATGTTACTAAAGGTAGCGACAAAAAAGTGGCAGCAATAAATGTTCATACTTTTGGGCATATACAAAAAAATCTGAAAAATAGCATTTTAAAAAATAAAAAGCCAGAATTCCCGCTACCCGCTGTTTGCAAATTTTTCTAGCAGGTCGCCTTTGAAAAAAGCCAAATTTGACGGGAAAAAAACGAATCTGGCACCACTGCATATGCTTTCACAGCCGATATCAAAGATGGTATGTTGACCACGCAAAATGTAAGCTACATATATTGCTATAATGCTCACATTATTAAAATTGATGTTGATATTAAAGGCTTAAGAAAAAAAATAAACAGCATAACAAACAGATCTATTTCTGAATAATAATCTTGCTAACTATCGATATTATTGATAATGCCATCCTTAAGCTATCGAAATTATCGAGTGGGCAGTATCTAATGAAAACATGTTTGCACTTCTTGTTTTCCGAAAATTCTGTAATTAAATTAAATATTATAACTCTTAAATACGTACTAAGAATTCAATATAAAATGGATAAAGGTGTTTGTGTATTGCATGCTATTGTGGCTTGTGATGGCTGCAATTTAACCAATCTAAATGTTGATATGATGTCGCATTAAAAAGATTTTAATAAAACAAAAATCTATTTAAATATTTGTTGAAAAAATTTTTTTGTTGTCAGTTAGTGCGTTGATACATCATTAAGGCTTCGATAACGATAACGATAAGCAAACTTATACATAGCACGCATCACTAAACGAAACTAATTCGGCGACAATTTTTTTTATTGAAAGGAAAAAATTAAGACTAAATCAGTGCTGTGTTCACTGATAGCCAGCGTGCAACGGGACGCTTTAAAAAAGAAAACAAACATTTAAAGGAGGAATAAAGAAACTTGCGTGGGGCACAATGAGTGTGTTGGCATATCCACGTACAAATGATGAGGAAATTTTTCGTCAGTGCACAAAGGATTGTGGCGTTGTGACGGCCACTGAGGACTTTCAGTATTTTGCCTTGCGCTGCATTTTCTGCAGCGAGAAATTTCTCTACTTCGATGCCTTCATTGGTCACATGCAGACAGTGCATCTGGAGGATGCACAGCGTAGCATGGAAGGCACAGGCTCAACCAACAGCATGGGCTACAGTATGGGCTTGGGTATGGGTCAGCCCATGTCAATAGGCCTGGACAATGATGATGATGATGAGCGCCACAGTTATGGCAATGGGGGCATTCAACAATTTGATGAGATCGAAGACTTGACCGATGCTGACACTGCCCTGCTCGAACCCCAAATGGTCATCAAACAAGAACTGCAAGAATTGGACAGCAGCGATAACGATGAGGAAGATGAGAATCTGGCAGTTCCCGATGGCAATGATAATGGAAATGACGTTGAGGACGACAGCGAAGCTATACTGCCTGAAAGTGATCTACCCAGAGCCAGCATTAGGTCACGCATGAAATTGGCGGGGCCACCGCCATATCTTGCCAGGCATAGTGTGTCAACATTAGATGTTAAGAATGAACCATTAACAGCTGATGGTGACGACTCATTGGACGATTATGTGGACGGCGACCAACATTATATGGATGACAATTCTGGCGAATATCCAGACTACAATCCCAGTAGTTATAATGCTCACGGAAACAGCGCTACTGCCGGTGAATCCGATTTCCTCAGTTACGACGAAATGGTCGAGGAATCTCTACTTGGCGTACGTTTACAGTCTGACAATAACTGTTCTTCTCCATAATTACAAATACATTTAATTTTCTTTATCCCTTCAGCGTGATCGGGAGCTCACTATGCATATAAAGGATCGCAAAATGATCCAATTCCTGATACACTCGTACAAGCGCAATCCTTTCCTGTGGGATCATAGCCATGCCCAGTTCCGGGATCGTGTGAAGCGTGCACGCTTTCTTGATTGGATAGTGCTAGAGTTTACGAATCGATTCAACATCTCACTGGCCAAGGATGCCATCACCCGCAAATGGGACAATCTGCGCACCGTCTACAAACGCGAATGCAATCGCATGGCTCTCGAAAAGACAAACATTAGCACGCTGTGGTATTTCAAGGAGTTGCACTTTCTCAACGAGCTCTATAGCTATAATTCCAAAATGTCCGATGCAGTTGTCAAGGTGAGTGCACAGCACACATGCAATTCAATGCCAGCCTATGCATGTGCATGTACTAGGTACTGCCACCGGATATACTAAACATAAGCCTAAGCAAAACCAATTAAAGTAACCATTATACACATACATATGTACATATATCGTATAAATCGAATGTGTGGGAGCGTGTGCAACATCTAAACTACTCATCTTAATGATAAGTCTATAAATGATATAACCTATAAGCAAGGCTTCAATATACACAAAACTGTTTCGGTTCGGCTTATTTGGATTACCCGATCCCTTTCCCTTAAAGCAAGATTCGTCTAGGAAACAAAATAATTATACATATATAAATTTTACGCCTTCCAGACGGTATTATCAATTTCTAAAGTGTAATGCATTAAAGAGGCGTGTTAGAGACCCCATAAAGAATATATATTAAAAATATGGTAATTGTCTAGTACATACGTGCACAACCTCGCCAAAAATTCTGAAAAAATACCTACATAGACTGCGAATTATCATGAATTATCGTATACAAATTTTCTCCCTCTCTCCTGCGGTTTTGTTTGAAATGCATTTTAAAGTTTAGCGAAAAATACAAAAAAATCAAAGCAGGCTTTTTAAAATTAGTTAAAATTTATAGGAGTTTTATTACAGTTTCAATGAAAAAAAAAACAAAGCAAGCTTTTCAAAATTAGTTCAAATGTACAGTTTTATAAGAAAAATTGCATTTGATTTTCATCAATTGTTTTGACAGGGTTCTAAATTGTTTAATTTCAAAAAAATGTATATGTATTATAAATAGTTATGTGAAAGACAATTTATGATAATTCGCAGTCCATCGAGGACTTTTTGCAAAAAAAAATTCTTATAAAAATATAACACGTATGTGGTTGCTTGTTTAGTCATGATAATTCGCGGTCCATCGAGGACTTTTCACAAAGAAGTATTGCTATAAATATATCTCACGTATGTTGTTGCTTGCATACACATATACTTGCTTGACATTTATTTATAGTATTTAAATGAGGCGATTATTTATTTTGCTATAATTTTAGACAACTTTCGAAAAGCCTGCTTTGTTTTTTTTTAATATTTTGCACTGAAACTTTAAAGTGCATTTAAAAAAAAACCGCGAGAGAGCGGGACGAACTAATTACATGATAATTCATGATAAATTGCTGTACATCGATGATTTTTTTTCGCGAATTTTGGCGAGGTCGTGCACGTACTAGGCAATTACCAAAAATATATATTCTTGCAAAAATTGAATACAGGGCTCTGAAAGAGATTCAAATATTTCGGCTGACGAAGAAACTCTTTCTTTCGTGTTTTATGCTGCGCCATTAAATGAGACTAAGACTAACAAAGCATAAGGTAATAAATTAAATATAAATTATAATCTTAGTTTGGTGGTTAAAATAGTTGGAAAAATTAAAATAATTGAAATATTCAAGAAATTACTTGGGTTCAGAAATTATTGAAGCAGGGCCGCGAATTGAAATAAACAACCTTAATGTTGGAGATTTGCAGCCTTGGTTCTAAGCTATGCTCTTGTCTGAGGGTCCTCAAAATCATCAAATTTTAGCTGGTATTAATTAAATAAACTACTTTATAATATACTTACTATTAGTATCATCTATTATAAGCGGTTCAAAGTGTGTCCGATTTTTCTTAAATGTGCATTTAAATTATATAGTTAATTTCTAATAAGTATTATTTGTTACACAGGAAACATCCTACAGACGCCGCTTTTCAGCCATATGGAATGACACGTCCACAGCCAAATTATTGGTCATGGTTAAGCGCTATCAGTGTTTTTATAATCGCTTTGATCCAGATTATCGCAGTAAGGAACGCCGCGGCGAGGGATTGCAACAGATGGCTATGGAATTGCAACAACTCATCGATGTGACCACTATACAAATTTCAAAGCGTATTTCGCAGCTGCGTTTCGATTACTCCAAGCAGAAGATGGAGCGCTTGAATGCAGAGCGCATGGGACGCAAATTTATACCCAATTACATATACTATGATCAGATGAGCTTTATGGATGATGATATTCCACCTTTTAAATGCGAGCATTGCGGCGAAATTGTTCAGACGCTGCGAGAACTCGACCTCCACATGCTGAGCCATCAGCCGAGTCTGGGCGGTGGTTACTACTGTAACGTCTGCAGTATACAGTTCAACAATGCGGATGAGTTTGAAAATCACAAGCAGCTGCATTTGGGCGCCGGCAATGAGGTTAAGTACAATTGCGAACTGTGCACGGCCAGTTTTCGCGAGAAGTCCAACTATGATGAGCATTTGCGTCGCCACAATGATGAGCTATTCCTGCCCACGCTGGCCCTGAATCACAGCATACTCGACAGTGCTGTCGGCGATGTAGACGCTGCCGACGCGGACTCTTCGGCAGTTGGTGGCAGTGGTAGCGCAGTTGGCGGTGACGATGATGATATGTTCGCACCGGACGGATCGAAACCATTTGCCTGCGAGGTGTGCCATCGTAAGTTCGCTTCGCCTGGTCACCTCAATGCGCATCGTGTCGTGCATCAAGATGAGCGCGAACGATGCTACAAATGCGATTATCCACAGTGTAGCAAATCCTTTGTCTCACGCCACAGCCTCTTTGATCATTTGAAGCAGCACTACAGCAACGAAGAGTTCAAATGCGATATATGTGGCAAAAGCTTCAAATCCACCAAGAATCTACAGAACCACAAACAAATCCACGATAAAGTCAAGCGCTACGTTTGCCAAATATGCGGCTCGGCATTTGCCCAAGCCGCTGGCCTCTACCTGCACAAGCGTCGTCACAATCGTCCCAACGGTAGCACAGGCGCCGTTGGTGGTCGCTCCGGGCGCACCACACTGTGAGCGATCAAGAAAAGATCGTATACGCGATCGCATTAAAAATGGAAAGATGTTAAAATCACAGTTCTAAGTTATTGCAATGTCCTCCAATGCCAATTTGCGGCAGCTATTTTAAAACCCAATTATGTTTTTAAATATTTTTATTATTATTATGTATTATTTATAATTTTTAATTTTTTTTACACACATTTCGCACTTCTTTTTATCAGAGCGCTGTTCACACTTGTACTTAAGCTTAATAGTATTTTACAAATTGTCCGTAACTAAGCCAAGAACTTTAATAGATATAAAAAGAACAACAGCATGTAACAGTAAATTTACACTTAAAACATATATATGTATACAAATATATATATATAATTATATTTGATATATGTAAAATATCTGCCGTATTGCTCGCAAAGCAAAATTTATGAAAGAAATCATAAAACAAAGAGAGAATAGAAAACATTACTTGTGAACTTTATAAGTTGGCAAACACGAGGTCAGGTGTCGATTAAATATTTTCAAAGTGTTGAAAATCACGACAAAATACCAGCAAAAAGAACTCCATTTCGAAATGGTAACATTGTCATCAAATTAATAATAGTATTAATTTTGTCATGTAAAATATATATACAATATGAACGATATTTAAGACATTCCCCCCAAAATGCGCATCGTGATAACTAAATAAGTATCACTGACGAGGCAATGAGGCAAACACATTCCACACTAGTTAAATGATTAATAAGTGTCAAAATCAAGTATTTCATAAAGTATTCTCTATGTACAACTGCAGACATACATATGTATGCATACAAATTATATTTATTTAAATGCGTGTGCGCAGGATCATCAAACTGAAACAACAACAACAACTGCAACAATAATAATAACAACGCTTTGAAATTAATATTATTGTATGCATACATACATACATCAATCTAGTTTTAGTTAACATAAACGACTGAATCTGAAAAATACATTTACATACACACAATAAATGTAACAAACGAGATAAAAGGAAACCCTTCCCGAGTACGGAAGTAGCCGTATCTTATCTATCCAGACTTATTAAACAAATTATTTCTATAGCAGCTATATACATATATTATTTTATGTACAATTTATTTTATGTTCGATAATCTAATTTATTTTTGTAATATCGAAAGGTTATGCAGGCAACAAATCTCATATAATTGCTCATTCGTATCAAATCGTTTTTGTCTGCAACTTTTAAAGGTTCTCCTTTCCCTTTCGTGATCCCTTTTGCAAGTCAATAACAAAGTTCATACACATCGTCATAAATACATAAAGATTAGCATGTTTCGCCATCGTAATTGTAAATATTTTCTTTGATGTGCATTTGTTGTCATACATACATCATGTTGTACATACATACATACATACATACTATATGCAGTCGATTGCACCTGTAACGCAAAAAAAGTAAGCATACACATACATACAATTATATAATTATATACAATAAAGAATTATGTATTCTATTCTTTTACAAGCAAACAAATTCACCTTAGACGATAAGTACATTTAGCACAATTGACAACAACACAAAAAAAAGCTACAGCAAGATAAATGAATGCAGCAGCTCTACGAGTAAATATTATAAGAAATTTGGTTAGAATTTGATTGCTTACTCATATACTTTAAGGACTATAGCTAGCACACACACGCGTACACCACAAACCTATCGTATGTGTGTGCAGGTGATAAGAAACTTGCGTATGTATTTCGACTTAATTTCTTATTTTCAATAACAATATTTGTGAAATAGTTAACAGCAGTTATAAGAAATTTGTAAACGAATTATCCGATTTCGTATACGATTAAGAGGCCGTAACAAAGTGCGCTTCCGTAAGCTATAAAACCCTATAAATAATACAATTACAAAGCTAACATACGGTATGTATGTATACATTAATATACTATACATATATTTATATAAGAAAAACAGAAAGCATAAAAAAAGAAAAAAACAATTGCAACATTAAAACAAAACAAACAAGCGCGCACAGAGATTATCCCTAGAGCCAACCTCTACCACATGTAAATTTCAATAAAATAAAATTACAATTTTATTTAGACTGTGTTTTGTCATAACTCGTTACTCTTTCCCGATTTGTTGACTTTTGTGTTCTTCTGTTATATTTTATTCATAGATAAAGCTAAGTTTAACTGTATCACTGCGGACGGCACTGACGAAAGCAGCACGTAGTGTGCAAAAGGCGACTAGCAATATATACACGAAGAATGGAAAATTTGCTACGACTGTCCGATCAGGTCGAGTTAAATACCGATCGAAATGTATAGCGTTAACTAACAAAAGTGCATACTAAGACGATATGGGGGTGTAAGTGGGAGGTGCGAAATTTTAATGATTGCAGCTAGTGGGGCCGTTGGAGCCTTCTGGTTAAATTTTATAATTTTTAAAAATACGCGTCAAATGATACCTCGATCATTCCGACATTTCAAAAGATATATTGATTTAAAATTTTTAAGGGCCTTCTCAAAATTAGAAGAAAAGTTTGTTTGGATCAAAGCGCTGAAAAAGCTTCGATTTTTTGATGAGGAATTGTTTCTTATCAGAAATCTAAAAATGTTTGTTCTCCGACTTTAGCGGGAAATAGCTAGATTGGCGGGAAATAGCTAAAACCCGATACAGATATGTTTTATATGTCGTTAGAAAGGTATTATTGATGGCTTTTAGATATGCCTCAAAACTCCATTTTAGAAGCTTGGCTTGTCAATAACTTGTAGCTTTAAAGATTCCAAGTAACTTTGCTGAAGAAAGTTTACCAAAAAAAACAATACCATGGAAGATAGAGACCAAACAATTTCCTTAAAATTAAAAAAAAATTTTTGTATGAAACCATCGTTTTAACTCAAAAAAGTTATGATGCAGTTCCATTCCTAGGACCCGAAATAGGGGGGAACCGTTGAGTTTGCCCATGTCTTTTTTTTTTTTTAAAAAAACTATCACAGTGTAATTTATGTTAAAAATTTAATATCGTGCGTCACAAAATGGGATATCAGAAATTTTGGGGCAGGAAAAATCTTTCGTCACTAGACTTTTACTTTGTAAAGAAGTTTGTTTTTGAATATATATATACACTTAACAGGTAATATCTTGCGACAGCAACTTTTGACAGATATGTGTGATATATCAAAAAACGCGGAATTTTATTGACTATAACATATTGACCCTGTTTGACCCTGCGTGTAAATTTTGCTTAAATCGCAAGAATGTGAGATAAAAAACATTTTTTCACCTATAGTGTGCAGTTCACAGAAAAAGTTTAAGGGTACGCTTAAAAGCCCTCAGAAATACCTTTCCTTTGACATATAGAACATATCTGTATTTTGGCGGGTTTTTCCGCTATCCCGCTAACCTAGCGTTTTTTTCCAAAAGTCGTAGAACAAACATTTCTTGATTTTCGATAAGAAATAATTCCTCATTAAAAAATTTAAGCTTTTGCAATGCTTTGATACGCACAGACAAACAGACAACATAAGTGACTTTTTATTTCATTTTGGAAAGTTCACTGAAAACGCGTATTGTTGATAAGAATAATAAAAACAAAAAAAATGTTACCGAAAGGTTCCAACGGCTCCATCCGCTGTATAATATTGTTAGTCACTTTTGCACACTGCGTGTTGCTTTCGTCACTAACGCGGACTGCCGTCCGCAGTGATTGTAAGCATATACTTAAGATTTGGTTCAATAAGTTGGTAACCCACTAGAAATAAATATACAAATATTTTGAGTACATACCGTATAATGTTCTACTGACTAAGATAATTTAACAAAAAACAAAGGCTATCTTTTCGTCTGATCGTCCCCATTTGTAGCTATATAATATTGTGGTCTGTATCCATTTTCGATCGATCGTTTTAGAACTGAGAAACTAGTTTACATAAAAACAGACGGGTAAGGCTATATCAAATCAGATTGTCGACCTGACCCAAAATACATATACATATATATATGCTATATGATGTCTGCCACAAAATAATAATACTCTCTGCAAGGGTATAATGAGTATTGACGTAGAACACGCATCGCTTATCAGCACCCGTTTACCGATTGTGGGAAGTCGAGCCGTATTACTAATACTTAACGATATACCCCTGTGAATTTTGGTGCTAGCACTTGCTGCTTCTCATACTAGGCATAATGATAAAGTTTTGAACTAATTCATTCTTTCCAAACAAGATTAAGACCAAATGTTTTCACTTTCTAGTTAAGATTCAAGTTACGACTTTTTGTACTAACAGTCTTAAATAAAAGTATTTGCAATTGTACCGTTGAAGATAAAGTTACCAAATTAGGGTAAAAAGCTTAAAATTGTAATAACTAATGTTTCTGATATATTCTTTGGTATATCATAGCATATTTCTAAAGAAAAATCATTCATATTTTCGTAGAGATTTATCAGAAATGTCAGGTATCTAATATTGCATATGTATACAGTGGCTCTCATCTTATTTCAATCAGCACATAAATAAAACCATTAGTCAGATATAACAAATAAATTATAAGAGATAGCAAATTTATATAAACGCAGGTTGTTAGCCTAATGCTTAAACTTATCAAATACAATTCATTTTATTTTTTTAAAATATTTTCCAAATATTTCTTATCAATTAGTGAGTTTTGACGCTACGATTCACAAGGGTTTGTTAATTAAAAACGGGCCCAATTTGATATTCATTTGTGTCTGTCGCCTGCCAATTAACAACTCTAAATATTATAATTATCGAACTTTGAATATGTTTTGGCAACATTTTGATTACGGAAGCACCCCGCAATTCCACTCACCGTGACGCGTTGGCTTTGTACCTAAAGATAGAGGAAAAAACTACAATAACTACATGCCAGCACACCTAGATACGAGTACGAAAAATATACGATACGGCAATGTGACTGGCGCGTGCTCGATTTGTATTTATGTAGATACATAAAGCTCTATCAATGTTTGGACATTGGGTTATTCGGCATTCGGTGTATTTATAGCGATACCAATGAATTTCAAATTCTGGTAAACATATTAATCAGAATTCAGGCAGCCGATTGACTACGTCTTAATAAACAGAGATTAGATTGAAATGAATAAAAAACAGAGAGAGTATGTTGTTCGTTTGCTTTTTTTTTCTTTTTTTTTAATTTGGTAATTTGTTGTTACTCATGGCAGGTTTGACCGGCGACATCTCAACGTTAACAATTTATATTTAGCCGACGGCTCTCATATTTATATGTGTACAGATATACAAACGTCCAAATGAACAAAACCAAAACAAAAGTTAAGAATTGTTGCTGGAGGGGGGGGATTGAGTGATCCGAGTTGAGTGTTGACACTACTGACTAGAACTAAATAAGTTCCCCGTGCTCGTTCACTTTGATGATCCGGACGCGCTCATGCCGCTTTGCAAGGACTTCCTCGATATTCATACTGCTGCTGTCGCCATTGGCGAATAAGCCGAGATTGTCTTTGATCAGATGATCGACAGCACAACCATCACATTGCAATATAACCACACCACTGAAGTACGCTTCCTCACTGATGGTCTTCGTGTTGCGTGTGTTGCACAGTTTGCACAGGTACACTAGCTCCATCCGGCGTTGCATGCGCCGAAAGCGCTTCAACGTTGTCGGCGACAATGAACCCGTTGGCTTGGCCCCATTGGTTCCATTTTTGCCACCAATGTCAAACGGCTTGGACGTAAAACGACAGGCGTCAAGTATGGAGCGAGGTATAGAGAGTGGCGCTGTCCGTAGCGAATCCTTCAACGCTTGATCCGCATCTGTATCGGGCAGTGGCACAGCAGCCGGCTGTTGTGTGGCATTGATGATAGCGTTCTGTCCATTCTGGCGTAGATAGTTTAGAGTACGCGAGGTAAAAATATTACGCAATGCATTCATTTTACATCGGCATATTAACGGTGGTGATGGATACGGATTTGCGGATTTGCAGTTATTCTACACGAGCACAGTCGAACTGCACGTGGGAATTATTTAAATTATACTAAAATGTTTACAATTTGACAGAACAACTACGTTGTGCGTAGTTCGTGCACTCCAGAGGGAGAGCAAACAACAACACTACACCAACCAGTGTTGCCAATTCAGCTATTTTCCCGTTAGATCTAGCGATTTGCAATTTGCAAAGCGGTATGAATTGCAAAATAGCGGCTAACGTGAAATATATCATTTTTGGTAAAGTTCTGTTTTATACCGAACATATGCAAATCGAATAAAAAAAAAAACCTCAAATAGAAGCAGATTTATCATGAATTTAGAGCCAAAAATTAGTTGGGGGTCTCAACTAGTTTTTTTTATTGAATTTTAAAGTTTCCATACAAAATCAACTTTTTTATTGTATTTTTGTGTCACTTGTCACAATTTTTTTTTTTATTCGATTTGGAGATGTTCGGTATAAAACAGAATTCTACTGTGCAGGTTATAAAATCATTCTAAAAACTAAAATAGCTTTTTGCTAAGCTTTCTTGTAGACTTCTTAGCTTTTTTTAGCTATTTTTAAATATTGATATGGCTATTTGGCAACACTGTCACCAGCAACAACAGACTTGACGTTTCGTTCAGAACAAGTTTAATTGAACGAGTCAGTGAAACACTATTCATCTCATTCAGTAATTTGTGAGCCAAAAACAATGAAGTGATCGAGTCAACTTAATAACTGAATAATTTACTCGAACCGATATATGTGCATATTTTAAACCACTGCACCAAACGTAACCAAACTGATGTTATGAGATCTCATAAGTGATGCAATCAGTACAACTTAATTTAATTTTATGAATTTCAATTTATTCTTTGGGAAAAGGTTTACATCGTTCAAGAACTGAATGAGGTAGTTCGTCTATGGAACTGGAGTCAGCTATCGATATTGCACCGATAAGTTGTTAACTATTACAAGTTTTTGATTGCTTAACCGGCAACAAGTGAAACAAACAATAGATGTGTTAATATGTATAATCTGCGGATACTACGTCAATTTCGATACAGCTGGATCGCTCAGGCCTCTGCAACAGAACTGACACATACACCTCCTCACCGTTTGCTGGCCAGCCAGCACAAACGACGCCCCCAACTGGGCGCCGTGCCGTCGGATCAACTGGACCAACTGAAGGCCGATTACTTTGAGAGAAATTGCGAGTTGACTAATGAGGAATGGCAACGGGTGAGGCATACGCTCACTGATACCTACAAGTACATCAATGGACACAATGTCGACGCCGTCATATTGGGGATGTGCAGCACTGGGGAACAGTTGCCGGTGGCCAAAAGTTACCTAAGTTATCTGCAAACTCAGGGACTTGAACCAAATGCGGCGACATTGGGCCGATTACTGCGAGTCTACAATTCAGCCTATCACATACGCGAGCTCAGTGACGAGGAGCAGTCAGAAATTGTACACATCTGTGATACGCTGCAAGGCAACCACGAGGTACTGGATGCCAGCAGTTGTGAACATCTAATTCATGGACTTGTAGCTACCAGACACCATTGGCAGCGTGCAGTACCTTTTCTCGAAATGATGAAAGTGACCAGTGCACCCAGCATATCCGCATACAGTGCTCTTGCTTCCAAAGCATTTAGCTCGGATCAGTCAGAGATGGCATGGCGGCTTCTTGAAGAGATGCTAGAGACGCGCAAGCTGCCCAAGTGTGAAGTGTACCTGGCGCAATTGGAAAACAGTGCCCGCAATGTCAAAACACTTGGATCACAGGTGGAGCGACTGCTGCTCTTTCTCGAGCGTCACGATATTCTCCTGAGCGATAAGGTTGCTCAGCAGCTTATGGCTCTGGCCCAACGACTGCCCAATCAATTGCAAGTAACATCTACGCATCTGGAACAAATGGGCAAATGTGCCGCCTGTCAACAGCATTTACAACACGTGGCCATCAGCGACACACAGTTCGCCGAGTTGCGAGGATCCTTCTTGGACAAGGTGCTCATACGAAATGATGTGTTCCAAAAGTCCACGCCGGAGGAAGTGGCTCGCTTCAAGAAATTTGTGGAACAAACAGCTCCCTACGACTGCGTCATTGATGGCCTAAACGTAGCCTACTCCACAGGCGCCAAGAAGCCGCCACAGCAGCTGGCTAAGCTACTGGCCACAGTTGTGCGCTATTTTAGAGAGCGACGGAAACGCGTCCTGGTTCTAGGCCGTCAGCATATGCGAAGCTGGTCCAAGCCGGCCATGCACTATATACAGAACAATGCCAGCGTATTTTTGACCAGTAATCTGTTAGTATCCTGGTCCTCATCCTTCAATCTTAAGTGATTCTACATTTCACATTCTACTTTCACATAGATCGCATGATGATCCGTTTCTGCTGTATGCAACGCTACGAAGCGGTCAAGAGACGGACTTCTTCTCGAGAGATCTGATGCGGAGTCATGCTTTTCTGTTAGGCACAGAACTTAAGACGACCTTTCGCCGATGGCAGCAGGAGCATCAGTACTCGCTTGTCACACAAACTCAAACCGGCCAGATAATTGTTAAGGAACCGATAAGATATCTTCTAAGCGCCCATAAGGTGAACAACACTTGGCACATACCGTGCTCTGAGCCATATACGCCAAATCCGACAGACAGATTCGAAGTGCCTGAAAAGTGGCTTTGCCTGAAAATTGCTTGAACGCGATTTAAATTACCTGATTCACGAGTATATTGATAGAGCGAAATTCACAAACATAATGGACTTAAAACGTTAAACTAAAAAAAACTAAACACGTAGAGAATTCAATTCTCCAAGAGTTGTTTGCTGGTTACTCGCAGTCAAGGCGGGAACATTTATGGAAAGCATCATAATTGAATGTAGACAGTCGTTTGCGGCGCTGCTCATTTCGAATCTTCTTTTTGGCTGCGCACATGAGACGCTCCTTAATGTAGTTATCCATTTTGAAGTCCATTTCCGCCGGCCCCTTTGTCACATCGTGAGGCTCGCGGGTAGCTGCGGTGTCCAACGCCTTGATGATTAGACTAAGCAGTGCATGGGCCAAGCGATGGCATACATCATATTCGATGGCATCCTGGCTGGTATAATATATTGCCGATTGAGACGTGGGCTGCACTCCAATGGCAAGCAGAATGTTACAGAAAATGCCGCGCTGCATCCGTGCGTAGGGATCGACCAGCTGCGGAGGAATCCGCATTGTGGTCGCCAGATGGGCGATGAACTTGGCAAACTTCTTGATTAGCACATTGAGATATTGCGTTCGACATTGACGCTCCATCTTGGAGAGCATATTGTAGTATAGCTCTTGTTTGCGCTTCAAAAAATCCTCCTTACGACGTTCCTTTTTCTTAGTATTCTTAAGCACATCCTCGAGCTGCCTGTAGTCGAACAAAATAGTATATTTTATAAAGAGAATGATAATGTAAGTCACTTACTCCGTGGTTATGGCATTGTATTTGCCCAACATGCGTTTTATGCGCTTGGCACGAAGTTTGGGATCGTAGTAATCTTTAAATTGTTCATAGTTGGCTTCCAATGTAACTCTTTTGGGTATCGATAGCGCAACATCGTAGGCTCTGGCTTTGGGAGGCAGCGCCGGCTGATAAGCCATGCGTCGTACATAAGACTGAAGCTTGGATACATTCTCCTCTTGCCGTTTCTTGCGATTCTCAGGGCTACAGTAGTCGGGATCTTCCTCTTCCGCCTCTTCCGTAGACGATGTGGGCAGCGCCTCATCCCAATCGGAAACATTTGAACTGGCCATGATTGCGGGCTTGCGTCGAGATTGCGATCACTTTATAGTCTTACAATTTTGTAGAGATTTCCGGGAAAAAAGAAATTATAATAAACAAAATTACAAAGTCAAAATTGTTTAGTTTTTGTCTTTTTATAATATTTGAGAGAACTGCAAATTTAATGTTTCTTTGTCGAACACGGAATGAATTGTGAACAAATCTGTAACTAAAACACTTCGAGGTGAAAATTCTATGGTAACTAGATTTCAACATTTTCAAAATGTTATAATCAAAATTAAATATGTACAATGTATGTTTATCGAAGTGTCGTCTTCTGTTTAAATTTATAATCATATTTCGATACTGGGGGAATCACATACATATGCATATGAACACACATACGTATCTGTGAAATAAAAATTACACATTGCTTATATTTGTAAATAGTGTTGTAATCAACTTGTCATTGTTCTTAATAATACATTTCTAACTGGTCAATCGCAACAAGTCTAAATTTATTCTATAATTAGAGTATAATTAGTTTTCGATATATTGACGTCACTTCAGAAACAATCATTTTGTACAGAACGTTCCAGGGTGAATGTGTACTCCTCAGCCATTGCGTCCACGGACATTTGACGCGTCAATAAAGCCAGTATACCGTCTACTTGCGACTGGGTTCCATTGAAGCCATCCTTGCTGGTTAGCTGTGGCGAAAGCTCAAATGGAATGTCCTGCAGATAGTTGATGTGCGCGTTTTGTTGATTGGGCCCCGTTCCCATTGCTGGTTTCGGGCCAAGAGGCGGCGGATAGGGCATTCGGCCGTATGCTGATTGCGGCATTGGTGGATATATCATTCCACCTGGCGATGCTTTAGGATCTACATCGGTTTTGCGTTCTACAAATATGAAATCATCGCCGTTGCTTTGCTTCGGTGCATCCGCTGGGCCCTGTATAGCCTCCTCGGTGGGTGTCTCAGCTGGCTTACGTTTGCCAAACAGCGAAAACATAGTTAACTGCAAATATGTAACTATATATAACTCCTGCACTCCCTACACGTCAATTCTAAGTAAATTCTAATATTTACGCAGCAGCTGTGTGTTTTGTTTTTGTCTTGACTAAATTCGATCGATTATCGATAAAACGATTGCAAAATACAACAGTGCATCCGCCCATCGATAATATTGCTACATTTGCCGATACATCGATATAATATCAACAATCTTACTGGCAACAAATACAACGCTGTGATTGGTTTTGGTTTCAACTCTCCTTCAAGCTAACAATTTTTGTTAACGAAAAAAAGCTGAAAAGATGTCAAAGACTGACCAGGACCCAATTGGTTCGCTGAGCATAATGGAGGTGTGTACCAGCCGACAAATGTTTTAGTTTTGGTTGATCTACAGGCTGTCATTGCGCCCCATTGGATACAGATGCAGAGATTACAGATACAGATACAGAAACTAATGATTGTTCCCATGTCTCCCCCTTGGTTTGCAGCAAATCAAGATTCTGATTAAGCCGCCGCCCAACGAGGACGAGAAAATGGTGCAGCGTAACAGCAATACGAAGCATCCATATTATAGGCGTCCCGGCCGCGGACATAACCATGATTTATGCGATGCTTGTGAGGAGGGCGGCAATTTGCTTTGCTGTGACCGCTGTCCCTCCAGCTTTCACTTGCAATGCCAGTGAGTATTCCGAGCAAAATCACTCGTATACAGATATTGTTTTTTATTTTTCAACTATTGTATTTGCGCGTAATCAGTGATCCGCCACTCAGTGAGGAGGATATACCTAGTGGACAGTGGTTGTGCCACAGCTGCCGCATGGCAAAAGTTTCGCAGCCGGCCTGCTCATCCAAAGCCAGCTCCGTTGAGCGTTTCCCCTCGGCTGGCAGCGGATCACGTGCCAATACGCCCTCATCTGGCGAATTGGAGTCCATACCGCTGAAGATACGTAACTTACGCAAGCGCAGCAATAGTGAACGAAATAGCACCGAAAAGTTGCTGTCCAAAATGCCGCTGGCAATACAGCGCGCCCTTGATCCCAATAGAAAACCAACGCCATTGGATGATGTTATACGCGCCGCATGCATGCTTAATCCCCAGCAGTTTTCATTGCCGCCCGAGCTCGAGCTGCATACGCAATTTCCCGGCAATGGTAAGGTACAACCAGTACAGCAGCCGCACAGTGCCGGAGCTGGCAATGGGCATCGGAAACCCAGCAGCCAACGGCGCAGTTCCAAGCCATTTGAGTTAGACTCCCAAGGGCTGGTCCCATTACCAGCGAAGACCTGCTTCTATTGTACACGAAGCTGTAAGCGGGCACCACTCATCTCGTGTGATTATTGTCCGCTGTATTATCACCAGGATTGCCTGGACCCACCGTTGACCGCACTGCCCGCTGGTCTATGGATGTGCCCTAATCATGTCGAGAATTTCATAGTAAGTCATTCAATTACAGTACTCATGTAGCGCCTTTCTGATTGTGCGATCCACCTTATAGGATGCCAACATGACCAACAGCATTTCAGCAACGGAGCGAGTGCGCTTGTGGAATCGCTTCCATCAGCCACTTGACCATGAGAACGTTAAGATGGAGTTTTTCCGACGCGTCAATACACGGCATCCACCGTTCCGCATGAAGTTGAACATGCGCGCCCGCGCCTATGTCGAGGTGCCCGCCATGGTGAAATATCACTACGAGCATCCGCCAGCCCTGCTGCCTTCCATGCGGCAAACTTTGCGTTATGATCGTGTCAAGCGACGCAAGCAATTATCCACCGCCGTCGAGGATATATCAAAGGAGAGCGTTACAGAGTCTTTGCTCAAGGATCTGGAAGCATTACGCTGTGCGCGTGCCAAATTTCGTGAGATTCAAAGGGAACACGGCAATGTCGAGCTCGATGCCACCAATAGCGATAGCGATACAGAAAATGGAGCCGAACAACAGCGGGGAAGCAACGGTGTCGCTGTCACACCAACGTTGGCAGCAAAACCGGAGACAGCTGAAGCACATGAAGGTCACAACATGACCAATGAGCTCAATGACCGTTCAAAGCAGCTGTCGGCGGAAGCGGAAAAGCCAAACAATTGCAGTAACAACAGGCAGCTTCTGGAAATTAGTTACGAAGATGATGAGGATGAGTGTAAATCATCAAATATCATCATTGATGCAGACCTCTGTCATCTGGATGTGGACATTATAAAGAAGCTGGCACATCAGCGACTGCAGCAATTAATCCTTGAGCATCCAGAGATTGTTACCCAGTATAAAAATCGCACTGCCGCACGACGACTCCGTCAGTTATCGGCATCGGGGAGTGGTCAACCTATTAGTAATCAAAGCGCACTTCACAGCGATTTAGCCCCTGAGGATATGCGACGATTTTCGCTCTTATTCACTAGTGAAACATCATCGATACTGGCACAAAAAAGTGTCAATGGCGCTGATGAGGATCCGATGATGGCACTGCATCCAGCGCTTGCCACTGCCGCTGCCATTGCGGCAGCAGATGCTGCCGCTGAAAACTATGTGCCGCGTGAGCGCAGCGATACCGAGAAGGCTTGCGAGCTGGCCTCACGGCTCGAGCTGAAGTTGATGCAATGTAAAGTGCGGGCACGAGCTGTGCTAACACCACTCGGCGATATGCTGGAGGACAGCCGATGGTTTACATCACTTGGATTGGAGCACTCCATTTTTATGCGATATCGAACGCTCTATGTTGGCTATGGTGGACACTACACACCATCGACGACGCTGGCGCATACAGAAACCGTGGATCTATCGGCAATTGGATACTGTTCCCGTATATCGCCACAACATGCGATTATCTTTTACGATGAATTCTCGAAATCGTATGAACTCATCAACTACTCGGAGTTCGGCACCGAGGTCAATGGCCAGCTTTATACTTGCGATCTAACCGAGTATACGGCCACGCACGCTGGCAAACGGATGCGACCTGACGATGCGGAGCTCAAGCGACGTGTCGATGATCTGCTCGACAAGCGTCGCCACATACAACGTCAATATGAGCCTAAGAGGGAGACGCAAGACAGGTTCGTATTTGAGGATTAAATTAAATCAATCATTTTGTCTTCACTCAATGGATTTTCTGTGTTTCAGACTGGCGCCAATTTTGAAACCCGCCTGCCGATGCCAAATCGGACCCGATGTGGCAATGGTTCCTGGCGCCTGGGAGGGATCCGCTGTACTTGCCCATGGTAGCTTGTTGCGGTTCGGTTGTCTCTCATTTGTGTTCTCAGTTCCGTCCACGGATCTGATGAAAGAGAGACGCAACAATGCCAACAATGTACTGGCGCAGTAGTACCTTTTACCGTCATTCTCCAACATACAATGTCATATACTCCAACAATACATCAAGAAACAAGAAACACCAATCTCAGTGTGTGTGCGGCAAATAAGGTGCATCAAATTACATATAACCAGGAAAGAATAATAATTCCCCTTCCCATCCTCCCCACAACATACCCTAGAGTTAAACAAGCAGGACACGATTAAGAACGCCTGGCGTGAAGTAGAAAGAGATAACACGATAAGTGTAAGAGGAGAGCAAATGAGAGATGAAATGTGGAGGAACACAAGCAACTTTTTGTAGCTGTTCATAAACATTGTGTGTTATGTGGAACTTTTTTTTATTACATATTTTTATTATTACTAGATGTATCCATTTAAATCCCAATGGTTCTTTCTCATTCATCTGTAGATATATAAAGAGCATAACAAATAAAGTTGTAAGGAAATGGAATATTTCTTGACAAATATTTTCTTAACTGGGTTTCAAAATGAGGTTTCATGAGCATTTAACTCGCATTTGTGTAAAGCAAATAAATAAATTAAATAACATTAAGAGAAATGTTTACATTTATGTAAAAGAGAATTTAAATCTATGCACAAAAGAACATTTGAAAAATTGTTCGTCTTTATCAGTGGTGCCACAGACTTCGAAGCCACCAGAAAATCTTCCAAAAATGTATGGCGTCTTGGGAGATTGTCGGTTGGTTTCGATTTCTGTGGCGCCCCCGTATGTACTTATATGGTAGGGAGATTAAGCGGTGCTTTACGTCTAATAGGTAAGGCATAAAGGGAGTAGTATTTAAAGTATATATGTACAATAGCATCTGGGATGTGCAAGCCGATGTGCAAACCTTCATCCGTTCGGAGTTCGCACATGTGATTCGTATTAACCCGAAATACAATAAGAATGCACATTGCATATATGTAAGTACAAAACTATGTGTAGGGCTAGACATGCTAAAAAGTAACTATTGATTATATGATGGCTGCAGTCGGGCAACAATGTTCCTTCAGAAGATTAATGTGCTTGACACACTAGGAATTTATGGTTGCTTCCTCTGGCTGCGTCTGCTGCTCTGAGCCACCAGACTTGACTGCGCTTCGGCTGGCACGCGAGCGTTCCCATTCGAGTTTGTGCTTCCGCTTGGTGTGATGATACATATTCGACTTGGAGCGAAATTCAGTGGGACAGAAGGCGCAGGTGTGTAGTTTAACGCCCGTGTGGGTGGCAAAGTGTTCCTGCGGAAAATATAAAAATACATTTAAGAATCTGAACTGAGCATGACAAATATTTATAGGGAATGCGTTAATACCTCCAGATAACGCTTCATCTTGAATGACTTTCCGCACACGTCACAGGCGTATTTGGATTTGCTTAGGCAGCGATGATTACGGCCAGACACTTCGCCGCAACTGCCGCAGATGGGCATTTCCAAGCTGGTACTGGTACTTGACGTTGCCAACGACGTTGTCGTTGGCATTCCACTGTGCTTGTTGTGCAGGTGATTATTAAGAGCGCGCTGATTGCGCAACTGCTGGCCGCAAATATTACACGTATACGGTTCAACTGCAGGTAACGCCGCAACAGGAGCGGGAGCGGGAGCTGAAGCAGGAGCAGGAGTCGGAGTTGTTACACTGCAAAAGATTAATATTTTTGTATATAATCATGTGGGAAAACGTTGTTTAACACGCACCTGGTTTGGCTTGTCAACGCCACTGCTGCTGCTGCCGCCGTACTGGTGCTGACAGCAGCCATTGCCGTGAGCAGCTGTTCCTGATGCTGCTGCATAATGGTGGTGCAAAGGTGTTGCTGCTGCGTTGCGGCCGCAACAACAGCAGCCACAGCATTGTAATTGGCCAACATAAGCTCGTTCTCCTTGCACGTCTGCAGTTCAGTCTTGATGCGTTTCTCATGCAAATCAGTAATAGCATCGTTGCTGCTGTCCTCGTTGGCGCTGCCGCTGCGCTCAGTGTGCTGCACTTTTTTGGGAGAATGCGTTTTGCGGCGACTAGCTCGTGTTAGTCGCTTGACTGGCGTTGAATACGTTTTGGCCACTGTAAGATTTATTGCCTCCATGGGTTCGTTTTTAATGGTGACAATGCTGGGCGGAGGTATCTCTTCGGGTGTTGGAACGGACACAGGAGTTGGAATTGGTGGAGATACACCTGCAGTTGGTGGAGGTACAGCTGTGTTTGCAGGCGGAAGTGGTATCCTTATTTCGGGCTTGCGATCGATTGATACCAGTTCATTGGGCGGCACGGTTATTGCATCCATAATCTTATCGTTATCGCCATTGGCACTTCTTTGGATTTGAATGTTGTTGTTACTGCTGTTGATCTTGGCTGATTCGCGTTCAGCGCGAGCCTTTTGCCACTGAGTATTGTGCTTGGTCTTCACGTGCGTGTACATGTTGGAGCGACATCGAAAGGCCGTGTTGCAGTAGGCGCAGGCGATGGGTCGGTCACCAGTGTGTGTGGCCACATGCTCCTCAAGATATCGCCGCATCTTAAATGACTTGTCGCAAAACATGCAGGGAAACTTATGGGCTGCTGTTGCCTTGCCTTCATCCCCACAAGCGTCTGTCTCAAGGTCTGGCTCAGCAGGTTCCTGCTTAAAATCGATTATGCTTGTGGTCTGCAGCTCGACATCGCCCTCCTCTGACCAGTTGACATCGCAGTCGATCTCAAAGAACTGACTGCACAACGTTGTCTGTTTGTGCTCCACCAGCATCCAAAAATTGTGAAAGCTCTCCAGTTGCGCACAGCAATCCGTGCAGATGGACGTGGAAATTGCATCGTCTCGAGACAGCTGCGCAACAGATAGATGTGGGCAACAGATTAAAATTGGTTGAGGCTATTGCACAAGGTCAATCAAGAATCTGTTAACTTACACAGAGATACAAATGCGTTGATATCAATTGAACCAAATAGTTTTCCGGTATTGTCTTGTTGTCGCTGCTCTCATTATCGGCGGCAGCGAACAACAGCACTGCATTCTGCTCGTCTAATGTGTTCAAGCACAGGCGACAAATCATTTCGTTAACAAATCAATTGAAATCGAGCAACATTAGCACTACTTGGACATTTATTTGATTTTTATTATATTTATTTCCCAAGTTGCGGATGGATCTAGATCTGGCAAAACAATCGATGTCACTGTTGGTTATAATATCGATAGCTTTTCTTTGCCCCACCAGCTATCGACATAAATCAGAGATGATTATTTCGTTACCAGCGATAGTAATAATACTGAAATAAATACCGAAATTCATAATATCCAAAATGAAAACAAAAATAATTTGTATATTATGTTTTATATTTATGTGCCGTACACAATAAATTGCATAGGAAATGCAATGGTTATTAACTCGCCGCCAACTAAAAGCACTTCATAATGATAATGATTATTGGCTGTTACCATGGCACTAGCTTTAAACGGCACGTTAATGCAATTGAATCGAAAATTTGGAAACTTCGCAAGTCCAGAAAGCATATCGTATCCTTCCGTCAACTTATTGGTCCACACGGAAACCGTGTCGAAGTTGAGACCCTCTCGATAACACAGCCTGATGGCTTCATTTAGATTACGAAATGTATTAAGTGTTAGAATTGCCGACGGCTTGTCGCCAAAATAGATTTGTGGGAAATCCAATACGACAATGGGAGATCTGGGCTTCATTCGACCATATAGCTTCTGTTTGTCTTGAGCATCAAATTCCTCAATATACACGGTCTTGCAATTCATGCGCTCAATCATCTTAAAAGTGTGCAAAAAATTCGGATGCTCTGGAATACGTTCATCCATGAGCTCCATGCGGCCACGCAATCTCCGGATTAATGTCTGTCGCAATGGCTCCTGTACCAATATGCTGGCAATCAGACCGTTGCCAATTGGATGCTTCAAATCATTAACAATAGCATCGACCACTTGGTTTATGTTGCCCGATTCAAACAGGATCATTATCTGCGGAGCGACCCATTTCTTATGGGAGCCATCTTCCGGATATAAGTACACATGTCGCTTCAGTAAGTGGGCATGTATGTCCTCTACACCCTCGGTTATATTGGGTAATCCTTTGAAGCGCGGTAAAATGTCAGCATCCTCATCCTTCTCTGATTCACCCTGGACTCCATGCTTGTCAGCCATTGGGACACTTTCGATTTTGTTGATTTCGCTAATTAAACCTGTTTCTCAACAACTTTTGAAATAAATTTACGAGATATACATATGTGTTTTTGAGAAAAAATTTGAATATGTTACGAGTAGAATATCTGAATAGATCTTTACATTTCTCCTACTGGGCTAAAGAAAGTTGCGTCCGACTTCCGCTTCCTGGTCAACATGTGTACAGTGTACACAGTCATAATTAAAATACTTACTTTCTCTGGTCAAAGTTGCCATTCACCGGATAACGCACATTCCCACAGGCAGACGCCTGGTGGTGAGTTTGTTCTATCTTACTCACGTTGAAGGTATACTAACTTACTCATGCACTTGGTATCGCATGAAAGCACCCCTATAACATTAGTTCTAAAAATCGAATAATACAATTTGGAACATTTTTAAAATTTTAAAGAGAACCCAGTTGCTTTTGCTTAAACTTGCTTTTATACAAAATGTTGGGCTCGGTCGGCATTAACCTTTATTTTAGCTTATTGTTCGTAGCTTATTACTCATATTACTATAATTTTCTTCTCATAAAGTATGAGTTACAAATCACAGCTGAATATTTTGTAAAGTTGAAAATACCAACTAAAAATATAGTGGTAGGGAAAATGCGAAATAATGATTCGGTGATAAATAAAATTCTAAATAAGTTTTCAGTGGTACTGGAAGCCAAGCCAAGCCCTAATTATTTATTTATTTTTGATGGCCTTGAACAAAATAAAATGTTATATAATACAAAATTAAATTAAATAAAATGAAAGCCTACACGAAATAACAATTAAAGCTAATAAAGAAACCGAAACGATGGGTGAGTTTTAATTTTCAGTCCAGCCAGCTATCACAGCTGGGAATTATCATTGGAATGGCAGCACCAGCATCAATTTATATATTTATTAAGCGGGACTTTCTGTTTTTCAGTGAAAAAAATCAACTCAATTTCGATTGATTTGAAAAAGAGTTGAGACAAAATTTAAACAAAGTTCAATGGGATGTAGTGTTTGTTGAAATATTGAACTAACTAAATCCATTGACTGTTTATTGTTAGAAACCATCAGTAAGTAAAGAAAGGTGTTCTTTTTTTAGTTATGTGGTTAGTTTTTTTTGTTGATTACAAAATTTAATAATAATCACTATTCTCAGCTCTGCTTATGTATATAAAAATGAATGCTAGTTACTTGTTAATGGAAGGGTGTTTCAATCGCGAAGCTTTGAGTTTGAATTCTCTTTTTGTTTTGCTTTCATCCATTTGCTAGTGACGGAAGCGGAAAAGCTAAGCGCCAGTAACAGAATGTGTGTGTGTGTGTGTTTGTGTCTGTGTGAGAGTGTTATCCGTGTGTATAAATAGCCGAGCGACCCACAAGATTCGCTTACATTGCGTACTTCGCTTCGCACAGACGTTCCAACTTCGCATTAAATTGCTTGGCAAGGTGCCTCAAAGTAGGCAACGTACCATTTTAACCACGAATATACTCATTTGCGTAGTTTACACAAACAGAGAGCAGTAAATAATTGTTAGCTCAAAGCATGTCAGGAAAATAGCACAGAAATATGGAGATGTCTGGATATCAGGATATTAGCGCCTTGGAAAAATCGGTAAGCGTCAGAAAGACACAGACGAAGTCAGAAACAGAGAGAGAGGGAGAGAGAGGGAGAGTGGGAAAATTAAATGTGTCAAAAAGGTTTTAAACTGATTAACTCTCTTGAGTTCTCACCCTGTTGACCTTAGGTGGCCAATGCTGGGTCACAGCTGTATACGATGGCTCACAAGCTGCATGCTGTGGAGCGCAGCCTGGATCAAACGGCAATGGAGCAAATGGACGAAATGGAAGTAATGGAACTGCTCGAGTCCATGACTGAGGTGAAGAACGAGTATCAGAATCTGCGCAAGGACATACAGGAAGTGCAGCAATTGCAGCGTGACGTCAGCACCTCAATACGCTTTCAAATGAGCAACATGCAGCAGACTTTTCAGATGCTCAAGAAACGCATTACCAACTCCCAGCAGCAGCAGACGCGTCGTCAACTACGAGTACAGCGGGATCAGATACAAAGCACCACTGTGACAGCTAACGACCATTGATTTGTGACAAATAGTTTAGTGTGTGAGTGCGGCATGTGGTGCAGTAGTTGCTGATCCAGGCTGAATGGCAAATTATAATTTTACTCGTACAATGATTTATTTATTATTATTGATTTTGCATGCGTTGTATTCTGTTATGTTTACTCGATAGATATGACCTGCTGGGAAAGAAAGAGAAACAGTGTGAGTGAGAGAGAGTGAGAGTATAGTGAATGGGAAACCTGTTGCAATACAAACATCCGAGTACTTCTCAAACCTACATACATATGTACATATGTACGTACATACATACACAGAAATCGTGTCAAATTGTAGGAATACTGGAAACCAATCTTTTTACCATTATATACACATGTATGTATATGTATAAGCAATTAATGTTTGTATGTGTACTACAACAATATCAGAAGCAACACAAAGCTTTTATACATACTTTAAACAAATCCTACAACAAATACTTATACTCGTAACGATATCTAGACAGACTCGAATATACCATACATATTGATGGTGGCAATTGTAGTAAACAATTCCTGCAACTCTAAATACTTTATAATGCAAACCCAAATGTCTGATACCATTTGAAAAGAATGCACTTCTTCAAAAATTTGCCTTAACATAACCATATTATACTAATTTTTGATATATACACGTTTTAATATTAACCTTAAGCTTATCATTTCTATTATAATGATAGGCAAGCGCAATCTTTTTTGTTTTTGATATATGTTGTTATTAAATTGTATAAGCAAACAACGCAAAGCACATTAAAAAAACAAATAAAATAAAATAATAACTGTCTTTTGCTTGCGCGCCAATATAATGTCGTGATTTGTTCGGCTTGCGATGGTTCGCATATCGATATGCACAATGCACATCATTAGTAAGCTGGGCGGTAGTATCGATAGCCTCAATCGATAGCTGTACCCCGCGGACGGTTTGCACTTTTGACTATATTTATGTGCGTTAATATATATTTATATGTTATATCCAATATAATATTGTGATTTGTTCGGCTTGCGATGGTTCGCATATCGATATGCACAACGCACATCATTAGTAAGCTGGGCGATAGTATCGATAGCCTCAACAGTGGTTTCATAGCTGTACCCCGCCGACGGTTTGCACTTTTGACTATATATATGTGCGTTAATATATATTTATATGTTCTGATTTTAATTTAATACGAATTAATAAATGTATTATTTGCGTTGGTAATACAAATTACCAAATTCAAGCTAGTTGGACTAGCTAGTGCGTAGTTAGTGCAGTGTCTGTGTTAGTGCGTGTCATAAAGGTAAGTTCAGAGCGGCTCCTAAGTGCACGTCATCAAGCCAGAGCCAGAAGCAGTCGCCTACTTTCAGTCGCAAGTGCAAAAGAAAGCAGTCATAACAAGTATTAACAGTGCATTTTCATGCCTTAGGTGTTTAGTTTACAGTCTCTCAAAATTGCAATCGGTTTACATATCGAAATCAAAGAAAGTGGTCGCACTGCAAATATCGACTGGTGCAACAAGTGCTTGCGATCTCCCTCGTTCCCTCTCTGTCTTCCCTGTTTGTTTGTCTGCGTATCTTTGCGAACATCTATCTGCGCGGTGCGCGCGCCTGCGCCTACGCATTTTTTGTTGTTATTATTTTTGTTTGTGCTGCTTACGTGTCGCGTCGCGAGATGTACGTTTACGTACTTGTGCTAACGTGCTACCTCGTCGCTGCCAGTCCACAGCCCAACCCAAGCACCACAACGCCAGCCGCTGCAGTCGCACAGGTCGAGGTTATCAACCAAGTTGAGAGCTTTTTGGATAATCCTCATTATCTCAACAATGAGGAAATTGGCCAGCTCTTCGCTCGCCTCAACAAGGACTATCCAACACTTGCCCAACGCTATGTCATTGGGAACACAATACAGGGTCGTCCCATGCACGCCCTTGCATTAAACGCGCCCCCGCCCGAAGGCAACAGCGGGGATCTGCTGCGCCCCATGGTAAAATTGGTGGCCAACATACAAGGCGACGAGACGCTCGGTCGCCAAATCGTGCTCTACATGGCCGAATACTTGGCTAGCCGCTACGAGACGGATAATGAAGTGCAGCGACTGCTCAACACAACCGAAATCCACTTTCTGCCCAGCTCTAATCCGGATGGGTTTGCCGTTGCTAAGGTGAGTCACCTAATATACAAAAAAAAAAAAACACACACTTATTATTATTAATATTTAATAAACGATCGATTGAGATCATGCTTAGATTCACAAATTCATTTCTACCTTAAATTGTCCTATTGTTTCGATTGATATGAGAGGTGACTTGAAAATGAAACAAAAGCATCGCGAGATTTTCTTCGCTTTTGAGTTTTACACTTTTACCAATTTGTATAAATTCGAAACAATTCAATCTGTATACAGCTGCAGATCAATGAAACCCAAGAAAAGTGAGTGTACATACATACATATGTACATACTAGTATTAGTGAGATTGAGGGTGTATTTTACTGATTCATTTTGTGACTTGAACCTTTCGGATTATTATTAAACCACTGCCAAGTGCTGACGATTGCTGAGAATTTTCTTTGTTCTAGACTCTAAAGAAGTACGACTCGTTTCCTATTATGCTGGCTTTAAAGCGAACTCCACCCATAAAAAACTAAACGCCCTTTCACAACACAATCGAAACTAAACCGTGGCATTTCACTTCACACCTGCTGCGTGAAGATATCGAAAGAGAGCGATAGAGAGAGAGGGAGACAAGAACAGAAAAAAAGAGTTTTTTGATCCACTTTTTGGCTTGTTTGGGGTCAACGTAGCACGATCTTCTAATTAGTATCTGTAGATCACAGACAAGCTAAGTGCTTATATGTATGTATATGTACATTTGTAAATACCCATACAATATTTGACATCAAGAGATATTCAAGTGATTCAGTCGAGAGCTCTTTAACTCTATTCAGACAGCTAAAGTTGTTTGGGAACTTATGTTTAACTTACATACGCATTGAGCCGGTATCAACGTTATACTGAATATGTTATGTTTTTATTGCTTAAATCAGATAATTTCATTTATATCTCATTTATTATTTGTAATATGTAAGAGTAGTTGATCAAATAAGCTGGCAGCCACTGTATATAGAGGAGGAAAATTACTGCTTTTACATATGTACATATGTACATTTATACATATGTATTTATATGCTGCACAACAAAGTTCAAGTTCATTTTGCTTATCTTCATTTACGTTCATTGCAAGTGTTCTACTTAACACTTTTTGTGTCTCATCATATTGTACACTTAACAAAATAGTTGAAATAAATTGCGTCTTTATTAGAAAATTAAAAAGTAAACAGCATTAACATAAGTATTGAAAAAAAAACAGACGAAAAGACAGTCGAGATGGTATTATACCCTGTAACAATCTTAACAATCTGTAAAATTATTTTGATAGTATATTAACGAGCATATTTGTAAAGTTGTTAGAAATTTTAAATAGATGATTACGTATGTATTTTATTTTTGTTATTTACTATTATTGTCTAAAAGGGGTGTTTCAGAAATGTCAACCAACCGGCTTTTGGTGTAATAAAAAATTACAACAGTTTAAATAATTGTAGTTCAAGTTAAACACCCTGGTCACATACAGCTCCAAATTAAATCAGCCGACTTCGGAATTGAGTAAAAAAAAATATCCAAAAATTTCCTTACAAATGTGGATTTCCTTACTCCTCGTCCATAAAACATTACAATTCTCGAAGCTCTTCACAAAAATCCGCTACGGATTCATTAATTTTCTTCCTTCCTAGGAAAGATTCTTTAGCATTTCAATTTAAATATGACTTTGATCCAATTGGAAAATTCGAGGTAAGTCCACATACTTATTAAAATATAACCAATTTCGAATTGATTTAATGCATCGAAGATGGTTATATGTTGAGATTTTGATTGCTACCATTTTTTTTACATTGTATTCAAAACTAGCTTACATTTTAGCAACCAAAAGGGGATCATCGAAAATTGCTTGGTTTGTTATTTTCAGTTATCATTTGATGAGAAAATTTTCAATGATATTAAGCATTTATTTTTCACAGTGTACGCTCATATATCTTACATATAATGCAAGTAAAACACTGACAGTTTATAAGACACCTCTTTTTTTAGGAGCCCATGTCCGCTTTTATCTACTGCTGCCTTATCGAATTTGTTTGTGTTCCTATTCGGGTTTTACATTAATCTTTTCGGGGGAAAGATTGGCTATTTCTTTGTATACAAATATTTAGCTGTATGTTCGCTACACTATGGCATTTCTGTTTGTTAGTATAAATTAATGGGCCATTGACACAACGCAGACGCTTTAAAATCTTATCACGCTATCGAACTATGACTAACTTTTCACAGATGTGACATTTAAGTGCAGAATTTCGAATAGGGAATGTAGTGCAGCATGTGAACATACAGTGTAGTTATGGATGGAACCACATGGATTCTATTACTGGCATTAATTCAAAGGTTGCATGATTAGATTAGTTATTTCGGTTCCTTTTGATTTTGCTGACAGTTTTATGACTACCGGGACCCCAAATAAAGGCCAACTTAATGTTGGGTTTGTGTTAATCTGCTCATTGCTTGACGTCATGTGTTGCAATATATACATATATGTACATATGTACATACGTATGTATGTATGTTCAATAATTACATGTAGTACATGAGAGAAGAAACTGGTTTTGAGGACAGGGAAATAACTTCTTCTCGACAATGACAATTTTAGAGCAAAGAGTCTTAAAACTGTTTCTTGCAATTTTCTGTACTCATGAACCGGTTCATTGTTGTTATGTTTATATACATACCTCGTACTCATAAAATTTATTTTCAAAGGGTATATTAGAGTCGTGTATACAACAAACTAGTATTATAATATTCATATAACATAATATTGAAATTTTGATTAAGGTCGTTTTTTTAAAATCCAGCTGAATTTTATTAGAAAGATATTTTTAATTTGACACTGTTTTCTGTGTGTTTTTTATCAAAGGGATATTTTCAAATTAATGTCTATAATATGCGTAATAATATTTCATTGGTAGTTATCAGACTCCTTAACTATCCATAATTCGACATTCAATCTGCTGTGCTCGACTTTATTAAGACATTGAAAAACTGGCTCTAATTTGATAAATGGATATACATTAAAGTGGTCCCACTTTAATTTTATTTTAATTACACGGTATTTTATGAACGACATCTAGGGACTAAACACAGTGGTGTTATTCCTTTAGTCTTGCGTTGCCTTTGCCGATTTTCGGTAAAGCAAGAAGGACATATGTAAATACAATACATACAGGGTGCGCCATCTTTTATGTCGGTATGTAAATATTGAATAACTTTGTCATTAGTGAACCAATTGACTTGAGTAGACCAGTGTTGAAAACCTCAGTTTACATACTGACATAAAAGATGGCGCACCCTGTACATAGTATATTAATGAAATTTCCGTTATGTGCATTAACAATTTGCTTTTTTCACTTAAAACTGTACCAACCTGTTGTTTCTTATATGCCAAACCCAATTTATGCAACGTAGTTTTTTTTTAAGTTAACTACATTTGCGCAAAACACTAGAGTCGCATTATAATTCATTGGCTTAAGTAGGAAAAAGCTAATTTTTTAATTAAATTTTTGATTAATAGTGTTATGCATCCGTTGATGGCTGATAAAGCTTAAGTACGGTCACACTGGATTATTTGTGAAAATTTTATATTGCCATATTTGCAAAAATATTTAATTTAAAATATCATGCGGTCATTACCAGGCCGGTTTTCACTTTCGGTTTTCGGAAGTGAATATCCTTAGCCGGTTCTTATTTCATTTTGCCAAAATTTGTGTGGATCACTGCGGACGGCAGTCCGCGCTTAGTGACGAAAGCAGCACAAAGTGTGCAAAAGGCGACTAGCAATATATACACGAAATATGGAAAATCTGTTACGACTGCCCGATCAGATCGAGTTTATACTGATCGAAAGCTATGACGGTCAACAAAAGTGCATGCTAAGACTTTTGGTAACAAACCTGGTTCGTAAGATATGGGGGTGTAAGTGGGAGGGGCAAAATTTAAATGATTGCAGTTAGTGGGGCCGTTGGAGTCTTATGGTTAAATCTTATAATTTTTATTCTTATTAAAAATACGCGTCGAATGGTACCTCGATCATTCCACTCCGACATATGGTTCAAAAGATATACTAATTTGAAATTTGTAATGGCCTTCTCAAAATGAGATGAAAAGTTTGTTTGTCTGTTTGTTTGTATGAAACCGCTAAAAAAGCGTAGATTTTATGATTAGGAATTGTTTCTTATCAGAAATCTAGAAATGTTTGTTCTACGACTTTAGCGGAAATAGCTAGTTTAGCGGAATATAGCTAAACCCCAATAAATTTGAAACACCCACAGTTTCCAATCCGAAGAACCTACAGATGTGTTTTAAATGTCGTTAGAAAGTTATTTTTGAGGATGTGCCTTTTAGATGTGCCCTGAATATTTGTTTGCAAAGTGCTCAGGTAAAAGGCTACAGGTGAAAAAAGCTTTTTTAGCTGACATTTTGGCGATTTATTAGAAAACGGCTCCAACAATTATAATTAATTAATTAATTAATTTTTTTCAATATGTTGTAAAACCGAAAATTTCGCGTCTTTTGATATATGACACATATCTTTAAGCGAAAAGGTTTGGAAGATATTACCAGTTAACTGAATATATACATTTTACTATGTACTATATTTACTATACAAATTAGGAAATCAAGCTTTAGTACGCAAAACTTTTTTGTTTCTCAAGATATCTCAACCAATTTGACAGAATATGCATTTAAGTTGGTCTTATACATCCTTACCAAATTTGGTTCAAATCGGTAGACTATAACATAAAACTGCCATTGATCGGTCAAAAATCAAATTTTAGTATGAAAAACTTTGTTGTTTTTTAAGATATATTGATCAATCTGACAATGTACGCATCTGGGTTGGTTTTATATATCCTAACCAAAATTGGTTAAAGTCGATATAAAATTTACTATATCATATAGCTGCCTTCTTTATTTTTTATTTGAAGTAAGCATTTCGATAATTTTATATTAAAGTTTCTATGTCAGAAGCATATGAAATTCCCATTTTGTGACGAACGATATTAAATTTTATATATAATTTATTAAAAAAAAAAAAGTTTGGCATTCGGCACTGCGCATTAAAATTATTTTTAGGTATACAGAATCGAGATCCCTTTTTGCCAACCTTTTTTTTTTAATAAATTATATATAAAACTAAATATCGTTCGTCACAAAATGGGATATCAGACATTTTGGGGCAGGAAAACTCTTTCGTCACTAAACTTTTTGTAAAAAAGTTTTTTTGAAAATGTATATGGCAAAAAAAATGAGTTTTTCTCAAAATTTTACATGTAAAATATGCACAGAAAATATTTTTCAACTTTGACCGATAAACCTGAATCGACCTGTGGACCTATTACCATGTGTAAGATCATAAAGTTTACTATTGAATGCTTTGTACATTTTTTTTAAAAATCTTTACTGGTTCGAAAGATATGATTTTTGCAAAGCAACATGAGAAAGGGCCCCACTGTGCGCCGCGACGCAAAGAACCAAATTAAAGAAAAATTGGTCAGCGAAAAAGATTTCACATAAATGAAGAAGGTTATTAGTGAAAAGAATGTATATTTTGAGGAACCTATTACTTAAAAGACATAAATAAAATGAAGAAATTATATGGAAAAATACATTTAATTCCATTCAATAGTTGGGTTTTTCTACTTAGGTCGATGACTTATCAGACTTTTCAGTATTTGTATGCTATAACTCTAGCCAGCTAATTGAATAGATTGATGAAAGAATATTCTGAAAGATAAAAGAGCTTTTAGATTTCGGTGTGCAGTTAAAATATTTTTGAAACTGTGATTTTTTAAATCGTTAGGGATACTGAAAAACTTTGGCATTAGCTCGAGCGAATAAACAGCTGGTAATCAATGTTATGTCGACCGACAGCACCAATAACGATTTGATAAGAACGTAGAAAATACACACACACACGCGCTTACGCTGTTGTTATAGTGTGTGTGTGTGTGGGTGAAGAAATTTCCTGGAAATTGAGCCCACGTACAATGTTATTATTATTGGAAAGGCCACTGTGACGTCACAGAGCGTAAGTGTTATCGATTTTTATGTAAGCCCAAATAATATCCTTTAGCTGATGACACATGTGTGACGTGCGTAGGCGTTGCGTCGCTTGATGACGATTAAAGCATAAATACGCTTCGTGAGCAGCGGCGTTTGCTTTGGACGCTTTTGCTCTTTTCGCTCTCCCGCTTGGCTGACTAGCGCAGGCGCCTCACTTGCATCTGGCAATGCCGCCCGCACACCGCACAGTTCGGAATAGATGTGCGAAAACTGAAGCACACAAACAAATATGGGCAAATAGCATGTAATGAAACAAAAAAACCCAAAGCAAATATTGAAATAAAACACAAACCGAAAGCTTAACTTGTGCTTAAACGCAACGTTGTCGCCACACTGCGGCAATAACAAAATAAAAGAAAAACAAAAAAAAACATACAAGCAACAACGACAATACTCGTGACTGACAAGCGCAAAGCTTCGACGCGCTCTCTCGCGTGTGTAATTTCCCTACAATTATCGCACTTCGTCGCTCTCAGCAGCAGCAGTTGTAGTTGTAGCTGTAGCAGTATCGGCGACAGCGACGCCGACGGCGGCAGTGGGACAGCGGGCGGGCAGCACGGGCTTAAGGCCAATCAACGCAGCAAATTTTCAAACAGTACATTTTTTGAAGCTGAGCTGAAACGAGTGGAGCTGTTGCACAACAACAACAAGAAAAACGGCGACAGCGACAAATACGGGCCCTTGACGCTGAAGCGAGCGATTCTATTAATTTGCACACCAGTGATAACTAGCGACCATCTAACGGCAACCAGAGTTGAGTTATCCAAATTCATATCCAAATTCACATACCATACAATGCAGTGGATTATGACGCTTTCGTTGCCGCTGGCGTTGATACTAGTACCGTTAGTCGTCCATGGCTACATTATCAAAGAGGATGAGAGCTTTCTACAACTGCCACACTACACGAGCCAAGAGCAGCTGGAGGATCTATTTGCTCGTCTCGAGAAAGCCTATCCGGAACAAGCACGCGTCCACAGTCTCGGCCGGTCGCTGGAGGGACGTAATCTCCTGGCCCTACAAATATCTCAGAGTACACGGCAGCGGGCGTTGCTAACGCCGCCCGTCAAATACATTGCCAATATGCATGGCGACGAAACTGTTGGCCGACAGCTGCTTGTCTATTTGGCACAGTATCTTCTGGGCAACTACGAGCGCAGTCTGGAGGTCGGCCAGCTGGTCAATACAACCGACATATATCTGGTGCCCACTATGAATCCCGATGGTTATGCACTGTCGCAGGTATGTCTAGGGTCCTGTATATTTTAATCCTGTCACCTGTTTGCGTTTGCCTGGAAAAATCAATACGAGTACGAGTACGATTGCGAGTACTTCTGTATATGTATGTATATGCAATTTTAGACGTGCCATCCACGCAGTCGCTGCTTCTGCTTTTGCTTTAGTTACTGCTGCTGTTGCTGCTTCTACTCTTGTTGTTGTTTTATTCGTTTACAAATTTTTGATGCCTGCTTTGACGTCGACGTTGCTGTTGTGCACATGTTTTTTGATTGCGTTTGGGACCAACTCTCTCCCACATTAGCAACGTACGGCAGCATGCGCCGCTCCACTGACACGCCCTTTGGTTGTTGACATATTTCAAAGCTTGTTGCTATTGCATGATTTACACATTTATTTGCGTTTGATTAACAAATGACGGTTGGGCTCCAGTAATCTCACGCACACAAAAGTACTGATTACTGACATCCCTAATTACGTATGAACATATGTACATACATACATATGTACGTATGCATGCTATCGATATGTATTTGCAATCGGATCGAAACCTTCTACTCATTAGAATTCCGATATATATGTGTGTGAGTGTATTATGATGTTGTTGGTGTTGAGCGAGCTTCATCTGCGGCGCTGCATTCATTTGCCAAAGCTCTCTCTCTCTCTCTGTCTATGTGCACTCTGCTCTGCAATTATTGAGCCACAAGTTGGCTGCTTTGTAAAGTTGCCATAGAAGCTTTTGAATGAAATGTAAATACTGTTTTATCTTCCCTCTCCTCTCATCATTAAAGTCATTTGAGTGGACCACTTTGCGTGATCGGCCAATGTGACTAACCTACATTTGTAAAATAACAGACACCCATACATACATATGTATACATATGTTCTATGTGTATGTGTGTGAGCGTGTAAGTGTGTTTGTGTGTGTGTAATCAATTAATTTATTATAAAACCAAACTCGGGGCAATTGTCTCTCATCTCTATCAATAAAATGTATAATTGTCTTTTCTATAAGTTTACTTCGCATGTGATCGATTAACATTTGCACCAATTATAAATTGTCAGTTGTTGCACTTTGCATCGCTTCTGATTGGAGGTTTAAGAGTCTTGCTCAATTTGATCTCTTTTTTCGTTCTCTCTTTGTCACCCGCTCTCTGTATACATTAATGATAATGTTGTAAGCGCTTTGCGACCTGACTGTCATATTAAAGACAAGTTTGGTTAACTCTAGTCAACTCTTTTAGTCACATGCGCGAACTGAATGCCAAATTGTCTTCATACATAACAGGCATGCATATATAATATGTAATTCACATAATCAATTAACTAATCAACCAACTCTCTTCACTTCTTCCACTCACTCTCTTTTTTTGCAGGAGGGTAACTGCGAGTCGCTGCCAAATTATGTTGGACGCGGGAACGCAGCTGGCGTCGACTTGAATCGTGATTTTCCGGATCGCTTGGAGCAGCAGCGTCTTAATCATCTGCGTGCACCGTCGCGTCAACCGGAAACAGCCGCCTTGGCCGAATGGATTGTGGGCAAACCGTTTGTGCTATCCGCCAACTTTCATGGCGGTGCCGTTGTTGCCAGTTATCCATATGACAACTCCCTGTAAGTGGAACGGCTTTTGACCAAATGCGATCACTGATTATAATTCTAAACGCTTACAGCGCCCATAATGATTGCTGTGAGGAGAGTCTGACGCCGGATGATCGAGTGTTCAAGCAATTGGCGCACACGTATTCCGATAATCATCCAATAATGCGACGTGGCAACAACTGCAACGATAGTTTCGCTGGTGGCATCACCAATGGTGCCAATTGGTATGAACTGTCCGGTGGCATGCAGGACTTTAACTATGCGTTCAGTAATTGCTTTGAGTTGACCATCGAGCTGTCCTGTTGCAAGTATCCAGCGGCAAGCAGTTTGCCCGTCGAATGGGGACGCAACAAGCGGGCGCTGTTGCAACTTCTGAAGCAGGCGCACATTGGTGTTAAGGGTCTGGTGCAGGATGCCAGCGGTTATCCGATTGCGGATGCTACCATTGTTGTCTCCGGTCTGGAGGATAAATCCATAAGGACCTCAATGCGTGGCGAATACTGGCGACTGCTTACGCCTGGCATCTACAGTGTCTATGCGGCGGCGTTTGGGTGAGCGTGAACACTGCACACTCCATTCAAATGCATCCTTCTACCTGCATCTGATTTCAGCTACCAATCGAGCGCACCACAGGAGTTGCACGTGACAAATGAGAATGCAGAAGCATTGCGTGTGGACTTTAAGCTGTCTCCCGTTGAAACCAACTATGATGGTATAAGCAGTTATTACAATCCATACTTTCTTAGGCATTAGACGAAGTTGCATTTCAGCGCTGTCAACGAAGACACAACTACCACCACCAACTCCACCAACACCACCAACACCACTGTCATCGCAACCGACAGCAGCACCGCTAAAGCCATCGATCTATCGCCTGTTGTTTAGCTGAGATTACTAATTGATTGTTACTAACATTGTACTACACTATACGTACATATATGTATATGCTGCATCTCTGCATCCAAGTGCACGCCCACAACGCCTACTTTAACACACACACACACACACACACACACACACACACACACACACACACACACACACACACACACACACACACATACACATCCATACGCTATCACTCACACAGATATATTTTCCTTATGCATTTTGCAATTTCGCATAGAAATTTTAAGTTTCGTGTTCACATTAAGTTATTTTGCACTCTATTTTATTATTATTATTTTTTTTTTTTGGTATTACGCACTAGCATATTGCTCTCTCTTCTCGCTTACATTCTCACATTCTATCGTGCCCTTCTTTTTACGATCGAACACACACAGACACAGCCACCGCCACAGTCACAAACTAAATATCAATTTAAAAGAGATTTATATAAACCTACATATATAGAAAAATTTGATTTGTACATATACATATGCCTACGATACTTACATACATACATATGTAGGTATTTTAAAGGAGTACGTTACTTGTATAAAACCGTATCCACTCCAGCCATACAATGGCCTAAACCCTCTCTCAATTATACAAAAATATATACTATATACGAATTATATACATATTTAGTAGCACATTTTAGAAAGAAAACAAGCTAAAACCATGTGTAAAAATTATCTTAACCCCACTTATACAACTTTATAACAATGCATATATATGTACAACTAACTAACTAAACAGCCTAATAGGATACATATATGTATATAAATATATATGTCTTATCTATTCACATATAGATATATATATATAAAGCAAAAATTGTTAAACATTTTAGAATCCTCAGCGTGAGCAACCAGAACGTCTGAATAATTGTTATATATATATATACATACATACATAGAAGATTGACAAGCCCAAGATACAAACAAATTGAACAAATGGTAATAATAATCATTGCATAATTAATAATGGCATATATAGAGGAAACTCATAAACAAGAACAAGAAACAGGCAAAATAAAATTTTTGATTTTTGCTTAGTGCGTTTTATTTTCATTGAAGTAAACCCATTCTCAGTACCGAACCTGAACTCAAAACCGAACCTGATCTTGAATCCGGACTGAAAGTACAACATCCATTTGCAATCCAGCTATAAAGATATCAGATCAAAGCATAATCATAACGTAACGTTTGTTTTATGATCATTATGAACCAGATTAAAATCTTAACAATTTTTTAACTTTGAAATAATAATACGATTAATATAACGATTACGACTATATTTGAAGAAATTACAATTTATTATACTATTTACTATTTAAATTAGATATGCGTTGGTCGCGGGTAAATTGTTCACACAGTCCGGTTAACTGGTTCGCACTGACCGTAATTGATGCGAAACGAAACTGGTTCACTATCTAGTTTGAGGTTACGATTGTTAAGTCCTAAGTTACTACAGTTTTTACGTAAATACATATACGAAATGCAATAATTTCTCAGGGTTATTTGATACATATACATAAGCATATATGTCCATACATACAAATAGTTAGAAAAGTAATTGTTTATAAAAAAAAAATGTACTATTTTTCTTTGGGTTTTCAATATTATAATAGTTGCCGATAGATAATAGAACAAGTAAAAAACTATGAGCGGCATTGGATTTTACTAATATTAAAATTAATAAATTTTCTGAATTATTTTGTTTGTCAAAACAGTTACTTGACATACTGTCTATGTATTCATGCATAGTTTTCCAGTTAACTGGCTGTGAACTCGACATGTGTATTTAATATTTATGCTCTCTTTAGCTTTATCTCTTGCTCTTCCTTTTTCCTTTTAAAACAAATAATTGAAATAAATGTCTATTGAAACGAAGCCTTTAATATTGATTAATTACTTACTTACGTCACTCGATCAATTGATCAACACAATTCGATTTATCGTTTATTATCTGTTTTGGTTTCGAATTCTGTTTCAATTCCACATTTTTGTCTTTTTTTTCCATACCTTCTTCAGGCTTTGGTTGTTGTCTTGGCTTAGCTGCAGGTTTATTTAAATTTTAAGCTTAATTTTATTTCCCTTTTGTTCTTTTTATTTTATTTTCTTTATTTGCATTGCATTTCTCCCACCCATGCATCCTCTCTCCCACACCCACACCCACGATCTGACCACTCACTGAGTATTCGATAAACTGTATTGATATCTTTTAAACTCTCTCTCTCTCTCTTCAATGCAGGCAACTTTCGCAGACAGAAGGTGGAGAGAGCAGAGCCGCCAGAGCTGCTGAAGGAGAAGTACGATGGATTTCTAACTCCCACGAAATTCGAGCACCACAATTTTGTGGCCATGGAGAGGTGAGTCCTGATTTATTGTTCTTGGAGCTGGTTGTTTAAAACTGGTCTTGTATTGCGTTGTCGTCAGTTTCCTAAGAAAGATGAGCGCCAGTTATCCATCGTTGACACGTCTCTACAGTATTGGGAAGTCTGTAGAGGGACGGGATCTTTGGGTGTTGGAGATATCGACTGCGCCGGGAACACATGTACCTGGTGTGCCGGAGTTCAAGTATGTGGCCAATATGCATGGCAACGAGGTTGTGGGCAAGGAGATGCTCCTCCTTCTCACCAAGTATTTGCTGGAGCGCTATGAGAATGATGATCGTGTGACACGAATTGTGAATGGAACACGGATGCACTTCCTCTACAGCATGAATCCCGATGGCTATGAGATATCCCACGAGGGGGATCGAACCGGCGGTCTTGGACGTGCCAATGCCCACAATGTGGATCTCAATCGCAATTTTCCGGATCAGTATGGAACGGATAAGTTCAATAAGGTCACCGAACCGGAGGTGGCTGCCGTCATGAACTGGACTCTATCGATACCATTTGTGCTATCCGCTAATCTTCATGGCGGCTCCCTGGTGGCCAATTATCCATTTGATGACAACGAGAATGATTTCAATGATCCGTACTCCCGATTGAGGGATGCCAGCATTAGTGGCAGGAAACTCAATCCTACCGAGGACAATGAACTGTTTCGTCATCTGGCGCTCGTCTATTCCCGAGCACATCGCACCATGCATCTGGGCAAGCCGTGTGCCCTCTTCCAGAACGAACTCTTCACCGATGGCATCACCAATGGCGCTCAGTGGTATAGTGTGACGGGTGGCATGCAGGATTGGAACTATGTGCGGGCTGGCTGCTTGGAGCTGACCATTGAAATGGGTTGCGACAAGTTCCCGATGGCCAAGAAGCTGCCACAGTACTGGCAGGACAATCGCGAGCCAATGCTACAGCTTATCGAGCAAGTGCATCATGGTGTGCATGGCTTTGTACGCAGCTCCATTGGCACGCCCATTGGCGCAGCCGCTGTTGGCCTCAACGGTGGCAATCAAACCATCTACAGCGGCACCTTTGGCGACTACTGGAAACTCACGCTGCCAGGGCGTCACAATGTTACCGTCCTTGCCGATGGCTATGCCCCACTCCGCGTTGAGGTGGAAGTGCCGGACGTGGAGCCGTTCGGGATGCGTCTGGACGTCACCGTCATGCGGGACGATCCGCAGCACTGGGCGTCGGCCAACGATTTCCGCATCATCGAGAATGTGGTGAACACCAGATACCATACCAATGCCGAGGTTCGCAACCGACTTGCCGAGCTGGAGAATCAGAATGGTCAGATCGCCAGCTTTGGCTATGCAGACAACGAGTTCAGTCGACACTTTAACTACATCAAGCTGACTTCCAATGTGAGTGTCCAACTTTATCCCAGTCCATTTCCAATTCCACTTCTAAGAACTCTTCCATTTGAATATTTTGCAGATCGGCGAGCCGGAGGAACACAAGTACAAGCTGCTGGTGGTTAGCTCACTGTATGATACAACAGCTCCGCTGGGCAGGGAGATTATCTTGAATCTGGTGCGACATCTGATCGAGGGTCACAAGCTGCAGGATGCGTCTGTCGTTCAGTTGCTGGAACGCAGCGTCATCTACTTTTTGCCACAGACCGAGAAATTCCCCGATGTCTTTAACATGTACAACCTCAAGTAAGTTAATCCAGTCCATGATTATGGCAATTATTCCAAGTTTTTGTCATTATCACTGCGGACGGCAGTCCGCGCTAGTGACGAAAGCAACACGTAGTGTGCAAAAGGCAACAAGCAATACATACACGAATAGAAAATTTGCTACAACTGTCCGATCAGGTCGAGTTATATAGCGATCAAAGGGTATGACGGTAACTAACAAAGACCAAGACTTTTGGTAACTCACCTGGTTCGTAAGATATGGGGGTGTAAGTGGGAGGGGCACTCTTTATAATTTTAAATTTTATTATTTAAAAATTCTTATCAAAAATACGCGTCGATTGGTACTTCGATCATTGCAATCCGACATTTGTTTCAAAAGATATATTAATTTAAAATGTGTAATGCCCTTCTCAAAATTTAATGAAAAATTAGTTTGTCTGTTTGTTTGGATCAAAGCGCTAAAAAAGCTTAAATTTGATGATGAGGAATTATTTCTTATCCAAAATCTAAAAACCGAATATTAAATTTTGGTATGAACAACTTTTTTGTTTTCCGAGATATCTCAACCAAACTGACAGAATATGCATTATAGTTGGTTCTATACATCCTTACCATATTTGGTTCAAATCGGTCCTCTATATCATATAGCTGCCATGAAACGATCGGTCAAAAATCAAGTTTTAGTATGAAAAACTGTTGTTTTTTAAGATATATTGATCAATCTGACAACGTACGCATCTTGGTTGGTTTTATATATCCTGAACATAATTGGTTAAAGTCGATATAAAACTTACTATATAATATCATATAGCTGACTTATTTATTTTTTATTCGAAGTTATTTCAATTCGAAAATTTTATATCAAAGTTACAATGTCAGAAGCATGTGAAATTCAAAAAATTTCTGTTATCTTCAAAAAAAAAACTTCTTTACAAAGTAAAAGTCTAGTGACGAAAGGGTTTCTCTGCACTGCGCATTAAAATTATTTTTAGGTATACAGAATCGGCGCAAGGTGCCGTATGCCAAACTTTTTTTAATAATTTATATATTAAATTTAATATCGTTTGTCATAAAATGGGATATCAGAAATTTTGGGGCGGGAAAACGCTTTCGTCACTAGACTTTTACTTGTTCTGGAAATACTCCCAGATCATTAACTAAAATTGAAATGAAATGCTTTATGGAATTAGACCAGCGGTGCGCAAGCCCTTGCTCCCGATGCTCTGTGTGCTTAGTCCGTTATATTTTCGAAAGTGGCGCCAATCAGACGCACAAGCACTGGAACGAACATGTGCCGAACTCGAGCGAGTTTAAAACAACAAAATACATGAAGTAAAGGCGCCTGTTTGCCGGACACCCGAAATTTTGCAATAACAAAATACACGCAGTGTTCAGACTGCCGATCTCGAGCCTTTTACAATAACAAAATGCGTGTCTCTGCTTCTTCTCAATCCGTTAGTTTTAAGCGACGTTTGTTGTAGATGTTGTTGTAGTGGTCTCGATTGAAAATTTCGTGTCCACCGCTGAATTAGACGATCCTAACGAAGATTTTATGTGACTCTTACATAAAGAGTATACAAGATGTGAATATGAAATTTTAACACAACATAGAACAGGACATAAAGGATACTTCTGCATTATTAACTCAATTTTCGTGTTTTTTGAGCTTGTTTTAAATTATGTATTTTTTGTATTTATTTAATGTCAACTAAGAGCAGATGACCCAAAGAAATTTAAAATAAAATTCGATATAATTGATTTACACTAAAAATTCAAATAAAATTAATGAAAACTTAAAATGAAAACTGAATAGATAAAAAAAGGCAAATTAAATATTGGACGGTTTAAAAATCTGAGGACAATCGACAAACTACAATATTAAATGATCGAACATTTGTTGCATGGATGGGAAAACCCAGAAAAACCAATCAGATCGGTATATAAGTAAATTAATTGTGTCGATTGCTCATAATTGACAATAAATACATAAGTAAATAGATTATTAATTAAATGAAATCTACAATATCATCCGTGTAGCAACACCGTTTGTGATCCCGTGCTGCCCAATGAGCTGGCCGAGCGCATACTGAGTTCCGAGGCGGAATCTTCACGGGATCTGCTGCTGCAATTCCTGCAGAGTGAACACTTTGATCTGATGCTGACATTCAGTGCGGGCAGCTCGGAGCTCAGTTACCCCAAGGGTGATTCCATTTTGGAGAAGTTTGCCCACAGCATTCAGCGAACAGAGTTCAATTACTCGCCGCTGCAGTGCAGCACATCGGCCACCCGGCAGCTGCATCGCGAGACCACCGAGAGATTGACCAATCTGCTGTATAAGCTCTATAAGATTCCCATGTATACGCTGGGATTATCCTGTTGCCGCATGCCGGCGCACAATCAAATCGCCTCCGTGTGGCGCACCAACATTGAGAAGATTAAGAACTTGTTGGGCCTGGTCCAAACGGGTATCAGTGGGCTGGTGCAGAACGAAAAGGGTCAACCGTTGCGGGAGGCATTTGTTCGTCTGCTGGAGCATGAGAGCATTTACAATGTGACACGGAATGAGGCACGGTTCCAGCTGATGCTGCCCAAGGGTCTCTATGGCCTGGAGGTCAGTGCTCCCAATTATGAGTCGCAAGTCATTAAGACGCAAGTGCAACACGGCATCCTCAGTAATCTGGGGGCCATCAAGCTACACGGCTTTACGCTCATCCATGGCGAGGTAACCGAATTAAATGGCCAACAGAGTGGCAGCATCACGGGCGTTGTCCTGGATGATGGCAACCATCCCATACGCAATGCCAAGATATCGGTCATTCATCCGACGGGACTGACGCATCTACGCAACTTTACCAATAGCATGGGTCAATACTATTTGAGAGCTGTCCCTGTCGGCTCCATAACGCTCAAAGTGGAGGCGCCACGTCACTTTGAGGCGACGCGCGACATCCGTCTACCTCAAGCCGGACAGCCAACCGACAATGTTGTCTTCCATCTTAAGTTTAATGCCCATGTGTTGGGTCTGCCACGATTCCTGTTCATCATTGTCGCCAGCGTGCTAATCATTGTGTGTGTTGTCATCTGTGTGCTGTGCGCACAATTCTGGTTCTATAGACGCCATCGGGGCAAGATGCCCTACTACAATTTCTCGCTGCTTCCCCAGAAGGGCAAGGAGCAGTTCGATCTAGACGAGGATGCCGGCGATGATGGCGAAACGGAGCTCTTCCGTTCACCCATTAAACGTAAGTGAAATTTAGATCAGGGTTCGCAAATTAGAGTTAAAAGTATTCAATAATAGAAATACAATTTCTCGATGGAGCATCCTGAAATCAGGATAACCCGTCTTTTTATACATGTTTATTGAACAGAGATTAAAACCTTAACCGAAACCGAAACCGTAACCTTTAACCGGTGAAAACCGATTGAAATTTGTGAGCGTAACTGAAAGCGTAAACGAAAACAATTTTATCCGCTGTACCGAAACTCTATAAACCGAAATAAACGTTTAGTAATCGATTCATTTATAAAGGTTAATTTCGGTTCTGGCCGTCGCAGCTACTGAACAACTTCGACAACTTTGAACTGCCATAACTTTGTCAAAAGTCAATCAATTTCCATGCGCAATGAATTTCCATGCAATTTGAAAATTTTTGAAAATCGAATTTTTTCGAAAATTTACAGTGTTACCCCTTTGTCTTTTTCGATTTTTTCGAAAAAATTCGAATTTTCAAAATCAACAAAAATTAAATGTAAAACGAATTCAGTGATAAAATTATGCACAAATTTACATGGAGCATGGAAATTTATCGAGTTTTGACAAAGTTTGGCAGTTCAAAGTTATTAAAAATCAGTAAAATCAAAATAATCGAAATTTTCCTTGCCTTCCAGTAACCAGATAACATTATTTTCCAGGCTAATAAGAGCACAAAGCCGTTTTTCATGTAAAACAATGAACACCACTTCTTATTTTGGTCAACCGAAAAACATCATTTTTATTTTTTTTGAGAACCGAAACCATTCCGGTATTTTTAAACCGAAACTTATAAAAACCGATAACCGTTACGAAACCGATACTCCAAGATTTTGTATAACCGATAACCGAAAACCTTAATTCGGTCATAACCGAATCCGTAACTGAAACCGATATTTGTTTCGGTTTTAATGTTTGAAATAATAATTAAATTACAATTTGTATTTAAATTATATAGAATAACTTTTATTTTAATTTTTTTTATAAAAAATAAAAATAATTTGTAATAAAAATTTAAAATACAAACAAAATTAAATATTCCAAAAAAATTCTAAAATATCTTTTATTTTCCATGTATATTTTTCATTTATTCACATGGAAAATATTAGTTATTCTATGAATTTTAATTAAAGACTATCTCCAGCATTGCGGAAAATTCCTGCAAGGAATATGCTAGTTATTTCGTTTGTGTGGAACGTAACTCTGTTCTTTGTAAACAGTGTCAATTGTGAAATTTCAAATTAAAATCTAATGATGAACTGATTGTTTTGGTGGCAGCATATATTGCTGCAAAAAAAAGGAGGAGGTAAAGCGCAAACGGAGGCGCCACAAATGTTGGGTGAACTCTTACTATCTGCACAATTAACATATATGATGCGAGTATGCCCAAGGGAATATAGCGGCACTGTTGAAATTGAAAGCCCAGCAGATACTAATGCTGAAGCCTTTCGTGGTCGGTACAGGATTACCACAAATTTTGAAGAAACCATGTAAAAGAATGAACTCTGCAGCCGGGTCAGTACCTTGGCAAAATCAATCTGCTGGTGTGCGCCAATAATTAAGAATTTTATTAGTAATTTCCATATTTCTTTATTTAGTATTTCATGCTGCTGCACCTTCATGTATAGAAGATTTGTAATTTCGACCTTTTTTTTTGTTTTGCACTCAGTTTTTGGCTCCATCTCTGACTTGTTCACAATTCGCTTCCAAAATAATTGTAAACTATATATTCCTGAGCTGTGTGTCAGTTGTTCTCTCAGTCCACACACGCTATCGATATGCCAACTATCGATACAAATTTGTGGATTTCGTTGAAGTTGCTGGATACACAAACAACGAAAACGTAAACTAAAAATTCCTGGCACATTTTTTTTTATATGAAGTTTGACAGGAATTTTTATTTTCCGGTGTGCTGGATACCCAGCTTAAAAATTGAAATAAAATCACCATTTCACAACTTCATAATTTAGGTCAAAAGTGTTAAAACAAGTTTGTATGATAAAAATCGTCAAATAATTCTTATTTTAGAATTATTATTTAAAAAATTTTAATTATTTGATTTTTGAAGTCACATTTCATGACACCTTCTCTCTCGCTTTCTTTCTCTCTCTCTCTCTCTCTCTGTCTTTTTCAGGTGGCATGACCATACAGCCGTACTTTGACGAGGAACAGCTGGAGCATATACTCCACACGGATGACGAGGATGAAGAAGTGGTTTTGGACTTGGAGCCACAAATGGAAATAGATGTGGCCGGCGACAGTGGCGATGAGATTGGCATGTTGCACAATCATAAGAATCGACGCAAGAATTAAGATATAAAACATCAGAAAGTTACAACAACAACACACAACACACACACAACATAACTGTGATTCAAAACGTTTTCAAAAACCAATCGCTCTTTTTATAATTTTATAATGATTACAATCTTCTAATTGTTTTGTATAAATTGTTTTTGTTTGCTATCTTTGCTATGTACATACATAAATATATACATACATATATCTATATACGATCTACAGCTTTATATACGCCGGAACGATATGATGTTGTGGCGAATCTCTAGGAAACAACTTCCTTGATAAGATATATGTATGTGCTGTCCAACACCGTAACTGTAACTATTTTTAAGACTGAGCCTTTTAAACTAACATTAAAAAAGCAACAAAATGATTAAAAAAAAAAACCTAAAAAAAAAGAAAAGAAAAAAGAAAGACAACGAAGAAGACGAGGAATCATACAAATATAAAGCACACATTTCATGTGTCCTTAAGAGAAGCAATCTTTAAGCAAGAACCTTAAAAACATTCCAGGTCAATTTATTGGTAGTTAAAGCCTTACAAATAAAATATCATCCCTATACATATATTGTATATATTAAGGTATATATAGAAAGTTAACAGTTTTCCATATTTATTCCATGCAATATTTATGTGCAATGCTTAATATTATAAAGTGTGACCGGCACCCTTATGAATATCATTCTATAAAGCTATAGTACGCACGATCTTAAAAATACATACATTTATAAAGAGCTCTTATGTATAGAGATGTATGTGAACAACCAAGTAAATTATACATACATAGAAATATTATATTGATAATTCCAACCAATTTATAAATGTATAAGTTTAATATGCACTATTATCTAAATAAATACAAGTACCTTATAAAAAAAAAATAACAACTAAATTCATAATAATATTACTTCATTTATTTGGAATGTCTGGGCTAAAAGATTCCCCGCAGGCCTTATAAACACGGTTGCCACTTGGAAAAAACTGAAATTTCACTAAAAATAAGCAATAAAAATTTTTCACTTAAAGACTGTTCTTAACCTAACAAATCAAAAAATATTTAATATTTATATCTTAAGATTAATATCAATTGATATTATTACAGTCAGTTTTCAATATACATATGTAGACAATATGAGATCAATTAATAAGTATTTTTCAGAGCACACGTAATATGGCTTTGTAATCGTACTCAGCATAATATTTGTGACCTATTCAAATTCGTGTTTTTAGTTTTTATTAAATCAGTAGCAAAAAATTGACGATCTGCCGCAGCAGAGCTGTGTGGTTGGGACAAAATGTTCCTTATGAATCCAACCAAATTCTTAAAGACTTCCACTTCTTCCCAAAATATTGATATATCGTCTTCTTTTGTATACTAGCGGGAGTTAACTTCAGCATGGCCCACTGCGAAATAACTTCATCAGGATCCGATTCACACAAATATTTACGAACGGCGTTATGCCATGATGTTCGCTAGATATCACTGCGGACGGCAGTCCGCGCTAGTGACGAAAGCAGCACGAAGGGTGCGAAAGGCGACTAGAAATATATACACGAATGAAAAATTTGCTATGACCGTCCGAACGGATTGAGTTATATACCGATCAAAAGGTATGACTTTAACTAATTAAAGTGCATACTAAGATTTTTGGAACTCACCTGCTTCATGAGATAAGTGGTTGTAAGTGGGAGGGGCAACATTTTAATGATTGCAGCTAATTTTTTAAACTTTTATTAAATAAGCGTCGAATGATACCTGGATCATTCCAACTGACATTTGGTTTAAAAGATATACTAATTTGAAATTTTTAAGGGCCTTCTCATAATGAGATGAAAATTTTGTCTGTCTGTTTGTATCAAAGCGCTAAAAAAGCTTAGATTTTTTGATGAGGAATTGTTTCTTATCAGAAATCTAGATACGTTTCTTCTACGACTTTAGCGGGAAATAGCTAAAACCCGATAAATTTGAAACACCCACAGATTCCAATCCGAAGAAGCTACAGATGTGTTTTATTAGTCGTTAGAAAGGTATTTTTGAGGGCTTTTAGATGTGCCTTGAATATTTGTTTGCAAAGTGCTAGGTAAAATGTTACAGGTAAAAAGCGTTTTGAGCTGACATTTTGGCGATTTATTAGAAAACGATTTTTATTAAATTTCAATATGTTGTAATACGTAAAATTTCGCGTCTTTTGATATATAACACATATCTTTCAGCGAAAAGGTTTGGAAGATATTACCTGTTAACTTAATATATAAATTTTACTATGTACCATATTTATCATACTAATTTGAAAATCAAGCTTTAGTATGAAAAACTTTTTTGTTTCTCAAGATATCTGAAACCAATTTGACAAAATATTCATTTAAGTTGGTCTTATACATCCTGACCAAATTAGGTTCAAATCGGTCCACAATAACATATAGCTGCCATGGAACGATCGGTCAAAAATCAAGTTTTAGTATGAAAAACGTTGTTGTTTTTTAAGATATTATATATTGATCAATCTGACAATGTACGCATCTGGGTTGGTTTTATATATCCTGACCAAAATTGGTTAAAGTTGATATAAAACTTACTATGTAAGTATGGGATAGTGAAATTCGATTTCTGAATAATATATGAGAAATATGTAAAAAAAAAGTGGTAAATATTGTATCTTTTTTTGGTCATTGACCTCAAAGAGCCTCAAAATCCCAATTTTAGAAGCTTGGCTTGTTCATAAAACTTATAGCTCTATAAATTTCAAGGAACTTTGCTGGAGCAAGTTTACCAAAAAAACAATACCATGGAAGATAGAGACCAAACAATTTCCTTAAACTTAAAAAAATGTTGTACGAAACCATCGTTGTAACTCAAAAAAGTAATGATGCAGTTCGATTCTAGGACCCGAAATAGGGAAACCGTTGAGTTTGGTCATGTCTTTTTTTTTTGGAAAAAACTGTCACAGTGCTATTATCATGACACATTTTTAAATTCATGATGAATTTCCCTCTTTTGTGCTTTTTTTTTTCATTTTAAATTTTCTGTATGAAACCGAAAATAACCTGTGTTTTTTCTTTATAATTTTTGTGTTGTCACCAGACTTATGTTTACTGAGTGTACATCGCAAAATGGTTAATCAGATGCAGGAATAATTGGAGGGAGAAGTATTTAACCTCTTCGCACTGGATAATAGACGACTTATATTACAATAAGCTGTTTAAAACGTTGTGAATTCTTGATATTTGTTTTTTTTTTGATTACGAGTGTTTAAATTAAAAAAAAAATTTTTCATACCCCTTTGAACAAAGTCTGGCTACGCCCATGGAGTACACAGCATAATAAACATGAAAAAGCGATCAACATGTTTTTTTGCAGATTCTTTTGCCTTTCAAAATTATCTTATCTTTTAGAATCTCTCCTCAATAAACCAACATTTTTGCTTCTCAAAAGTTGACAACACTGTTCCGAATTGCGCCGTCATCAAATGAAATTTCAAAGTATCATTTAAGAAAATAAACTTAGGTTTTTCGGTTATATGGTGTACATCTTACTCTGTAAATTGATGATTAACTGAAAGTCAAAAGATTCGTTCAAGTTTAATTCAAGTTTGTCGTTGAGCAATTGCGCAGATTTATACACTTCCGAGATAGTTACATCTGTTTCAATGAATAAAGATGTGAGTGAGTACATATACATAAATATGTATGAATGTATGTATGTATGTATATGGCCAGGATCAAGGTTATCGCACCGCCGTCTTATCAGCATACGAGTAAGCTGAAAGATGCTCGGCGCGTTGACAAAGTGTCATTACGATTAAGAGTAAGAAGCGACTTTATCAGGCTCTCAATGACATCAACAAGTCCAGATGATAGTTGAAAGCGGTGAAAGTGGAGACGCCTCAGTTCTCCAGAGTCGAGCAAACAATAAACAGATCCAAATCATGTGGTGGACGCGGCAACTAGCTTCAAACTGCCAACGACTGTCCGGTCAGCTGCAGTTGCATCTGCAGCTGCGTTGCTTCAGCAGCACACCGGCCGAGCAGACTCTGGGCATCATTGGAGTGCCCTTTGCCAAGGGCCAGTCGAAGCAGGGCGTGGAATTAGCCCCGGATTTGCTGCGAGAAAACAAGTTGCATGAAGTGTTGCAGAGCAGCGATGGTGAGAGTGAATAAGATACAGAGACAGTGAAAGCATAGTAAAATTATCAACAACAAATTATTAACGTACAACACACATATGTATGTATGTACATATCAGAGTTTGCAAATAACAGTTTTTCCTTGCGGTTGTTGCGATTATAACCGAAAAAACGTGCACGGTCGCTCTCACTCTGAGTAGAAAACTTCGTGTCTCTTCGATTTTGTTTTCGGTTGAGTGTTATCAGCTGAGTCATTCGGGTTACGCTCTTTCAACAACCACTTTTACCAACCGATTCCCCCAAACGGTCACACTTTGTGACTCAGTAGATGAGAAAAACATGAAATGCTCAGCGCAAACGGTCTTTACCTCTATAATTTGTAGTGTTTTTGGTACTGGTAATGAACAACATCGCAGTAAACAAATTAAGCACATCAGAATAATGGAACTTGAGTCGTAAAAATTTGAGCGAAGATGAGTACACTATTTGTGTCGAAACAACCGCCGGTGCAGACCTCTGATACACGCATACAAACGCAAAAGAGTTTTATTTTCTTCGACCGCGACCGAAAAACCGGGGAATAATCAGAGCAAAAAAAAAACGGTTGTTTGTTGTGAAAAGACCGATTTACTTAAGAGACGATGAAAACGGTTTATTTTGGACGCTTTGCTTAATGTGTTGGTAAACAAGAGTTATTTTCGGACAACGAAGAACGGTCGACTGTTATTTGCAAGCTCTGGTACATATGTATTCGCTTCATCTTGGGGCATATTTATTTTCCACCAAACAGATCATTTTAACGTGAGAGGGGTGACAGAGAAGTTTGTTGTCATACTGAATAAAATAAGACCAATATAAAAGGAAGTGATGAGTGAGTACACCACCTTTCACTGCGGACGGTATTCCGCGCTAGTGACGAAAAAAGGACGAAGTGAGCAAAAGGCGACTAGCAATATGTAAACGAATGGTGCAAAATTTGTCCGACCAGATCGAGTTATATACCGATCGCAAGGTATGACTTAACTAACAAAAGTGCATGCTAAGACTTTTGTAAACTCACCTGGTTCATGAAATAATGGGGCTTTATTAGTTAAATTTTACAAGAATTTTATAATATAAAAATTCGTATGAAAAATCGCGTATTTATGGTACCACGAACACTCCAATCCGACATTTGGTTCAACAGATATAAAAATTCTAAATTTTTAATGGACCTCTTAAAATGAGATGAAAAGTTCGGCATAAACCCGTTTGAATAAACCCGTTTTCTTAAAAAACTTATGTATGTTATGTATTACAACGATTATTTGACAAAAAAAAATAAATTTAAAATAACTTAACCGCTTAAGAATATTCCGTTCCATTTCGCAGACTTTTGCACTTGGCGTTTTTGAACCAAAACTGGCTCTTTTTTTCCTGTTGGCGCAATGACACTTTTTTTTATTGAAATTGGCTCTTTTTTATTAAAACACAAATTTTTTAAAATTATTCAGAATGTAATTCAGATCTCGATATTTTCGCTACCAATAATAAAAATGATCTAACCCATTCTGTTATAAAATTGTACAACATTTTAAAAAGAGCGCTGAAAAGAATACAAAAACTTTGTAGCGGAAAGAAGTTGAAAGTTCCGATAATCGGAGTTAAAAATTTGTATTTTGCATTTTTAATGAATAATAATTTCGCCCTTTTATATGAAATTGGCTTTTTTTGGTGAAATTGGCTCTTTTAAAGATTTGTTTTGGCGCATTTCTATTTTTTTAAGTGGCAAGCGTAGATACAGCCAAAGTTGACTTCTATTTCGCGAACGTTCGTTACCGCATGTTTATTGCTATCAAAATGAAATTAAAACTCGATAAAATCCATCTTCTGCACTTAACATAGAGCTACCAAAACGCTTTTTTTTTGTACTACTACTACCAAAGCGTACGAACGCACGAACATGACCCGCGGAAATGTCCATATACTTATTATTCCCTTACTAATAACTTCAGCATGGATTCAAGGCTGCGGCTGTGTTGAATAAATGAGTTACGCATGGTGAAATTATTATAAGGTGATGAGTTCACTCCCCACGGTCGGCGGACTTCGTGTAGAGTGCGAGGTCAGAAAAATAATGTCGGAGGTGAAGCGAAACTAGTTTAAAAAATGAAAGACAACAACAGTTATATTTTGATTTATCGATTTATTGATTTGCTTGTTATTTTTATCGATTGTTTCGATTACAGAGCGCCTGGTCATCAGAGACTATGGCAATCTGCAGTATGATTTGGATGAGACGCTGCTGCAGCAGCAGCGCCAGCATTACCACCACATACGCAACTATGCGGACTTCATGGCCTGCAACCTGGCGCTAATTGAACAGGTGCAGCAGATACTAAAGCAGAATGCCCAATTCCTTACCATTGGCGGTGATCATGCCATTGGCTTTGGTGTGTAGATCAAGCGCAATCTCAATGGATCACATCCAAAAGATTGTATTGTATTGTATTGTATCTTTTGATTTTATTTTGATACTCGTGTTTCGTGTTGCAGGTTCCGTTGCGGGTCATTTGCAGCACACGCCAAACTTGTCGCTGGTGTGGATTGATGCGCACGCGGACATCAATCTGCATAGCACCTCGCAGTCGGGCAACATACATGGGATGCCCGTCTCGTTTCTGCTGCAGCAGCTGCGTGCCACCTGGCAGCATGCCGCGCTCGACAAGATAGCACCAAATTGGTGAGTGTTGTGATTGAGAGCCGATCGTGTCGAGCTTCATTTCATTTCTCCATATTCTATATTCTACATTCTTTATTACACTCGTTATCGTTATCGTAATTGTAAACGTAATCGTTATCGCTATAGTTATCAGAATGCTATCGCTAACGTTTCTTACAGCTAATCAAAAACACACAAATTCTTGCAAGTCTTAAAACTAGTTTTAGTTGTAGTTTATGTTTGTTTTTTTTTATTTTTTTTATTTTTTTTTTTATTTAAGATCTATGTAGTTGGAACTGGGAGCTAACTCCCTTATCACAGTTGTCTTAACCAACCAAGTTTTTGATTTTTGTTTTCGATTCATGGATTTTGATTTGTTTTTTTTTCTTTTTTTCTCTTTAATCTTAATTTATTGCTTTAAGCTTTCTTTCTTTGTTTTTCTTTTGCTGCGTTGGGTCTCAGTCTTTGGTATCTTTATTTATTTGTTCAGTTCATTCTTTTTTTTTCTTTTATTCGTCATACTTATTTGACAACCTAAGGATTTGATAACATTCATTGTTCTTTGGCAGTTTTTGTTTCAAGTTTTATTTAGGAACCTAAACCATTAAAGAATATTATATACAACATATTGAACTTCAAGCCAAATATAGAAATTGAATCCAAACAAAGACCAATCAAATTTTAAGTTCACCAAACAAATTAAAATAATTCAAAAACAAAACTGATAACAAATTTGTTGACTTTGAATTAAATAATACAAAAACAATTGTATGTATTTATATGTATATTGCGTATACGTAATATTGTATAGCATGTGTATAATAAAGGAAAAGCAAGAAGAAGAAAATAATAAAAACAATTCGAATCATAATAAAATTTACGTCAATCATAATACTAATATTGTTGTTAAGTCATTTGGCAATTGCGCTGAACGTTTGCGTTCTATTAAAGCTTCAAAAACAATATATGCAAGTATATGTACATATGTAGGTATATATACACATACATATATTGGATTGGCAAAAGGATCTACAAATGAACTCCATACCTGTTAATTCTTGACATAATATTTGAAGTAAACGAAAATCGAATTCAGAATCAAATTCAAATAATTATAAAAAAAAACCCGCTACAATTACATAATTATCTGTTTCTATTATTATTATATGTATAAATGGTGCATAATGGCTGGGAGGACAGGGACTGAGTGCCCCTCCCCTCCCCCCTTTGGGTCTATTGGACGCACCGTTGCGGTGGTGCTGGTGCTACAAAACAACAAATCAAATCAAATCGAAATCGAAACCGAAAACCGTAAAGTCAATTCAAAATCGCTAGCTTAAATTTAAATCACTGGCGTTCTTTGTTTTGTTTTTGTTCTTTTTTACATACATAGATAATAAGTATTGTTAATTAATTTGATGTGGATCATATGAACTTAAAATTATGTTAGAGATCACAATAATCGATAATCCAAATCGAGAAACCGATGAAAGTATGATGCTAAAACGCAAAACGTAAACTATTATTCTTGTTGTTAATGATGAGCACAAGCGTACACTCTGATAAAAAGAGAGAAAGGTAGAGAGGAGTGTGTTTGTGTGTAAGAGAGGGAGAAACAAAACACTGAAATAAATCATTATTTTGGTTCAAACATATACATATACATATACATATATACATATACAATACGAAATGCTGCACAGAATATATGTACATAATAAGTACAACAAGAGAATTTTAGATCAATTTGATATGTTAATGAAACTACAACCGAGAAATGGTGTTAGGGCTCAAATAAAATATATATATATGTATGTGTACTATATCTCGTTGGGTAGTACAGTGATGGTTTATATTTATCTGTTGGATGTGGACAGTTTTTGGTCTTCGCTCGATCGCCCGACATCTTGATCTTGATGTTATTGTGGATTTGGATTCGGTATGATGTAATATGTGTTAGACTAGCGTTTATTGGGACTCTTGGTGCGTACACTAAACAACAACAAAAATAATAACGGTAATAAACTATACATACATATGTACGATCACAGACAACACTCTCCGGTCTGACACATAATATTCTAAATTGTCGAGTTTAACAAAAACAATTTTTAGTGCTGTGGTTGTTGGTGGGACAATTGGGATTGTGGGATTGTGGATTGGAGGCGGCAAAGGTTTACAAAACTTCTTTTGAAATCAATTTATGGATCAAAATAGGTCGTTAAAATTTTTTTTTAAATTGCATAAAATTCTCTTAAATCGAAATAATATAATATCGGATCACAATCGGATAGATCAAAGGCATTTGTATGTATTACGATGATGCTATGGAATTTACAAATTTGCAAGGATATTTGATCTTTGGCATGCCAAGGAAAGTTTTTTTTTCTGTTTTTTTTTTTTTTGTGTTTACAGGGGAGTGTTGGGAGTATTTATTTTTTACTGTTCTCTTAGAAACTCATAAAAGTTGTTTGTTATTTTTTTGTTTTGTTGCGTTAACTGTAATTAAATCATGGAAATTACAATACATAATATGTGTTTATATACGAGTATGTGGCAATACATGCATACATATGTGTTGGATGTATACATACGTATGTACATATGTACATCAATGGATGGGATCGCCATTCATGTTATAGTACATATGCCCATACATATATACGGGTTAGACATCAAGTATATTTGTATATACATATGTATGTATTATGCGGACATGTATGTAAATAAGTAATTACAATCAATATCGAATGAATTATATAATTATACAATCATTATTGCGTTTAATTAATTAATTAACTAATTCAAGTTAAATGTAAATGTTAAATGTCAAATTCAATTGAAAATCGAACAACACACGCCTGAAAATAAATCAAGAGAAAGAAACAAATTAGAAATGCATTCGGATCACTTTTTTTTTTATTTATCTTTTTTTTTTTATATTCAGCTACAATTGAAAAAAGAGTACAAAAAAACCATTTTTGAAGTCAAAACTCATCATGGGCGATGTTTATTATTGAGGAAATTAACGTGTAGCAAATATTCAACGCTGTACAGAGAAAAGCAAATCAAATTATTAGCCTGTTTTATGTTTTTGGGTAAGTATGTTAGCGGTGTTAGATCTCTCATTTGACTATCTTCAGCCTCCTCCACTTTCTCTTCCTCTACTTCATCTCCTTCAACTTTATTTTATCTTTACTTACCGGAAAATAAAATGACATCAACGACAAAAAAGAACGTATCAAAGCACAAAATCAAATTACTCATAGAAAGAAAACTTATGAATAGAAGAGATTTTTTTAATTTAGCATTCATACATGATTCCTAGGCATCCATAAATGGCATATGTATGTATATGTATGTACATATATGTAGAAGTAGAGAAAGAGAGCGAGAACAAGAGAGTGAGAGATGTAAACTGCTTATAAGAACTGAGCAAGTTACAAAGAAAATAAATCATATAGAAAAGCAAGGGTTTTCCATTTTTAAGGACTTTTTTTGAGTTCTTTTTTGTTGATCTATTAATTTCGTTAGTTTTGTTCTGTACCGTTTTGTTTTTTTTTGGGTTAGTTCATTTGGCTTACTTACACACTAAATCAAAATCAAACTACGTAAATTGTAAATACACTGCGCAAAAGAACTTATACGCTAGATATAAAGACGGAACACTTCGTTGGTTGGAGACTGTAGCACAACAACTGAAACAATTTGGAGAAAAAGTGTGTCTATATGTGTGTGAGTGTATCTCTGGATATGTGATTGTGTATGAGAGTTAAAATAAAGTGAACTTTGCACAAGTTACACTGTAATTGAAATCATCTGCAATCGTTACAAATCACAAAAGTTCAACGAAAAACTGTAATGAACTGAACTCTCTTCCCTGAAAGAGCGGCGGGCAGGTGTACAACAAAGAGATCGACTGCAAGAGCGAGCGAGTGAAATGGAGCGCAGAGTTAAACTAAAGAGAGAGAGAGAGAGAGAGAAAGACAACAAAGGATAAACAAAAATAAGGTTGAGCTTTAACTTAGCATAGAATTGGAAATAAAGCAGCTGAGGCGACTAGACAAAACTAGGATCAGCACAGCAGATGTAAAGAAAGAAATAGAATAGAAATCAGCATAAATGTAAATAATAATATATGTATATGTAGATAAACACAAACGATGTACTAAGCGAAACGAAATAGTTGAACATAATATACACATTAGAGCACGAAACTAATTGGAGAAATCTTTAACTGAAATAAAACTGAATCAAGTTTTGTGTATTTGATATGCAAAGCAAGAAAAACTCATAATCATATATTTTGCAAATACATTTATAATATTAATTTTGTTTTTTTTTTTTGGTTGCATTGTTTTCCATTTTTTTTAAATATCATTTGAAATGTTGGATAAATATTATTAAGTAATTGATATAAATACATTAATAAAAAAATGAAATTGTCTCATCTTCTTTTTCATCATCATAATCATAATATACATATTATATATCTGGCGTATCTTGTATGTTATGCTGTTCTGGTTCTGTTTTCTTTACTTTTTTTTAGGTTTAAGTTTTAGGTATAGTTTAGTTTAGGCTCGCCGTATTCTGTCGCCTTGGCGAACATTAAAATGTTCATCTTGTTGTCGTTCATGTTATTATTGTTGTATAAATAAGTGTCTATATATGTATATATAAATAATAAGCGCATATTACTATAGATTATATATGATAACTAAGCATAAGACTAAGGCTAACTAATTATAATTTATAATCAATTCAATTAAAATGAAAGTATTCCCGTTTACACACAAAAAATAATATCGCATTTGGTAAAATTGCAACTTTTCGTCCAGTTTCGTTAAGTTCTGTTCGTGGAATACGCTAATGTGTGTGTGTTTGTGTGTGTGTTTGTATGTGTGTGAGATTTCGAACTGAAGAGAGTTAAATTAAGATACATATTAAAACGAAGAAAAACGGCCGCGATTTGACTAGGAACCTCTTCTAAGAGAAGGGTATTAAGTAGTTGACAGGTTTATAATTGTTGTTGTTGGTGTATACATCTAAAATCATATTACTGGAATGTTACAAGCTTTGAGATCATTAGATTGTTGACATGACTAGCTGGCGGCTGGAATTTGGTATGCAAATCTCATTTGCAGAAGCGTCGAACGCTCGAGATCGATGATATCCAGATCCGGAATCGGATGAAGGATTATGTTGGGAACTGGTGAATTCCCATGCTCTGTGGGCACACACAAAGAACGTTTACGAATTGTTGGGTAGAAACATATTTAAAATTAACAAAGAAACAGTCAAATATAAATAACATAACAAAAGATAAATAATACAAAAGACACAGAAAATAATCAAAACAAAAAAATTATGTGAAAATTTATCAAGTGTTTTTATTGAAATTTTATTATTATTATTTGTTGTTATTGTTTTTTTTTTCTTGTTTTGCAAAGTTCAATCAAATTATAAAAATCATAAAATTAAACATAAATATAATGAGTAGTAATCATAATCATATTTAAAAGAAATCAAATTAAACGGAAACTGTCAAAGGATATAAATTAAACTGAACAAAGGAAATCAAAACCATAAATCAAATAAATTATTAAAAACACAGTTCGATACACAAGTATTTCTTTCCAACGAGCCGATTGTTTACAATGCCCTTAACATTATATTGAATATATAGGTAATATACATATAATATCCCCCGGTTTCTTTCTCTATGGTTTGTGGTATATGTATGTGTATGTAGATGTGCGTACGTGGGCAAAAGACAGAGTATATAAATAATTATAAATTAAAATCAAAAGCAATACATAAAGAGTTGAAAGTAAATAAAATAAAAATCAAAATAAAATTAAAACTTGTTTCAATGTTGCAAAATGCAGAAAAATTCGTGGCGCTTAATGTCCGAAACAGAGAGCGAAAGAGACTGAGAGAGATACAGAGAAATAAAAATGGAGAGAGCAGGATTCTCTTACTCTGCAAAAACATTTATGCTCTTTTGCGTTTTCTTTAAGCATGCTTCGTTCAAATGAAATGAATTCGATATCGAATTCGAATTTAAATTAAATTAATTATAAAATACAATAAATAATATTTTCTTCTTTTGTTTCTGTTGTTGTTTGCTTTTGTTTTGTTTCGTTTTGGTTTTACTTAAAGTTTAAGAAAAAAATTAGATCAATATATATATAAATATACATATTATTTATAAAGATATATATAAATATATCAAATTTACTTAATTCGAAAATTACACGAAAAAATAATTGGTATATTGTTGTGTTGTTGTATAATAATATTAATATATTTAAGTTACATAAACATAAATGATTTTCTTTTTCATTTTCGTTTCTTGTTTCATTTTTTTGTTGAATTTTTTTTTTTTTTTTGGTTACTTAAAAAAAATTATAATTGTAATTTAGCTGAGATGCATGTTTTGTTGTTGCTGTTGTTCTTGTTGTTGCTGCTGTTGCATTTGCATTTTAAAACTATTGCACAATATTAGATTTACGTAATAATAGTATTAATGAAAAAAAGTTATTGTTGATAAATTAAACAAAATCAAGTACATAATTTCACTTAATTATTAAACAGTTGGTTTTACTTTTTGTTTTTTTTTTAGCTATACGATTTAAATACATACATATACATGTATACAATATATAAGTATACATATATACATACATATGTACCTCAGATAAATAAAACTAGCATGAATTATTGCAAATTCGGTTGTATGCAACAAGCAAAAGACGACTCTCAATTCTCGATCGGTTTCGCTTTGCTCTCTTTTGCTTCTTGCGCACATTTTGCGCTCGCTCTTCGATAAAGAAATTAGTACAGTTACGGGAATAATACATAATATACGATAATATTGTATACATACATACATACATATATAAAGAAAATAAATCTTTGGATATTTTTTTACATTACAAAAGAAATGTAAATAAATTATAATTTCGCTTACGTGTGTATGTGTTATATGTGAGAATTTAATGGAAAAAATTATTAAGAAAGTTTTTTTTTCGACTGTCGCGCTCAATTTTGCTATGCTTAAATTTTTGCTAGAATATAAGTTATGTTTGTTTATAGTATCGTTTTGAAGGACTTTTTATGCTGGGATATCTATCTTTCTTTCTTCATCTCCACATCATCATCTACATGTTGTTGTTTTTTTTTTTGCTATATGGTTGTTATGGTATATTTTAATTAGAATATAATATATAAATTTGCATTACTCCTATTGTGTATTGAAAATATTTTGCTTTTGTCTACACTTTGACTTCGATCTGTTTTATTTCTTTTGCTTTTGTCGCGTCTGCCTCAATTCATCAACTTCATATTCTCTACTTCACTTTGCTGACTAGATTTTTTGTTGCAAATTTTGTTCAAACAAAAAATTGTTCCCTATAAGTATGAAAAAATTATAATAATTATAATTATGAATATTGTTTATACATAAGCTTTTCGCTTTGTTCTCTTTACGCTTTCATAGCAGTTAATGTTCGATTTTTTATTCTATTCAATATTTTGTTTTTTTTTCTAAGGATTCTGCTTTAAGGTATTTTCTTCATTTTCCTTCTGCGTCATTGAATGTATATTGTGTGTGTGTGTGGGTATTTTTTTTTTTTTTTGAATATTTTGAAACTTAAAATAGGTTGTGTTGACATAAATTAATTGTAACTAGACGTATTGTACCTACTATAAAGAAAATCATCATCGAAAGTAATATAAATATGTTTTGTTGGTAGTAATTAGAATATAATGAAAAAAGAAACATTAATTAAGTCTCTTTCCATAGTATACGATAAATAAATATGCATGGCATTAATTATAACAATGAGCGCTTTCAATTATTTCAATACAATGAAACAAAGAAATCATACAAAACGCATATACCAAATTCATTTGAAACTCAAACTTGCAATAATATAAACTCTCGAAATGAAGTTAAACCAAATTGATGTGTGTCTGTGTGTGTGTGTCTACTTATATTTGTTTGTGTATGTGTGTGTGGTTTTTATAAGCAATTGATTCGACAGTTAACTGATAAAAGCTAAAATTGAAAAGATCAATATGTGTGGGAAGGGGTTCTTTTATGAATCGATATCATGTTTCGACATTAAACCTTTTATCCACACAACATCGATAGTTTTGTGTAAATGTCCTGTACTAAACGGTGTAGTACAGAACGGTACAGTAGTTTATGGTACGGTACCTTACCGTACCGCACTGTACTCTACCATATAACTCTGTACTCGACTGTACACATTGTTTGTTGTAGGCAGCGGGGCAACGTACCATCTTTAATTTTTACGTTTTTTAACAAAAGATCACTTACGTAACTAGAAAAACGCTTTGCTAATGCTGTATTTTGTTTTCGCTTTCGCGTTAGTTTGGATTTATCTTTTCGTTTTTTTTTTTTTTCTCAAACTTTTGTCATATAAAAAATGTTCATATTTTTGTTTGTTTAGTTACTGAGTTTTGTGCTACGGTTTTTAAACGCTAAAAATTTTAGCAATGATTTTACGCTTCTTACTTGCTGTTTGAACTATACATTATATAAAGTATATAAGGTATATATAAATATTATAGTATAATATTCACTAACAATTATTTACTTTAGTAAAATGTTTCAACTTTGCGCATAAATTATTGTATTACTTTCTTGTTGTTTTATTCGGATATTCCTTATTACTTTCTTCATATTCTCATCTTCTGCTCGTCTCATTTATTTTAATTTCCTTCATTTAGCTTACTGTTGCATTTTTGCAATTGTCAGTTTCTTTATAATTGGTTCATTTATCGTTATCCTTCGTTATCGTTATCCCAAATTTCTAGCTGCTTGCATGTGAGAATGTATTTATTAAGATATTTGTTTTTTGTATGAGTGATGTGTGTTGTGCGAGTCGGATGCTAGATTTGTTGGATTTTCGCTTGGCTTGCGTTTTGTTTAATATAAAAAAACAAACACAAAACATTAAAATTTAAATACATACATATACATATATATATATTTCGATATATATTGGTATTGTATATATAATAATTATTAAATTTCATATATTTTTGTTTCGTTTTGTAATACTGTAGCAGCCTCCATGTATGCACACAATTGTGTGCCCATATGTGTTTATCGATTATATGGTTTTATTTAAATACTTCTTTTGTACGCAAACTAGACGAAAAAGGATAACAAATTTCTAACGTTCCACACTCAGCACATGGTTATTTACCAAACGCAAAAGCAAAAAATCAAATTAAGAAGAATCTTCTTTTAAGCTTTTTCTTTCATTTCATTTCACTTTTATGCTAATTGGTATTTGGTTTTGTTTGGTATTGTAGAAAAATTGGAGTGTAACTAACAGCTTTGGGTTTCGTTTTCATTTCGTTACTGGAAGATTTCATTGCTGATTACTTAGTTATAATTTTAAAAGTTTATTTTTGCTAATTAATATCATTTTAGTTAAATTTCATAATTTATATTATTATTATAAGATTTTTGTTTTGTTGATTTCTTTGTTTTGCTTTGCGATTAATTTGACTGCGGATGCAATTGGTTGTCCCTGCTTGGGCGTTCTTTAGGACAACGCTTTTTTGATAATTTTTTCATTTTGGTTTTTGTTTTTTTTTTTAATATTGCATTCGACACACTCTCGAGTTTTACTTTAGTTATTTTTTGTTTTACTTATATGCTAAACATGAATTTTGCTATTGCAACGGCCGACGATTGGCCGCCGTTTCGTTGTTTAGACGAGATTTGAAGCCAGAAGACAATCCCGAAGGATGTCTGCATGGTTGTTTGTGTGTGTGTGTGTGTGTGTATGTGTTGTGTGTGTGTGTGTGTGCGTGTGTTATACACATACATTTTGTTGCGCTTAGTTACCGTTATACCATGCATATTTATATATGTATACGTGAATTGGTTGTGTGTGTGTGTGTGTTTCATGTGTGTGTGTGTGTGTGTGTGTGTGTGTGTGTATAAACTAGATAAGTATTATATGTATGTATTGGGTGTGTTTTGGATGTACTTGCTCTCCTATTGAATTTGTTCCACTTCCTTGCCATCTTCTTTTTTTTTTTGGAGCTACACATTTTACTTGGCCTTGTTGGTCTTGAAGCTGACCTGCAGCACACGATTGCCCATGGTGTAGCCGTTAAGAGCACGTATTGCCATTGCGGCTTCATCGTAGTTGGTCATGGATACGAATCCGTAACCTTTGCACTGATTCGTTGTGGGATCCTTGACGATCTTCACGGATTGCACAGCGCCGAAGGGGCCGAACAGCTGCCAGAGCGCCGCCTCCTCCGTTTCAGGTGCCAAATTGTAAATGAATATGGGATAGGCGCCACCCGGTCCGCTGGCGAGCGTTGTTGCTGCCGCTGCCGCAGCGCCAAGGCCATTGGGCAGCATCACGTCAAGCATGTCACCAGCCATTGGCGAGAATCGGGCGAGACCCTTGTTAACTGGTGTGTGCATGGCACCGCCAATGCGTCGCACCAGCTGCGGATTAAGGAAAGCGGGCAGTTGCGGCTGTATGATCTTGCTGGTGCTGCCGGGCGTATTCGAGAACTTGACCACAATCGGATCGGTGCAGCTGCTGGGCGTGGTTCCATTTAGCGCAATGATCGCGCGCGTTGCCTCCTCCCGCTTATCGAAGCGGATGAAGCCAACGCCTTTGGTCTGTGTATCATTTCCAGCATTTTGCAGAATGCGCGACGTGATGATTGCGCCAAATGGTGCAAAGATTGCCTCCAGCTCCTGCTGTGTCATTGTCTTGGGCAGGCCGGATACATAGAGATTGGCGCCCTTGATAGCATCTGATGATGGTCGGGCAAACGACACCTTTATGGTTTTATTCTGCAATCGCAGGCCATTGAGTACATTGACCGCCTGCTCGGCATCCTGTGGCCGCACATAATTCACAAAGCCATAGCCCAGACTCTGACCCTTGCTGGGCGCTTGGGGATTCAGTGGATCAATATACACCTGCGACTTGTCGCGTATCAGTTTTACCGACTCAATTTCACCCACGCTGGAGAAGAGAGAACGTATCTCGTCTTCCGTCATCGTTTGTGGCAAGTAGTTAACAATCAGATTTGTGCGCGTCTCTGTGCTGCCATTGCTGCCGTTCTGTGCACCGCCAGAGTTGCCATTGGTGTTGCTCTGCACCTGCTGTTGTTGCTGTTGCTGTTGTTGCTGCTGCTGTTGTTGCTGCTGCTGCTGTTGCTGCACGGCGACAACCGCCTGCTGCACTTGCTGTTGCTGCTGTACGACCTGCTGCTGCTGCTGTTGGACAACTGCTTGCTGGGCAACTGCCTGCTGTTGCTGTTGCAGTTGTTGCGTCACAGCAGCAGCGGCAGCAGCGACCGCTTGCTGTGTCTGCTGCTGCTGCACTTGCAATATGGCCTGTTGCACCTGTTGTTGCTGCTGTTGCAACTGGGCGGCAGCAGCGACAGCGGCCGCACTCTGAACTGGCGCTGCAACATTTGTTGCTGCCACAGCAGCCGCCGCTGCTGCGCTTTGCATTAATTGGGCCTGTGTCTCCACGCCAGTGGCGCCGGTATTTGCCATCATAAAGTCCACTGGATTATGGATTATTGACAGTTTTTTATTGTTGTTGGTGGTGGTGTTGTTGTTGTTGTTGGGATTGTTAGATTGGCGAGACCAACGCAGGCGCAGCATATGGAAGAAGAAGAGTTAAATGTCAAGATTAAACCATTTGCAAGGTGTGTTAGTAGCGGGTCATTAGAATCAATCATCTACTCAAATATGTTGTTTACTTTAGTTAACATTTAATTGGTTAGTTTGTTAACGGTTAACGATTAACGGTTTGTTAAAGCTTTCCACTGTGGCGCCACCCTGCGGCCCCATTTTACTAGCAATTTTTCTTCAAAACTTACTTTTGCCTTTTCACGCACACAACACACACACACTCAAAATATTACACACGGACAATGCTAGAGAGGGAGCGTGAGAATAAGAGATTGTAGCTTGCAATCTCAGCCACAGACACCACTTACACAAACGGAGAGAAAGAGAGAGAAAGAGTAAGACACAGACACACACACACACGCACCTATCACTGTTAACGGAGAAGCTAGTATAATGTTTGAGGTGGTGAGTTTGCTGTCGAGCTTTTAGTTTGTCAATGCCGCTACGAGAACCGCTACGACCCAAGCACGCGATGCTACTGAGCGCAGGTCCTTACAAGGACTTTGTTTTATGATATCATGCTCTCTCTCTCTTTCTCTCTCTCTCTCTCTCTCCCTCTGTCTCTCGCCTCTCTCGGCTTTACACGTTCTTTCCAGTGTTGGCAACTTTTTAGAAGAAAAAATAGCTATTATTGGTGAGAGAGCATAGATAAAATAATAGCTGACTTTTCATTAAAAAATAGTTTAGCCAACAATCAACTATTATTTACAACAAATTTTATATTTATATATGAAATTTCTATTATTTTTTATATTTCGTATATAATATAGTCCAAGATCTGAACTTCGGGAAAGTTAACGACGGATCCTGATATTTTTGCATATAATCATAACGCATTCTACTAACAGACAATAAGCTCATAAGTTCAATTAGCAAAAAAAAACTACCCTTTCTGATGATAGTTTACCGCAAATTTGAGATGGCAATATAACAGAGTATCATTACACACCAAATTCATAGATTAGAATCCATTTGTTTTAATATTATCATGGACAGAGTTGCTAAGTTTTGATCAGTTTAATAACATAAAATCAATAGCATCCCATAGCTAAACATACACAGAAATCTGTCTATGTCTGATTTCCGGCTAATAGCATTATTGAAATGTCTAGCAACGGAACTTTGACAATAGCCAGAACTAGCGTTAAAATAGCGAAATTAGCAACACTGGTTCTGTTAGTTGTTCTGTTCTGTTCCCGCTCCTGTTCCTTAACTTGAACTGCTCCTGCTGCCGTTGTCGTTATTGTTGTAGTTGTTGGAATTTGTAACAAAGCCCATGCCCGGCCAAACCCAGTTATGTAATACATACATATACATGTACAAAAATACATACATATGTACATACACACACACAACATACAAAATCGGAAAGCATAGCAACAATCTCTTACGCAGCAGCACAACCCCCTCATGACACCAAAAAATATAAATAAACGAACAAATGTTTGGAACTAAAAATGAGCAACTGGCCCATCTACCAAAACCAACCAACCCACCCGCCCTGTAGCCGACATTGGCGTGTGCAACAGCGATTCGAAGCAACCCTTAAATACATATTTTAAAAACAAGTTGTAATATTTCTTTTGCAAAAATTACTAACATTCACATTTACAAAAACTTGAATGCATATAAAAATAAATATGTGTGTTTGGCTCTCCTAAGGGTTAAAAACAATATCGAGAACAATGCCACCCCCTTGGGTTAACAAACAAGAACCATGTGCGTGTGTTTTGTCAAATGACCGCACCTTGAACAGTCCGGCAACGCTGCCGCAACGGCTGCTGTATGATCTGTGAACTTGCACTCTGGGTGGTTGATGTTGGGTTCGTGCTCGCGACTCACGCAATTCAAAAGGTCAAACGAAAACTGACACACGCAAAAACTCACACACACACACATGCATGGAAACTCACATACATATGTACTATATACATAAATATGTACATATTTGCACGCCCACTCGTCAAGAGCAGAGCGCGTACGCTCTCAATTTCCATGACAACTGAGATTTCGAAAGTGTCTAGACCACCCTTTTCTCCTCATCACTTTAACATACATATGAATATGTACATACATGGTACATACATACAAACATACATATACATATATTTATTTAATACTCACTTGTTTCAGTTAAAATGTTGCTGCTTTTTGGCTCTTATGTATGGTTTGCCAAACAAATTGATTTGAATTTTTGTATATGCGCGCGCGCTCTACACGGCACAGTTCAAACACAACTCTCTGCTCCTTTCCTCTTTTTCTTCTATAACTGACGTTTTAGTTTGCTAGCAGTCTGCAGGGCACTTAATCCAGGATATTTTCGTTTTCTTTTTCCGTTCCGTTTTGTTCGTTATAATTGCGACTATAATGCTGCTAATAATTAAAGAAACGATGGCGTCGTTTTCGTCGTCTAATTTTGTTGTAGGAAAAAGAGAGTAGACAAAAACAAAAAAAAAGCGGTAAATTGTCTGCTCGTCTTTGTCATTCGCCTTGTTGGGGTTATCGTATTTATCGATTTCATCGATTTTTCCCAAAACCCAAGTATCACAACAGCAGTAACAGCAACTAGCCATAGATTTTTAGCAAAATTCTGTGTACATACAAATATTCATCTAGAAAAGTACATATGTACATGCACATGTGAACATGTATTCATAGATGCAAACTTAATTTATTGTTACACAATTTCGCACATTGTATGCGTTGCTGCTGTTGTAATTTTGTTAGATTTTGTTTTTCACTACTGTGATGATTATAACAGTATCTCTCCGTTGCTGCTGTGTCTCTGCCACTGTGCTAATTTACGGCGAGCGTCATTGGGAAGAGAGTGAGCGACCTACCGCCCTCACTCTCATTCCCTTTGCCATACAATGCATGGCAGCCGCCTCCATTGTTGTTGTTTTTTTGTTGTTGCTTATATATGTGTACATATGTATATACTTTAACTATCGCGCATATTTCACCATTCATGTGAATATACAAACATACATACATAGATGTATGAATATACGTATGCATGTTTGTTCACACACGCATAGACTCGAACGCACTTAGTATCTATAAGTTTTTTGTTGTTGCCAGACGACACGCTTATTAAATTAAAGCACGCGCTGCTTTTGTTTTTGTCACCATGGTGTTGGTTGCTCTTGCTTAGTTTAAAAACAACATATAAAAAATATAATTGTTCACTTCTATAGCGATTTTTGTTGTTACTGTTTTGTATAGAATTCTTCTAATTTGTATTTTCGCGCAATTCTCTCTATCACCCGCACTACATTTGTTTGGATTGAAGTGTTGCTGTGGCAACAAAACACTACCTAATGCAACTACTACTTTTGACCAATATTTGATTTGGTTTTTTCTTTAAATTTATTTTTTTATTGATACCGGCGTTTTGTTTACTACTCAGAATTTTCTGTATCTACAGTTGAATCAGATGCGTCTTGCCATGAAAACTGTCTACTACTATTTGTAGCTGTCTTTGTACATAGTTGTCGGCGTACAATGCTCCTTTTCTGCACATAAAATCGATATGCTAGCTGCGCCCTTTTTGCCACTCACACAGCTACACAGACAGCAGCGTACACACACTTTAACAGACACAGTGCCCGTTTTACAGATACACAGCACAGAGAGCAGACAGAAGTGCGGCTACAGCAGTAGATTTTAACTCACAACAAAAACTACATACATACATATATACTACTATTATTACTACTACGACTACAACTTTTAACTTAGTTGTTGAGCGCCGCCACCAGCCCCTTCCGGTGTCGATCGTTTGACTCTTTGCCTCTCTTTTGAGTTTGTTGAACTGTTTGGCGCTGCCCGTCCGTCTGTCGTCTTGCGTCTTGTCTACGTTTTTCATACCCATTGCATATTGTAATTTTACGTTTTAGCATACATAGTATGTACATATTGTTCCACACACACACACAAAACAAAACACTAGACACTCAAAAGCAACAAAAAAAAATATATGTATTTGTATGTACATGTGTTTGTATGTATGTAGTTGCACAATTATGCAGCGCGTAGCGATCGTTTGGCAGTTTTAGTAGCATTTTTTGTTAGCGTTTCGCTGTTGTTGTTATTCGTTACGCTTACGTTTTGTTGCGGCTGCTACTGTTATTGTTGTTGTTGATATTGTTGGTTGTTGTTCTTGCACTTTACGTATTTTTCTGTGACAATCCGTATATTTTGCTTAAATAAATTGTAAACTGTAGTTGTCGTTATTTTTATTACTTTTAAAAAAAATAAAAATTAATTGCAAAAAGAGCAGAGCACACGAGCTGAGGCAGCGCACACGAGCGTAAAAACGTACTGCGGCGTACAACGTCTAGCGTGGAAATGAAAATGACGCGAACGCAAACACAAACCTTGCTACCCTCGCTGGCTTACAAATAAATCTACAGACATACAAGTTACGTATGTACATATGTATGTACGAGTTTATCAGTCTGTAGTTTTGTGCAAAGAGAGTGAGCGAATAATGTGCGAGAGAGCGCGCATTCGTTTTGTTGACCATCAGACGCAGTCGCTGTTGTTGCTGTTTTTCCTGCTTTGTTTTCGTTCTCAGTGCGAGTTTTCTCTCTAAATGTTCTCTCTCAGGTATTTGGCTCCTGTCTGTGGAGAAAAACGACTATATCTTCGAAGACACGGATGCCATGGGTGGCTGATCTGACATAGGGAATCTCCTGTTGAGTACAAACTCCGCTAAGACTGTATGTTGGTTTATTAAAATGCTTATTATTTATTCTGTCGAGCACAAACTTAGCAAACAATTTAAATTTAAGCGCCACACAAAAGTATGGCTATTTAAATAAAGATACATTTACACACATATATTTAACAGTTTACACAAATGGATGTAAAATCAAAATGGCTGATAGTGGAGCTGCCATTCTAGTAGCCTGGAAATACATATATACATACATATATGAGCGTACGTTTGTTTGTATGGACTAACAAGTAAGTCTGTTATGCAGCTAGCGATCGAACACACGCCTCCCCCACTACTGAAACTATGAAAGTGTTGCCAGAAAGTCCCAAACATGATCGTCCAGTGAATGGCAAAATGTATTTTGAATTTAAATTTGAAATTTGAATTTTAGTATAACAGAAAAACATAGTCAAATTAAAAATGCAGTTTAAATCACATATGTACATAGATGGAAATAAGGTCGACAACCGTATTATGAGTATGATGTTCTCTGTATATTGGCGTTGAGCCTGACGCGCTCTTTCTTTTCCTCTCTTTGCATACATGTGTACATACATACGCACGAGTACTATCCTTGCAAAGCACGAGGGCTGTTTTGTTGGTTAAGTTGTGTGAGTGTATTCTTTTTTTTTTGCACTGCAACCACCATCCGGTCCGGGTTGTTTCTGTGCTGACATACACCCCCTATAAGCAACCCAACGAACGAAGCCAACCCAGGTCCTTGCCTAGTAAGTGCTATGGACTTGGACAGGGTTTTTGGCATGCGTGTGTGTGCTTAATTGCGCTTGTATACCCTATGTATGCATGTGTGTCTGTGTATGTATACATATGTATGTATGTATGCTTGTATACTTCCTGTTATTTGCTGCCCACCGGTTTCCATGTGCTGATTTTTTGGACCGGCATTACAAATGGACCGCCACCGCCGCCTGTCTGTTCCAATTTACACGCAGTGAACACATTGTTATTGTAGTTACTGTTTTTTTTTGTTGTTGTTATTCTCAAAAACATAAAAATAATGTAACTCAACTTTTTGCTGGGGTGGTTTTAGGTTATTTCGAGATTTGGGCTGCCAGACGGTCACGCAATCCACAGTGGTGCTGATGAAGTTTCTTGTGCGGATAAATAGTGCAAGAGTAATTAATGCAAACATTTGTTGTGCGCTTTTTTTCATAATATTTTAAGGTTAAAAAAATATTTGTTTTTTAATTAATCTCAAACACAAACTACATTCATATAATTCAATAAATAAACTAACCAAGGTTGCAAAACATTTTTGGACCTTTTAAATTATATAACCCGTATCGTACTCCTTTCTTAAAATAAAATAAATATTTTTCTATACATAAATAAATTATTATATTTGTATACTTATTTACATCTAGATATTGAAACAGTAAAAAAGTAATAGTAGAATCATTAGCTTTTGACAGATTTTTTAAAAAGTCAAGCATTTTTAATTTAAAAATTTTATAATCTTAAAAAATTAAAGTAATTGACATACATTAAGGAAAATAGAAAAAAATGTTGTTAAAATAAAAAGACCTTGACTTCGGGGGTTCCTGAAATACCTGCTGTATTAGCTAACGAAAAACCAAAAAAATATTGATGAGTTTTAATATTACACTTTATCTGCGCTAGCGACACCGTTTGCACCACTGTGCAATCCAAGGGAGTGGCCAGACGAGACAGATCGGCGACTCGCAAGTGCTTGGTCCTTTTGCAAGATAAGCATAATTAAATGTCTGAATATGTGTAGGTATATATATACATATGTATGTGTGTGTGTATTAGTTATGTATTTTGGCAAAATTTTAATGATTGCAGCTAGTGGGGCCGTTTGAGCTTTTTGGTTAAATTTTTAAAAATTCGTTGAGTGGTACCTCGATCATTCCACTCCGACATATGGTTCAAAATATATATTAATTTGAAGTTTTTAATGGCTTTCGCAAAATTAGATGAAAAGTTTGTTTGTCTGTTTGTATCAAAGCGCTAAAAAAGCTTAGATTTTTTGATGAGGAATTGTTTCTTATCAGAAATCTAGAAATGTTTGTTCTACTACTTTAGCGGGAAATAGCTAGTTTAGCGGGAAATAGCTAAAACCTGATAAATTTGAAACACACAGTTTCCAATCCGAAGAAGATACAGATGTGTTTTATATGTCGTTAGAAAGGTATTTTTGAGGGGTTTTAGATGTATTTTTTTGTTTGCAAAGCGCTCAGGTAAAATTCTACAGGTGAAAAAAGCTTTTTTAGCTGACATTTTGGCAATTTATTAGAAAACGGCTCCATCGATTTTAATTAAATTTCAATATTCCTTTTGATATATGACACATATTTCATTAAGTGAAAAGGTTTGAAAGATATTAACTGTTAACTGAATATATACATTTTACTATGTACCATATTTACCATAATAATTAGAAAATCAAGCTTTAGTGCGAAAAACTTTTTTCTTTCTCAAGATATCTCAACCAATTTGACAGACTATGCATTTAAGTTGGTCTTATACATCCTGACCAAATTTGGTAGAAACTATAGAAACGATTTGTCGAATTTCAAGTTTTAGTATAAAAAACTTTTTTGTTTTCCGACCAAACTGACAGAATATGCATTATAGTTGGCTTTATACATTCTGATCAAAATTGGTTCAAATCGGTCCACTGTATCATATAGCTGCCATAGAACCAATTTGTCGAATATCAAGATTTAGTATGAAAAACTTTTTTGTTTTCTAAGATATCTCAACCAAACTGACAGAATATGGATTATAGTTGGTCCTATACGAACCAAATTTGGTTCAAATCGGTCAACTATATCATATAACTGTCATAGAAACAATCGGTCAAAAATCAAGTTATAGTATGAAAAACTTTTTTGTTTTTTGAGATATCTTGATCACACTGATAACACTGGTTTTATATATCCTGACCTAAATTGGTTAAAATCAGTTTACTATATCATATAGCTGCCCTATTTATTTTTTATTTGAAGTAAGCATTTCGATAGTTTTATATCAAAGTTACAATGTCAGAAGCATATGAAATTCCAAAAATTTCTGATATCTTCAAAAAAAAACTTCTTGACAAAGTGAAAGTCTAGTGACGAAAGGGTTTTCCTGTCCCAAAATTTCTGATATCCCATTTTGTGACGAACGATATTAAATTGAATACATAAATTATTAAAAATAAAAGTTTGGCATTCGGCACTGCGCATTAAAATTATTTTTAGGTATACAGAATCGAGATCCCTTCGCACAATGTGCCGAAGGCCAAACTTTTTTTTTTAATAATTTATATATTAAATTTAATATCGCTCGTCACAAAATGGGATATCAGAAATTTTAGGATTGTTATGACAATGTCGAATGCTGTGCCTGTTACTGCTAAAAAGTGCGGAGGGGTTCCACGTTTGCTAGCCAAAATATGAGCTTTCGATAAGCTCGGCGCATTGTCAGATCAAATATCAGTATATATGTACAAATTTATGTATTTGCATGGCGATAAGTATTTCTGATAGTAAATAATAACGCGGCAACTTCTGTTTTGCTGACGCATGTTCCTACATATGTATGTATGTATCTGCGTATCTGTGTGAGCCGACCACGTGCTTGGTCTCTGTCTTCGTAGCTATCCCCTCTCTCTTATTCTCTCTCTTTCTATTGCTCTGTCGGCTCCACACAGTATGCAGTACATTTTTCGTCATATTGCATGATTTTACATGGAAACTGGGAATCAAAAAGAAAATGCTTGGGTATGGGATGGGAAACTGGTGCAGGCACGGGAGCATGTCTAATCCTTTGGCTCTGGTAAAAACAAAACGCATTGTGCCCGCACCTTGGCCGCATTACAACAAAGCTGGATTAAAAAGCAGCCAACACAGGATTACAACAACATCAACAACAACTCAGGAACCATTTTGGGGGTTGGACCAAGTGGTGCACCCTTTATTTTCACGATTTACGCCTTGTGCTTCGTATTTTGAATAAACAAAAACTAAAAAATCAACAGCTACAACAACAGCAACAACAACAATTGCTGCTGTCGCTGCAGGCACTGCACCAATATCTCAGCCAGGAGATAGCTTGGAACAGGAGCAGGATCAGACGACCGAACTGGTACGGACCATTTTGCATCAACCACCTATTTCCCCTGTTCCAATTGCTGCATAAAACGAAAAAAAAACTGGTAGGTAATGCAACCGTGGAGAAAGCTCGACTGCAAGAGACCCTGTGTATCAGTGTGGTGTCTTAAAATTATCATTACATTTCCTTTATCATTAAATAAATGAATGATAATGAAATCACATTTCACTAGCAGTGAAAATAGTTGTGAAATTTTATTTTCATAAGCATAAGTTTATTAAATTATAATAAAAATCGATTGAAGAAATGTGTATTAAACAAATAATTAAAAAAAATTTATAAACAAGAAAACTTTGATCTACTAAAGAATTGAGCCTGGAGTCAGTTCTCCGCAAATGTATTATACGTACATATTTCAATTTCTTCTTTTAAATTCTGATTGCTGAGGTATTATATTCCTGCTGCCGCTCTTTATGAGTCAAATGTTCTGTTTAATATCGACGGTGTTTATTATCCGATTAATTTTTTAACATACATTACGCAAATATTGTTAGACTTGTGTACCAGTGTTGTCAGAATTAACCTTTAAATCACGATTAATTTGATCAAATAAATTAAATTTAGGTAATATAAAGAAAAAATGAGTATAAAAAAAGTTATTAAATGGGCATAGTTTAAATGCAACCAAAACATAAAGCAAAATGTGAGATTTTAGTAATTTACTTTAACTCAAAAACCTTTTAAAAACATAAAATTGGTAATATCGAACCACTGTTGTCTATTTCGAATCTGGAACCGAAATGCTCCCAGAAAACGGAGGAAAATTGGTGGCTTAAGTTTTTTTTTTCTTAAATTTCAAAACCTTTTAAGAACTTAAAAATTGCAAAATATGGCTCAAATGTCACCACTGTTGTGTATGTCGAGTCTGAAACCAAAATCTTTTAAATTGTGCTAACTAATTCGATATTATTTTGATTTTCGGGGACGTGTCAAAGTTCTAAATACGAACATGATCAGCATGACCAGTACAGGAGTACATACATAGACCCTTTGTACTTTTTAACTACAGGGTCTAAAACATACATATAAAAGAACCCGAAAGGACCATTTACATAATGGTCCTTAGGGCGCTTTTAACTTTGTACGTATCGTTGCACAACGCAGTCGACAGATGCAGTTTTTCCCGAAACTAATAATAATAATAATATTCATGAAAATTACCATAAGACACCGAGAGCGCTGAAAACTGATCGGGAGGGTAAGATCTGGTGAAAGTGAGAGCAAGGGAGAAAGAGAGGCAAAGAGGGGTGCAGTATATGCTGCATGCCATTTTAATTGTGGCATGTGTTTCCGTTGCAGTTGCTGTTGTTGATGTTTTTGCTGTTGCCGTTTTCCTTTTCGTTTACAATTCTTGTATATGTATGTATGTATGTTACGAAATTGTTAATTTCTCCGCTATCGTAGTGGATCCAGTTCCAGTTCCAGTTACCCGTTTGCACAGTTGACTGCTCAAAATAGAGTCCCACTGCCATTTGGGCATGTTGTAAGCGGGGTTGTGTGAGCCGAACAAAACCAAAATATGCCACCTGGCCTACTAATCAGGATCCTTTATAAACTCTGAACTGAGTGGCAATCATAAGCAGCTGATCATTGAATTCCTTCTTTCATAACTTCAAATCAGTGGTGTCCAAAAGGAGAAAATGTTTTACTGTGTGCTTTTGAACACTACTGCACCAAATCAAGCAAACGCATTAAATACCCTCAAACATTTTGAACAAGGTTTGTTTCTTTATACATATAAATTAGTAGTGCAAGATTTGTGTTTGGTTCGCAGACTGGTTTAAAAAAACCCCTGAACCAAATTATTTGGTTCGAGCCTTAGCTTAAGGGTTTTAATTTCCTTTATTTACAAAACTTTTGTGTTAATTATCCAGAATTATTCATTATATCCTTTTCAATATTGTATACAAATTTCCTATTCATGTCTTCCATATAATTTTTTAATTCAAGATAGTACTGAATTGAAAATATTTATAATAATCATGTTTTTTGAGTTATAGCTAGGGAATATTAGACGTCCCAGTATCGGACGTCTTCGAAATTAACCGTTTCGTATTTAGTACCGAAATCGATAAAAATTATTTTTCAAGAACCAAAACGTTTGCACGGTTTCAGTAAATTTTCAAAAAATTATTTGTTGTTTTCTGTATATTAAAAAATTATTTATAATTTAGGTTAGATTTATCTCGATAAAATACATACGAATTATCTTGTCTGTTAATATATTTTTATCCTTAAACATTTTAAAATTTTGAAAAATTTAATTCTTGTACTGCTATTCGTGTCGGTGTACTAATACCGGAACCGATATTTGTTTCCGTTTGATGTTTTTTTTTTTAATCAATACAATTACAATACAAAATTTTCAAAGAATTTAAATTTAATTATGATTTAATATTATCACAATATTATCATTCTGAATCGAAGTCTTAAGTAATGACGCGAAAATAAAAATATGTATTTTATGTAATTATGAATCTTAAATACTTTTGAAGATTCGGTTGAGGACCGGTTTGTAGCCAACAACCCACGAGCTGATTATTATAACTGGTGTTCTATGACTCATTTCAGTTTGCCGAAGGATCAGTTGGTTTACATTGGTCTGCGGGACATTGACCCCTACGAAGCGTTCATATTGAATAAATTCGGGATACGCTACTATGCCATGGATGTAAGTATTTTAGAATAGGCGTTCCCACATACATACAAGCACACTGATACACAGAATGTCGTATCCTTGTCTCGATCCTTGTGCCACTTCTCGTCATGGCAGTTGTAAAAATTTTAAAATTCCGGTTTTTGTAGCAGGGATCAAATAACGATCGTGCGTGACAGCCTCAACAAAATTACATACGCTAAATGTAAACTTGGCATTTATAGGGGTTGCCCTTGGTCGTGTCGGGGCTGAGAAATCGAATCTATTTAGTTGCACCCTTCTGTAGTTGCTGCCAAAGTTACAGGACACTCCCTAGCCTCTCCCTCCCGACTTATTGTTACATTACGCTCACTTTCAACTTCCGATCGCACGGTGGTTGCAACTTGCAACGTGCTCAGTCACATCCGCATTCGCATCCTGGCGTCTGGCGTGGTGTCCTTGTTGTCTGCCATTATTTATGGCTCGTGCAAAATCGACGTCTGTTGAAAAATGGTTTAATGGTACTGAGCTGCAAATTTATTATAGCTCATTAGTTCGATCGAAATATGTACGCGCTATGGCCAAAAGGGGGACGGGGTACAGTATACATACATACATATGTATGTATATACATTGTACAATGTACACTACGCAGCATTGAGTACGGCACACAAATCGTTCGTTGGCTGTACCAATTTTCAATAATGGCCGCCACAGACGATACGCACTTGAGCCTTAAATATTCACACCGTTCGCCATTCGCAAACATGAAAGCTTTAAATACAGTTATGCACATCGATAGCTTTTGCTTCGAGCTTTTTTAACGATGTTTTTAGCCTGGTACCCAATGGCAACAAGGGCCTTATAAACTTGTTATAATTTGTTTTTTTCTATGTCTAAACAATTACTTGACTTACTGTATATAAAAACGTGTGTAAAATGAAAAAAATACAGCATATGAGAATACTGAATTTGCCTTATCAAAGTGTTAAATAATTTGTTGATTATATTAAACCCTTATATTAGATCTATAGTACATATACTCAGCTTTTAATATCCGTTAGAAATAATATCATGGCATGTCCTTTTAAAGAAGAACAAAGATGGAAATCACGGGACTGCCATATTCTTCAGTAATTTTAATACTTAATGAGTACTCTCTTAGGTTCCTACATTTAATATGAAGGAGCGTCACCATTACTTGTGAATACTTCGATACATCGGGACATCCAGAAGCTATAAAAATGCGGCATCTGGTGATTGAAATTTGATTTTCGGTATTCATTTTTTTCTCCATACTTCTAAATGAATTTTCTGTTCCTAGCATCTCCAACTTCACTTCTCTTAATCTAACCATAGATAATCCATTGGTTTATTGTCTGGTCATTATCCGTTCCCTTCATAATACTAGCACTGTGGGATCGTATTGCTGTGACTTTTTCGTCATTTTCTTGTGGGGTAGAGCGACCAAATTTAGTTGAAATACTCCTATAGTGTACACTCAGATCACTGCGGACGGCAGTCCGAGTTAGTGCCAAAAGCAGCACGAAGGGTGCGAGAGGCGACCAGCAATATGTACACGAAGAATGGAAAATTTGATACGACTGTCCGATCGGATCGTGTATGACTCGAATATGAATTATTCTAAACAAAAAAATTTGACAAAAAAGCTATCTAAAAATAACATTAATGTGTAGTGCCAAAATTCAAACTGTTTTGTTTAGAATAATTCATATATTAAAATTTAATATCATACGTCACATTGGATATCAGAAATGTTGGGTCACTGAAAGGGTTTCGTCACTAGACTTTTACTTTGTAAAGAAGTTTTTTATAACCAAAATTGACTTTAAATTTACCCACGCCTTCTTCCGCTCCCACAAAACAAAAAAAATACTTTACAAAACTAATTTTAAGGTCGTAGTTTTGAGTTTTGACACATATCGCTCATTTACGGCTGTCATAACTAAAAATGCAGCATTTTAAAAAAATATAGTTTTCAATTCAGTACCAAGTTGCATTGAACAAAAGTTATTTATTATCGATAAAAAAATAATTACTTATTAATGATCGCGCAAATATTTGACTTCGAGTAATATTCATAAAATAGTCATATTTAAATCTTCAAACGTCAAAATTATATTTTTTTTTAATGAAAAATGTAACTGTTTTTAAAAGTCACGAATTAAAACAATAAAAAATTTTTTATTATTAAACTGAATTAAGGTTCGAAGCCATGCCTTGAGTTTAGGGGCTATATATAAACCGGTTTGCGAACCGAATCTAAGTCTTTTTTTTATGGCTCAAAACACCGAACCGAACCTTTGCCCAAAAAGGTTGGTGTTTTGCAGTCTTGGTTAAAACTGCAGTAGGATCCGATAAGTTTTCTCTTTTGTACCCTGTGCCCATTAAAAATGAGCAAAAAAGGATATAATGGTTTCGTTACATACATTCGCAACAGGCAGAAGGAGGCGTGGCAGATACCCCAAAGTGTATATATTCTTGATCAGTATCAACAGCCAAGTCGATTTAGCCATGTCCGTCTGTTTGCCCGTCTGTCCGTCCGTCCGTCTGTTTGAACGCGTCGACCTCAGAGACTATTAGAGCTAGAGACTTTAAATTTGGTATGTGGGTCCCTGTTATTGGATCAGACCACTATATCATCTAGCTGCCATAGAAATGATTTGTCGAAAATTAAGTTTTTTATGAAAAACTTTCTTTTTTTTCAAGATATCTTAACAAGTCTTACAGAATAAGTATCTGGGTTGGTTCTGACTAAAGTTGGTTCAAATCGGTCATATGAACGATCGGTCGAAAATCAATTTTTAGTATGAAAAACTTTTTTGTTCTCTGAGATATCTCAACCAATTTGATAGAATATGTATTTAAGTTGGTCTTATACATCTTGCACAAATTTTCAATTTAAAATCAGACCACTATATCATATAATTCTCATTGGAGCAATCAGTCGAAAAATTAATACAGCGCTCGGCAAGAGCATCAAGTCTTCGGTGTGCCGAGCAGTATCTAAGTGCCTGGGATCAGGGTATCCGACGTTCGAGTACACTCGACTGTAGCCGCACCTCATCGCGAGCGAAGCGAGCAGGGGCGGACCCACCTTGTTCTTATTTTTCGAACACCAAATTTTTCAGCTAACTCAACAAAATTATCGGGATTATAGCATATGGACATATCAAGATATAAGTACCAACCAATTTTACAAGCTTATTTATTATACTCATGTATAAATATAATAACAGACTATATTAGAAAATAAATATGGGCATTCCCACAGAAGTGTCAACCGCAACCAAAATCTAAAAAATGATCGTAAACTCACATCTTGTGAAATTCAAGTTACTTAAGCATTTCACACCTGAATTAATTCACTAGGATGAGCATACCGACTGCATCTTTGAATTAATTCAGTTTTTCTGTATTTTTGCCTGTTTTCTTAAAAACTCACCTCCAAAATGGAGTGTATGTATTATAATGATTATTTGATGAAATCTCACTTCCAACATCAAAAAGTTGATAAAAATGCAAAGAAAACATATCAATTCCCTTAATAAAACTTGTTATTGATAAAAAAAAGTTAATATATATTTCATACGAAGTAAACCAAAAACATAAAAAGTATGATGGAACAAAATGTGTCGCACGTGCAACAATAATTACAATTAAAAAAAAAAATTAAAACTAAATATTTTTAAATCAAATAAAAAACATTATTAAGAAATATCAATACATAATTTTTTAAAATTAATTGCCCATAGTCAACCTTAGTACAAATTAGAGTGCTAATCAAAAGTTATGTATAAGTTTCGCCTTTTGTCAAAATAAAATAAAGTCTTGGCATATGTTTTTTTCACGTTGAATGCGTACGAATATCGCATTCGACATTTGCGAATTGACCATATTTTAACAACGTTATGCTGTTCTTATTGTTTTGACCACGTCTGTTCATATGCGGGCGTAGGCGCAGGGTATCTCGTGGTCAAACACTCTAGGCTAAAACTTTCTCAATTGGCTTTTTTTTTCATTTTCAGTCAGTCGATCGTGTTGGCGTGCCCAAGATCATAGAGATGACTCTGGACGCGTTGAATCCATTAAATAAGATTCACGTAAGCTTTGATATCGACGCTCTGGACAGCAATGTGGCGCCCAGCACGGGCACCGCGGTGCGCGGCGGTCTCACGCTACGGGAGGGAATCAGCATTGTGGAGGCGCTGCGTGATACGAAACGCGTGCAGGGCATGGATCTGGTCGAAATTAATCCCAAGCTGGGCAGTGAGCATGACGTACGGACCACGGTCGACTCTGGTTTGGAAATATTGAAGAGCATGTTTGGCTATCGTCGATCTGGAGCACGCTACTGGAACAACCTGGACACGGGCATCCTAGGACGCGAGCTGTGATGACATTGTTTCAATATTGCTTTTTGATATTTTTGCCATTGCATTTCGTATAACATTTATATATATATATATTTATGTATGTACAAGTGTTGTTTGTGTTCATTTTTTATAAATTTGTTTTGGCTTAATTTAAATTATGGATACAGAGTGACAGGAGGAAAAAAATAAAGATACATGTACATATGTGTATATAATATATATATATATATACAAGGGCGTATGCAGGGGAGGGCATGGGGGTGAATAAATAAATGAATCTTATGCCATTTTACTACAATTAAAAACTAATAATCAATAATTTTGACATTTTGACAAGCATCCCTTTGTTGGTTTCACGTGCATAGACAATTTATTTTTTGTACTTTTAGGTTGTACAAAATTTGTAGAACATGATTTTCTGTCTTCGATCAAAAATAGTAACTTTTATAAGTTTGCGAAAAATCCACGAGGGCTAATATAACTACGAGGATGTATTGGTAATGCGGATATTCACACGTGAATATATAAATCTCTAAAAGCAACCCAAAAGTAGATGTTCCTGAAACCAATCAACCACAAAATTCCATACATTTTTAGGAGATTTTCGGTTGGTATCGATTTCTGTGTCTCTCCAGTATATAGCCCATACCTCAAATTAATAATTGTGCTGAAATTGAAAATGAATTTATAGCAGTCGACTGAAATAAATTCGAAAATATGCACGGAAAAATTATATCTATGACATTTAAAGAATTCCGAAATTTTTGACCGATTTTTTTCAAAAGCAAATCTTTTTGAAATATTTTGAGATTTGAGGTGTGAAAAAAAATGATTTGGCCCCCTTAGCGCAAAGCTGCCTACGCCCTTGTATATATACTCGTATAAAGAATTAAAAATTGATTTAACTGAGATTACGCTTTGTACTTTATAGCCAGTTGGTGGCCTTTTGTAAGTCATCTGTGGCCAAGGACCAGCGCTATTTATCAGACTTTGACGATGCTGTCGGCAAATACGCCGATATATCCACATTGGCCATAAGATTGGCAGTGTAAAGCAGCTCGTTAACGGGTACTGTTGGCATTGTAGGCGATGCAACGGCAACAGGCACGGCAACGCTGACCGTGTTTGACGGCACAGTTGAGGAGGATGCATAGAGCTGACGCTGGTAAAGCTGAGGCGCAAAGGTACGCAACAGACAGCGTTGAACAGTCAGTAGGAGCGCATTTACGGCGCCAGAAATAACAATGATGCCCGATATAATGGAGCAAAGACGTATGACAAAGGTCACCAAATAATCGCGATCGTGGCTAACAACTATTTTTAAAGCAGACCAGTCGTACTTAAAGTAAATGCCCGGCGAACCATAAGAGTTGCGTTCCGAGTCTGCAAAAAAAATTAATGGTTAATACAAAAACATATTAAATAATGCACTGCACTTGAACTTGCCCAGCTTGCGAACGTTCTCCGTAACGGCGTATTGGAATGTGCTGATTGTGCTAAACGTGTGTTGTATTTCTGTGGGCACCACTTTGATAAAGTATTGCACTGTGGTTGACTCCTCGCTGATGATTGTCTCATCACCTTCCAGCGGCTGAACGATACGTCGCGAGTATTGGCCAAAGCTGAGCCGATTTATGCGATGTGTAAAGTTGGCGGGCATGCGTCGAAACTCAATCATCCAATGATCCTCAAACAGTCCAACCACTGGCTGTGCACCACCCACCAAATGCAGAACGCCGGCAACCTTGTTGATGCCCAGCGTGCCATGTAAACGACATGCATCGTACTTGGTCTCCGGCAGTGGCATTTCATGTAACTGCTGCGGATGTTGTTGTAATGCACCTGGTGGCGGTGGAGCAGCAGCGGCTGAATGCGTTTCACTCACCGGATTTCGAGAATGCGTTTCGTGGCGTTCACGTAAAATGTCTTTGAAGAGTATATCGGCCACGGAATGATATTCCTCGCGCAAATAGTGATTGGTTATCTGCATCGATTGAAATTGACGACGATCTGAATCCGACATCTGCCACCAGACTCCCTCGCGCTGTAGTGTGCCATAAGCAAACACATCCTGCTGCGTCTCATCCATGAGATCTACGCCGGACAGCGAGGCACATGGCATTGCCACAGTTATGTCCACATGCATCTGCACTTGTTCATCCAGTGCCATATCTGGCTGAAACTGGTAAATGATATCCGTTTCATGCCAGTAATAACGCAATTCCGTATAAACCAGATAAACGATCAGCAGGCGACTCAGCAGTGAAACTGTAACACGATATAATATTGAATAAAAAGTTGGGCTAAATGGAATCACCATGCTCACGTGTGCCGCCAATCTCCGTCGTCTCTGTGTACTTCTCCGGCACCTTTTTGAATGCGTCGAGGTTTTTGGCAAACTCGAGCAAATTACTCTTATCACCGCGATAGCGTAGCGTGGCTGACATTTTGTCTTTTCAAGTATAATTTTTTAATTTAGGTAATAATTTTAATTATATCCCATTCACGACGACAACATCATCGTCATTGCCACGTATTTCCACGGTATAGCCCCTCCCCTTCGAAATATCCGTTGCGTGTACAGAAAGCTATCACTTCTGTTGATTACGGCTTATGCGCGATTGTACACAGTAAAATGATCGCAGTCGTAAACAAACAAAAGAACTTCTCGGCAAAAGTAATCATCAAAATATTGTCAGAACGCAATTTTATTGCCGTTGCCGGCTATATTGTTGATGCTTATCGATAATCGATATACAATTTAATTGAAATCGATATGAATCGAAGCAGCTGCTAGTGCTGCCAACTTGTTAAAAATATTAGTGGGATTCCTGAAATTCCATTGACCGAGCAACTGATTGAGAATTGGCATACAAAGAGTACACGACGGAAGTAAAAAGTAGCACAAAATGTCGGAAGAATGGGTGAAAGCTATTTTACTCAGCCTCTTAAGTAATATTGCTTGCCAATATATAGTTTTTTCTCCAACTTTTTGATTTATTTTTCAACCTCTCGTGTTGCCAGTAATTTTTCAGCATTAAATATTTACATAACTGTTAGATTAAGTTTGTCAAAAGCGCTGTACAAAAAGGATTTTTGAATATCTTCCGAATGTATTATCAGATCGTGTACTTATGTGTCATATGTGCACACGAGTCAAACTTTAACATTGCTCTTGTCATTCGTTTATTTTTTACGTTTTGCGGGGCGTCCCAAAATTTAAAAACGAACTATAATTTATATTTAAAAAATTATAATCGTTACGATCTCTGTCTACATCATACAAAGCTTGCAGCGTGTTTGTTCGCATGTGAATGTGTTTTAATTTTTTATTATATATGTATGTAAGGAAGTGTGTGGGTACGAAATAATGTGTTAAAGGTAAAGTTTTTAAACGATTTGAATTGCGTCACTGACATTGTTTGATCTTTACCATAATTTGTGTTCTTTTCAGTATATTGCCAGGATTTCTCACAGTCGTGTTCGCTCGGTTGCAGTCTTTCCTTCTAGTTGATTTTAAACTGCTTTCATTTTATTCCGCTAATGCAAATATAAGTGAACATACATAGTTTACAAAATTTAATTAATTTGAATAAAGTATATCAAAGATGCAAAGAAATAAAAAATAAAGATTATTTATGTTTAAAACTGGGATCTTCGTAGATGTAAGGGAATTATGAACCTAACCAGCTGCAAAACAAATTTAAAAGAATTGATTATATCAGGCTGAGAAGAATTCGAATACATATGTATGTATGTACATACATATGTGTACTCACCCATTGATTGAACGTTTGTAATTTCTGCTGTTAAAGCGGGAGTAATTGGTGCCAGAGGCACACGTTCGGTGGGGGCTTCATATGGAACTGGTGCACTGGATGTGGGGTCATCATTGGTGATTCGATGCTTCAGCGCATCGTATTGTTGCACAACAGTACTACTAATATCCTTGGCGGTATCTCCAATTTTATCGGCGTAGGGCTTGGCTGCCTCAACCACTTGTTCGGCACCATTAGTAACTTTGCATCCCAGATTTTTAAAAAAATTTTTAAAGTCACTGTCATCGGGATTCTTGACTTCGTCGCAGTCTGCGGCGTGCGTTCCGCTCAGCAGTAACAATCCAAACAACAAGCACAATATTATAATGCACTTCATATCGAAAGTTTGTTGATTTGACTACTATGTATTTACTTCGGGTTTGCAAATGCAACTGAACGAATCCACTTGACGTACAGTCGAATAGCGCGAGAGCACCAGCAACAAAAGCTTTGTGTAGCAATTCAAACCGGTTTCTAAGAGCTTCGACTCTTAGAATGTTCTGCTGACCTCACCGCTTTATCATACAATTTCTAGAAACTAATAGAACTGGGTTGTTTAGACTTTCATGCTTACTACCAAGGGCGTAGGCAGCTTTTCACGAATGGGGTCTTTTTTTTATGATAGTGCACATATATACAGTGGCTCACATCTTATTTCGTGCAGGTGCACTCCTGCTTCAAATTAAAAATTAGCCGCTAAACTATTAAAGATATAAAAAAAATTAAATGCAGTTCGTCTCGTTGGAGAAGGACAATTATTAAATTTAGTTTTAAGCTAATTCCGCCGGCCCGGGGTAAGCTCCATATAAATAACACAGCGGCGGAGAGGTAACTGAATTCTGTCGTCAAATTTCCGCTGGTCCGATCCACAGAAAAGTCATCAAACAGAGTTGCCAGATAAGGGGCGGCGTTGTTCAACATTTTTGGCACAACAGCTGGTATTTCGTTACCCGCTGCAGAAATATATGCCTTGCTCATTCTTTTGACTAGGGGTTGAGAAGAAAAAGCGCGAAACTTAAAAAAAATTACGACAATTGAATTAAAAGTAAAAAAAGGGCGTCTGGACCTTTTTACTACACAGGACAGAATTGATTTGATAAAGGAAGTGGAATAAAAGTATTTCGATGCAATTTTTATGAAGTCAGCATGGAAGAGTGGAGTCCAATACCGCAATAAGCAAACAGTCTCATATTGAGAGCTTTCATAACTGCATCTGATCTCATTTTAATTTCTAAGAATCTTACCATTTTGTGCCTTTAAATTATTTTACCCCGATTTGCGCTTTGTAAAATGTGAGCAACGCACAGCTGACGCACCAGTGGGACCAATCGACATTTGGTTACTTTTTGGTGTTGCGTTGCTCACAATAAATTCCGATGGTCAGCGTCGAAATATACGACATTTTTATTTCGCTACGCACAAACTTTGGTGGGGACTTGGCTTTACGGTGAAGGAAAATAAGAGCCAATCCAAAATTATTGGCTTCAAAACTGACCTTGGATGTTGCGAATGAATAATGCCGTTCGGTCAACTGACTTAAATTTGCTTAAAAGAAACCTAGATCCACGGTTGCCACATTTGGCGTTTTTAAATCTAGATATTTTCGATACCAATAAATATTTTTGAATACTGTAAAACCGCTTATTGAAAGCTCTGATAATATAGGTTAAAAATTTTAAGTTTGCATTTTTAATTAAAAATAATTTGCCCCTTTTACATAAAATTGGCTCTTTTTTGATGAAATTGGCTCTTTTTAAAATTTGTTTGGGCGCATTTCTATTTTAAATCTAAAAAATCTAAATCTCTTTTAGGATTACCCCTATTGAGATGCGACAAAGAGTTAATTAAATTAAATTAATTAATTAAATTTTTTTTAACGTTATTAATTTAGTAGCAATTACATTTTTCCAGCGATTTTTATTGTTCATTTTCTTATTGTTTTTTTATGGGCTAACAAACCCGAAAAAATTATCGATATCAGAATGTTTGGTGCCATATCTAAACCATTGTATCAAATCGATAAATTGAATAACATTGTTGATCAGCAGCTTCAGTTGAGTTTCACAGCATTGTTAAAACGTCCGCAGTGCGTTCGTTGTACCAGTGAAATTCGGTTAATAAACGTACATAAACAATCGTACTGTGTAGCATGAGTGCTTGAGTGAGCAAAACAAGTTTTGGTAATTAACATGCACATATTGACAAGTAACGTTAAGTTATTTGATCACTTGATGTGATGTCCAACCTAATAATTATTTTGCACAATTTATATCTATTGTCATTGTCAGCGTCGCGTATATATCTATATAGATACATAGATATACATATATATATATATATTTAAATATATATAGAAAATCGTTAAACGTAGTGACTTTGACGATGGCTTTCGCTTCAAAGTGCGCATTTGTCGTCGTCACCATATTTGCACTGGTGTTGACGCTTGGTGGTGGCGGCGGCGGGGGAATCGGTGTTGTGGATGCACGCCGTAACCAAGGTAATAGCCAGCGCAAAACATCATCCAGCAGCAATTCGGGTCATGTGACTCAGCAGCCCAGTTCCAATGGGGGCAACTCCCATGCCGATGTGGCCAAGTTGAGCTATCCCAACTACAACTCGCAACCCAATCGTCCGGTCAACAATAACAATCCGCCCGTCGGCTGGAATGTCCCTCAGGGTCCACCTCCCGCATACTCAGCTTCGAATCCGGCTGGCGGCAGTCGAACTAACATGCATGAGTCACCACCATCGTATCATGCACCCAACTATGGCGCAGCACCTGGTAGCAACGTCCATCAGCCCATATCAGCCACTCAAAATCATGGTCAACAGTATGCTGGAGTACCACCTGGCGCCACCTACTATCCATCTGTCAGTCATGTGCCAGGCGGTTATCAGCCTGGTAATCTTCCAGCTGGAGCTTCTTATTACCCATCGTCTGGACATGTGCCCAGTGGCGGCTATCATCCGGCTGCCGCACCACCGCCAGGCGCAACCTATTATCAATCTAGCGCTGCTCTCCCACCAGGTGCAACCTACTATCCCCAAGCGCCGCAGCAATCATCCTCAGGACCAGGCTTTGGTAAGGCAATCGACATTTCTCGAACTCCACCTATGTATTTAATCGAAACATTTTCGTGTAGGCACGGGTCTATTGGCTGGAGGATTGGGCGGTGCTGTGCTGGGATCTGTGCTTACATCTTCTTTAGGTGGCAGCTCATCACATCCCATGGCTGCTGCTCCAGCTGCAGCCGCTCCAGCTGGTGGTCAGGATCGCATCATTATCATTAACAATGGTGCACCGGTGAATGCAACCGATGGCACCACCGTCATCAATGCAGCTGGTGCACCCATGACCCCAATGAATGTAACTCAAACTGACGCGGCCGCTCCGCCCCCTCAACTGGCTCCATTCTCGCCTGAAGCGTCAAATGTCATGGCCAATAACACCGATACAGCTGCTGCACCACCACCACCCCCACCGGGTGGCATCATTTGCGTGCCCACCAAGGTCAACGAAACGGACCCCGCAGACAGCACCAAGATGATTGAAGTGGAAAAGATTGCCTGCTATCCGGCCCCACAACCGCAACCTGCAGCACCTGGCGCGGAACCCGTACCATTGGCACCAATGGCCACCAGCCAGACACCCCCGGTTATGCTGGCACCCGACCAGGCAGCCGTGCGCTCGAATACCAACGGTGCTGCAAGCAGTAATCTGCAGAGCATTCTGCCCTTGTTTGCTGCCCTGCTCGGTGGTTTGCTGCTCCGTCATGCTGCAGGTGGCAATTAAGGCGTCGCGAACATTCCAATTTTTTGCTTTGCACTTTTTATTAGCCTGACCGTCATGGCACCCCAAATCATTCGACCCCGACCCACCCTTCCACACGGCCTCCCACATAACACTCGTGTTGCAGCGTATTTTAAAATTATGCATTGTTATCTAGTATTTGTCGGTAGAGTATTCTTTATTCGCCTGATATTGCCAATGGCCTTGACTTGTGATGATTATTATGATGCTGATAATGATGATTATAGTGAGGACGAAGCAACTGTTCTCAAATGAAGGAACATTCTCCGTATCGTAAACTGTGAATCTCTTATAATGTTATTACTCAAACCGAAATGAAATAATATTCGAATGTGGACCATTTAATGGGAGTCACATGCTCCTCCATTTTAAAAGACATATCTCAATGTATGTATTGTAATTGTTGCTTACTTATAACCACTTTGTAGTATTAATAGACGCTTTAAACCAGTTTTACCATATTCGCATATTAGTTACGATATATGTATGTTTATTGTATTGTATTGTTTTTTTTTATTGTCATTCCCTTTGTGTTGTTCTGGTCAATTGATTTAATAAAAGCTTAAACATCACACCCGCACTCAAGCTCGAAGCCGGTCTTTTACTTAGTCAGCAATCGTTGGACATAGCCGATATAATAGCAAGACTTTCTTCCATTAGACTGCACATTCAACAATAATAATAACAAAAAAAAAACTTTCACTTTAACAAATAATTAATGAGCCGTACTTGTATTAACGAGTTATTGAAATATCATCATACTGAAAGCTTACCAAAGTTTAGGTATATTTAATACTCTATATACCAAACCAACAATCAAAAATTATCTGGAAACGCCTTGACTTTAACAAAACGATCGTCAAGAGTAAAGTTTCGAGAAAAAAAACTAAATATCGAATATAATGAAATTGAAATTTGGATTTGGTGCAAATAAAATACAAAATCTAATGTTACGATCGAGATTATTGAAACATGGATATGTGATAAATGCTATAATTATGATATGAGTGTTCATCATGTTCATCACAATATCTGCAAAAAACAACCATATATCATTCGATCATTCTACTTCTTTTCGACAAATGTATGTATACATATGTATGAGATAACTAGGATTTATCCTTGACGGCTGGATTCAACTACTCAACCAGATCAACAATCAATGCGTACACTTTATGAGAACTACTGATCCTCCAATCGTTATCTTCGAAATGCTGCTACATATAATATTAATATAATTATAAAGCACATACGGACATATGTAAATGCAAAGTTTCGAGATATCGTTAAATCTTGAGACTTCTTCGCTTAAAAATAGACAAACAGAAAAAATTAATCTGATTAAAAATACGTGCTGCCCGGAAAACTAAAACTTTGAACAGTAAGAATTTTTACAACAAAAAAAAAACAAAAAGTAAACAAAAGTATTTAACAACATAATTCTCTGCAGATTATTGTCATGGCAAATACTATCTATACATACAGCTGCGAAAAATAAAATAGCACCACCCTCCTACCTTCTCAACCCTCTCAACCTTCCAATTCTAAAGGAAACCCAATATATATTTTATGTATTAGATATTCTAGGCAATATGAAAAAAAAAGTTTTGGAAAAATCGCTGCTCCAACTATATCTTTTTTGACTCGTAAGACAAAGTTTTATAGTGGTGCTATTATTTTTTTCGCAGCTGTATATATAAAATTCTTTGTCCTGACTGACTCAATGACTGACTCACTGACACATCAACGTGTAGGCCAAACGGCTAAAGGTAAAAAGTTACACAAGGTACACAACATAGCTGAGACAATTTCATCGTGCAATAACACGGCGTTTTGTAAAATTCCACCTGGAAGTGTGTTTACCTGAGGTCAGAGGTCATGGAATTGCTTTGTATGAACAACTTTTTTGTTTCTTAAGATGTCTTAACCAAACTTACAGATTAGATGTTTGGGACTTTCTCTTACATTCTGACCAAATTTGTTCAAAGTCGGAATACTATATCATATAGCTGCCATAGGTATAATCGGATGCAAATAAACCTTTAGTATGAAAAACTTTTTTGTTTCTTAAGGAATCTTAACCAAAATTACAGAATTACAAAATTAACATTATTAAATAAATTTAATTTCCGCGAGCGAAACGAGCAGGGGACGGAGTCCCCTAGTATAATTATAAAAACATGCGGTCATAAATACAAAGTTACAAGAAATCGTGAAAACCTCAAACTAATTCGACAAAGCAACAAAAATATGCATTATGGAGTTGGGAACACGCTTGTTTCCTGCAATGACTAAAATTATTCAACTCTTAGCATGGTTATACGAAAAGACTACCTCATAATGATCTAAGACTTCTAAATTATGTTTTAATATAAATGAAATACTGTCATGACTGGATGTTAAATTTGTATACCCTTGCCGAGGGGGATATATAAGAATATGTATTAAGATTAAGTTTAAACGTTGAAAAAATACTTGTATTAATTTTAATTTCTAGTCATTTAAACTACAAATTAAAAGTGCGTGCTTATACATATTTATAGTGATCCAAGTAGTTTCTATTCAATTTATTCTACTGAACTCTTGTATTTACAACGGTGACCATAAATATTTTGACTAAACTATGATTTAAATTTTCTAATAATTTGAACTAAGAAATGTTTTGATGCAGAAAGTTTATGCGAACAATTCTAATAGTGACTTCGTTTTCTTCTTGGTTTATATTTTTTAAGATTGATTTATATTGTGTCTGTAGATAAACCTTGATATAGTGAACGATCTGAAAAAATTAGATCAACATACGCAGACATGACTGTATAGTTTGGTCATCTGCTATCCAAAGTGTTCAAGAATCAAGTGGCAGTTTACAGATCAGATGCTAACACGCCAGCCAATAAATCGAATAGACAAAGTTGATGTAAGTTTTGATGTTTTTAATATAGTAAAACCAAGTTTTTTACATTGTGTGTGGTAAAAAAATGATGGTTATCATATCTTTACTCCGCATCATCGTCCTCATCATCGTTGGAGCTGATTCTGAAGTAGCGCAGCTCATACGAGTCCTTCTCGTTGGCCACAACACGGATCCAATCACGCAGACTGTTTTTCTTCAAGTACTTCTTGGTCAAGTACTTAAGATAGGCCTTGGAGAAGTGGACATCAGAGCTGACGTGCAACTTCATCTTGGAGCGCTCAAATGTGACATTATTGCCAAGGTTGTTCACTTTGCCGTTGACCTTAAGGCGAGCCTTTACGTATTTCTCCTGCGAAAAGATACACAAGTTAGAAAGAGAACGCAATATGCATCTCATATGTTATACTACTACTATACCATATATAGTAGTGCTGTCTCTATCTTTGTTAAGGCCAAAAGTAAATGGTAATGTCAACAAAAGGCCCAAATAAAGAAGAGTGACCAATTTTTTAATATGCCACTGAGTACACTGCCATTAGAGCGACACGCAAAAGCTTTCACTCTCTAACGGCAAATCGGCGTGGCCAAATAAGTTATTTCATAATAATTGATTTAAATGATTATGGAAGCAGAAGCTGTGTGCATTAATAACTGTATTACCTGATCCTTTGCGGTGACGTTGAGGCGAAGACACGCTGGGGGGCAGCAGTAGGCGCCCTGCTAATTTAACATTTCAAGGAACGCGCGTTTAGCGCAAATGGTTTCCCCAACCTCAGAGACAGGGTGTAAGCTTGTGTGTGATCGAAATCTAAGAGCATTTTATATTGCTTTGCTTTTGGAGAAACCTGCAGCGTCACAGAGTTGAATGTGCACGCTTTTAGCAGGGCGCACTATGAATTTTGGCCTGACGCATCACGGATGTGATGACGTTCAACCCAGGGCCCACCACGTGGCGGTACACATAGCACGACTTGACGCTGTTCACAGACGGTTGCACCAACTGGCCAGACCCGGTACTGGCGATCAGTGGCTACCCCGTTGTGCAGTGTCCAGAGCCCCTCTTGTCGGTGCACTTCCCATCGAAATAGGAAGCACCAAACGAACGCGATGCATGTGTCGCACGATCACGAACAGATTTGATTTGATAAAACGCAAGAAAAAAATATGATGCAAAGCCATTTGAATTGACACAATCGATATATCGATGAATGGTGTCGATTAAAAAGAGAAAGAGATAGACAAACGAACGACGAGCAGTGCAGTGACATTGAGTTGGAAAATTATGTAAATTTCACTGTATTAGCAGTTGTTAACCGCACGCGGCACTCTTTCAGCTACGTTCAGTTTAATCGCTACTGAAAGTTTCCTATAACCACAACTTTTTATCCAGAGCCTCAGGCTGTTTTGCGGCAATGAAAAGCTTGGTGTGGTATCTCAGACTCTCTGACGTCACTGTTGCCGTTGTCATTGTCAATTTTGAGGTTATGTTCATCTGCTCCAGGTAATGCGTGATTGTTAGAAATTTGGGCTGCGTGCTCAGCGTCAGCTTGGTACTTACGAAATCGGCCACATCCATAATATTGTCCTCAGCAATATTGGTGCAATCAATGGTGAAACGAAGCGAAACCTTCTTCTTCTTCTGTCCCTTGCCACGCAGCACGTTCTTCTTCACAACTTTGCTGGGAGCTGGTGCAGCAGCCTTTGGCTTGGGCTTGGCAACAGCTGGCTTAGCGACGGGCTTGGCGGCAGCAGCAGCAGCTGCTGGAGCAGCGGCAGCAGCAGCTGGCGCAGCAACCTTGGCGGCGGCGGGCGCAGCCTTCTTTGCTGGTGGAGCTGCAGCTGGAGTTGCAGCTGCTTTCTTGGTAGCAGCGGGTGCAGCCTTAGCGTCCTTCTTAGGAGCAGCAGCGGCTGCAGCAGGTGCCTTCTTGCCGGCGGCATCTTTAGCGGCTGGCTTGGCAGCAGCAGTGGGCTTGGCTGCAGCGGCTGCCTTAACGTCCTTAGCGGCTTCCGGAGCCTTCTTCACGTTCTTAGCAGCTGCTGGCTTAGCAGCCTCAGCAGCCTTGGGCTTCTCAACTTTGCCCTTGGCTGCGGCTGGTGCCGCCTTCTTCTCGGCGGGCTTAGCAGCCGGCGCCTTGGTATCACCCTTGTTGGTCTTGGCCTATTGAAATTAAATAATTGTTATAATTTACTATTCACAATTTCATAACATTATTTATGTTGTGCATAAATAACAGTGTCCATGCATGCCAAATAGTGTTTGGTTTAATATTTTATATTTATGTTACACATTTTACTTGTGATGTCGCAACATTTTTACGATTTTTCGAGAGCACTTACAGTTGGGGCCATCCTATTACTTGAAAACCACGGAGGAAAAGAACCAAAACCTAGTGATGTACAAAAGTCATCGATTTTTGTGATAATTGTCGATTGTTTTCAGACATTTTGCGCATTGTGCTCTTTCTGTGTTTTTCAACACTCAGATTAATTTCGGTATATTCCAGTGTAAAATGTACGGTCTCACTGATTGCTAATTTTAGCCCTGCCTGATTTTGGTTTTCTTTAATTGCATTTAGGCTGGTCATACTAGAGGTGCAGAAACATCGATGTTCGTGTCCATCGATGTTTTCGATGTTTTCAAAAAAAACATCGAGTGAAACATCGATGTTTAAAAAAAAAAAAAGAAAATGCAAAAAGAACAGAAACAGCACAAACAGTAACATGAGATTTATTTGAGATCATTTAAAGTGTCTATTTCTATTCAGGAACAAAAGTTGATCAACAACTTCAGGTTTAAGCCTTGTCCTGCGGTCAGATATGGTTTGTCCAGCTTTGCTGAATACTCGTTCAGACTCACAGGACGAGGCTTGTATACAGAAAAATTTTTTTGCAACCAATTTCAGTTCGTTGTCAGCAGTCAGGTAATTCTCCATCTTGCCTTCGTCATCCATCAACGTCCACCAACACCATCAACTAGAAATCCTAAATATTATCAACAATTTTGTTAGTTTTTAGAAAAAACAATAAGAAATTCATTTACTTACAATTTTTTCTCACCGAGCGCAGAGTTGTTTGTGAAAACACCGATGGTGGTCACGAACCATCGATGGTTCCGATGTTTTGAAAACATCGATGTTATCGATGTTTCACTTGATGTTTCTGCACCTCTAGGTCATACCGAAGTGCACAGCTAACATAAGTGAAACACATACGAGAGTGACAGCTTGTTTTTTTGTTGTTTGTCTGAAGAGTAAAGTGAAAACTGCGTTTCTTATACAATTATTTAGCAAGAACAATCATGAAGTTCCAATATAAAGAAGAGCACGCATTTGAGAAGCGTCGCGCGGAGGGCGACAAGATCCGTCGTAAATATCCCGACCGTGTACCCGTAAGTACACATTTTTATTTATTTCTCTGCTGTCTATATATATATATATATGTATGTATTTTATCCAGCCCTACACTGTGTGTCTGTGTATGTGTGCGCGTGTGTGTTTTTGTGTGGGTTGTTTGTATGTATGCGATTGTTTTGCGTCGTTCTATTTTATTGTGTTGTTGTTGCTACACACATCAGCGGGGAAAATCAATAATGCGCAAATTGGCTCTACCTGCAATTATTAATAATTTTAGAACAATTGCTGTGGAATTTATTGTCAAAGGTGGTTTTTCACATATGTTGCTTGCAAGTAAAATGCACTTGTCAGAGTCATTGCTTGCTAAATATCTAGTGAAAAATCAAACAAATTGATGTGCGCACATACACATACAAAACTCGCTTTGTTCAACTTATGTGCGTGTGTGTTAGTGTGCGGTCGAGCTAACTGCTAGCTGGCTCGCTCTCCCAGCTGTTGTAGTGTTGTTTTTCACTTGGTTGCTTCGTGAATCCCCCCACAGCGCGTAACCCCCTCCATCAACACAAAATCACACGGCCAACAAGCTAGTTGTTTTTTTTTTTTTTTTTTTTTTTTTTTGATTGTAAATCAAAATTGTTGAGTGTATTGGTTTGGTTTTTTTTTGGTTTGTTCATTGGCGAAAAGGCTCGCCAGACTGATTTAGTACTGCGCATAAAATGAAAAGAAAAACACTCAATCCATGAATTTGTTTTATTTTTTTTTACGTTTGCAATGAGTAGAGAATTAGTCATAACGACTTTTGCACTCTTCTCTTTGTTGGACTGCTTATTTCATCACATACAAGCGTTGTTGCTGCATTAACAACACTGTGGAAAGCTAAGCTCTTCCCCCCCCTTATCGGCAAATGCATTTCAAACTTTATTCATTCCTTTTACACTTAACAGCGATGATCATGCAAGCATCCTTCCCTATCTCTCTCTCTCTCTCTCTCTGTCACTCTCTTTTCGTTTTGCTTCGTTCTGCATCTATATTTGATCAACAATATGTGTTTGTGTTTTACAATTTTTTTTTGCATTTCATTTTATTTTATTTAAATTTTTTTTTGAGCAAGCATTGAACGCAAGTCACATAACAGCTGACGACAATCCAAATGCAGGCAAGGCCAGCTGGTCAGTGGCTATAATATGACCATATTATATACACACATATGTATTTGCATGTATTTATGTACGTAATGTACATAAAAAATGCAGTGGGCCACCTTCACCTTGAGAACGGCCAATGACGTCGGTCATTATTTGGAAATTTGTTAAGCTTTAAGCTTAACTTCACAGTAATGTTAGATTACATTCATTTCGTACTGTTATTTGGAATGTTTGCCTTCCAACCTGTTAAATGTCAAATTGTTGCTTTCAAATTTATTATAATTTTTTTGTTCTCTCTTGTTCACGAATTGCAACACAAAAATGCAATTACATTTGTTAGTAAATATGCAATGCATGAATATACAGAAATGAGTGTGTATATATATAGTCACGTATATGTATTCGCCTTTAAGAAGACGTAATGCAATTTATTTTTTTTGTGACAATTTTAATATTGTTTAGCACGTACCTAATCCTGTTTTCGTTTTATTTTTGCTTTCTGTTTAAATAAAGGTGATTGTTGAGAAGGCACCGAAGGCGCGCATTGGCGATTTGGACAAAAAGAAGTATCTAGTGCCATCTGATTTGACCGTCGGTCAATTCTACTTCCTCATACGCAAACGCATTCACCTACGTCCTGAGGATGCACTCTTCTTCTTCGTTAACAATGTCATTCCCCCAACATCTGCAACCATGGGCTCCCTGTATCAGGTAAGATTATAAACGTTTCTAACTGAATGTGATAACTCATTTTCTTTCTCTCTCTGTCCTTCGGTATAGGAACACCACGAGGAGGATTACTTCCTGTACATAGCTTACTCCGATGAGAATGTTTATGGCATGGACAAGTAGAAAATGACTGCATCTCCCTATTGGCAGGAGTTTTCACCTCATGCAAACACAACCTATAAAGAAAATTCTTTATATATATATATATATATATATATATATATATATATATATATATATATTATACATATATTTTACGTTTAGCATGCAGTTTAAAATATAATGCAAAAAAAAACACTAAAACAAAAATTATAAAAAAAACATCTAAAAAAAAATGAACGATAGCTAAACAAATTGTGTGCAGGCTAAGGCGGTAAAATACTGAAAACAAACAAAAACAACTTAAAATGATCTTAAAAAATGAAAACAAAAAAATATAAGACAAAACCAGATGTTATGTGAAAATTATTTTATATCAACATTTTCTATACGAGCTAGTATTTCAAATTACCTACGCTTTAACATTATTTACTTGGCACCATTTTGTTCTGTTCACATTTTTTCTTTGCTACTCTTGTGTACCGAAGAATTTGCATGTTGTCTGAGGTATAATTTACTTCATTTCTTTTTTTGTGTAATACAACAAAATTTTGTGCATATTTAGTGTGTATGGTTACGAATAGGACTCTCTCGGTTAAGCGTACAATAATTAATCTATTATTAATTAAATAAATAAAAAAAAAATATATATAAAAAGTTGACTAACTTATCCATAAAACCAACAACGTTTTTACTGTCTGTTTTTGCGTTTTAAGATTTAAAAAACACGTAATTTTATTGGTCTTCCTTAGCCTTTGTTTGTACTTATCGGTCGAACAGTTCTTCCACAACAAAAATGTATCCCAACTTAAGTCAAGTACGGCGATATTTTGGAATCCATAGTTTATTTTCTTAATAATTTCAAATATCTCGTTATATTTTTAAAGATTTTCTTGAATTGAGAAATTTATCTTATTGTTAAGTTGCTCAAGGTATTTGCCCTTTACAAGACACATGACAGATAACACAAGGAAAGTATTCGGTGGAGTTGGATACCGAGCCGATTTACATTTTTATCTGTTTTGTCGTGGACAGCTTTAGAACTATGTAAGCGTTGAGTTATTTCGGACCTCTGATTGTATGTGTAGCAAGTATTCTGTTCTGCAGGATTTCAGATATCATAACGTCTAGATAGAAAATAGAAAAGCAAATAATTTATATAAATAAAATATGTTAAATGGGGCAAACGGTGCATTCGGTAATTATATTGCGTGTACCAAAATCTTTTTCTTCTGCTGTTCTTTGCGTTCACTCATTTTGTTATGATTTTACGCGGTATAATTTTAACCGCTATCGATGACAAAACGAGCTGTTCGCTACCGATACACGGAAAAAATGCAACATTTTGATAAAATACTAAATAAAATGCTGCCACACTTTCATAAGATGCGGCCGCATCTTTGTCTTCTTCTATCCACAGGTTTCTTATGGAAACAATTTCGCACTTTCTACTTAACGGCTGAATGTCAATTATGCGCCCAGTGTAAATAGGCTATTATGAGAAACAATTCCGCAACTTCTATTTAACGGCCTAAATTCAATGATGCGTCCAGTGTAAATACAGTATACAAAGTAAAAGTCTAGTGACGAAAGGATTTTCCTGCTCCAAAATTTCTGATATCCCATTCTGTGACGAAAAAAATTAAATTTAATATTTAAATTATTTTAAAAAAAAGTTTGCCATTCGGCACCTTGCGCAAAGGGATCTCGATTCTGTATACCTAAAAATAATTTTAATGCGCAAAAATAAAATACAAATAATTTTTACTTTGTAAAGAAGTAATTTTTGGAATTTCATATGCTTCTGACATAGTAACTTTGTAACCAATTTTGGTCAGAATATATAAAACCAACCCAGATGCGTACATTGTCAGATTGATCAATATATCTTAATAAACAACAAAGTTTTTCATACTAAAACTTGGTGTTTGACCGATCGTTCCATGGCAGCTATGTATATGTTATAGTGGACCGATTTTAACCAAATATGGTCAGGATGTATAAGACCAACTTAAATGCATATTCTGTCAAATTGGTTAAGATATCTTGAGAAACAAAAAAGTTTTTCGTACTAAAGCTTGATTTTCTAATTAGTATTGTAAATAGTAAAATATATGTATTCAGTTAACAGGTAATATCTTCAAAAAATTTTCGCTTTAAGATATGTGTCATATATCAAAAAACGCGAAATGTTACGTCTACAACATATTGAAATTTCGTTAGAGCCGTTCTCTAATAAATCGCCAAAATGTCAGCTAAAAAAGCTTTTTTCACCAGTAGCATTTTACCTGCAAACAAATATTCAAGGCACATCTAAAAGCCCTCAAAAATACCTTTCTAACGACATATATGTAAAACACATCTGTAGCTTCTTCGGATTGGAAACTGTAGGTGCTTAAATTTTATCGGGCTTTAGCTATTTCCCGCTAAAGTCGTAGAACAAACATTTCTAGATTTCTGATAAGAAACCATTCCTCATAAAAAAAATCTAAGCTTTTTGAGAAGACCCTGTAAAATTTCAAATTAATATATCTTTTGAACCAAATGGAATGATTGGAATGTTCGAGGTATCATTCGACGCGTATTTTAAATACGATTTTTTAAAAATTATAAAATTTAACCAAAAGGCTCCACTATCTGAAATCATTAAAATTTTGCCCCTCCCACTTACACCCAATTATCTCATGAAGCAGGTGAGTTACCAAAAGTCTTAGTATGCACTTTTGTTAGTTAAAGTCATACTTTTCGGTCTGTATATAACTCAATCCGATCAGACAGTCATAGCAAATTTTGCATTCTTCGTGTATATATTGCTAGTCGCCTTGCGCACCCTTCGCGCTGCTTTGTCACTAGCGCGGACTGCCGTCCGCAGGTATTAGGAACTTGAAAGATTCTATGAATTTTGTTAGTTTCGTCGAACATCGATTTTTTTTATATTTAATTGTTAAAGATTTTTTTGCAATTAAAAGCAATCGCAAAAAACCAATTCACATTTGAATTAAGCGTGAAATTCCAATTTAACAGCTGCTGTTTCCAATTCATAACAGGCTGAAAATACCGCAATATAACCATAACAGAGCACTAATTTGGTATTTTTTTAACATTAAAATCATAATAAAATAAAATTGGTTACTGTTATTATTAAAGCGGACTAAAATTGGCTTTTAAATATAGGTATATATTTGGTAGGCAATTTTAATTACATTTTTAACACAACATTTTAAATTTCAATAGCTACCATGTAAATAACATAAATTAAGTACCAAATCTTGTTAGCAGATCTTTTCGAATAACATAACCATTTCGAGTTTAACATTAACATCGACTGTTGATTAGACGGAGTTTATACGTGTTGTTTTATACAGGCGCGCAGTGCTGCCAACATTTTCAAAAAGCTAGAATATTTTTAAAAACATCCAGATAAAAAGCCATTGTAGTTTTTAGTTGAATTTGTTATTATTCAAGTAGTGAAAGAGTTGTCGAGCTCAACAATACCTTCATCTCCCTCAGCTCTGTAGGATTGGTTTGTCCCAGTTAATTTTATGCACATTTATTTGCACTGTGCAATCCATATCTGTATATAAAATTATTTATAACACTGTGCAAATCGAAAAAAAATCATTACTAGAATCGAACTGCATCATTCATTACTTTCTTGATGGTTTTATACAAAATTTTTGTTTAAAGTTTAAGGAAACTCGTTGGTCTCTAATTTTCAAGGTCTTGCTTTGATGCCACGATATTACTACATGTTGCCAGAAAATTTGTAAAAGCCAAAAAAAAAGCCATTGCAACTTTCAATAAAGCTAGAATTCCCGTCATCCGCTGGAACAAAATTTTACACGCATTTGCTATTTGAAAAACGCCAGATCTGACGGGAAAAAAGCTGAATTGGCAACACTGGCTGTTTTATACAGGCGTAGGCTTTGCACACTTATTAATTAATTAAATTAAATTATTGTTTTTATGTGAAACGAATCAAGTGAAGTTTTGCAAGCGAGCTGCTGAGTGAAAAATATATTTTTAAAAAATTCTATATAAAAGTCAGGTAAAATAAGAAAACTTTGTTCTTCGCATCAGTTTACAAAGCACAGGTTACAAAACAGGCTAGTCGGCGGTCAAAAAGAAGTGTTAATTTGTGTTGTTGTTGTTATTGGTGCTAATAATATTGTCCCATTGACATGAATAAGTTGGTCTAATTAGAAATTATGTGAATTAGAATTGCTCTCATGGCAAAACATCTCAGTGCAATTGCAGTGTAATTGATTTTTGTTTTGAGCTCATTTTTGTGACGCATTATTCTTTGTAGTTGCCTGGTTCTTTGTTGTTATTGCTATTGTTTTTTTTTTATATTAGTTTTGTTGTCAATGTCGTGACGGTGACGACGCTGCGCCATTTGCCACCCTCAAAAGAATACAACAACCACAATAATAGCGACAAAAACAATGGCTAACGGCTCAAATGCAGAAGTTACCACTACTGCAGTTGCGAGTCTGGCACAACAAGGAACGTTGACCACACAACAACGGCGTCAAAGCGTTTTTATTCAATTATCATATACCGTGTACCTACGTGAAGTGTATGGTCAGACCGTAGACACTGTAGCAACAACAAAACGCAGACAAACAGCTGATTAAGCAGCGGCAATCATAAGCGCAAACCCCACCCCCCGCTCGCCCACCCATCACTGTACACAACGCACAAGCCCGCATAAGTAGCCAGCTCAAATTCATTAGTGTATGTACATACATATGTATGTGAGACTAGTGTGATAATGTCCACTCTTTGCTGCTTGATCAGCATGATTTTATGTACTTATTATTATTGTTGCCTGCCACGTTTTAAATAAAATTACATACATATATGTATATATATGTATAGTATATACACACAAACACACGTGCGTTTGTAAATGTTGTGTTGTTCTGTGTTAGCTGCGAACGCATGTGGATTCGTTTTATTGGTGCTTGAGTATCGTATGATAATCCCTTGCTGTTGTTGTAATTGTTGTGCTTTTCCCGCGCGCACAAACACATGCATATGTACATATGTATGTCAGTGTATAAGCATACAAACATAGGCACAAAGAGGCACAGGCATGAATACACATGCGTATTTTTAGTTGCTATGTTGCCAACTAGCCAAAAAACTATCCTCAATCGGCTGACTTACGAAATAAAGGTCAAAATTAAAAGCTCTGAGGTTTTCCAAATGCCAGTGTTAGCAGAAATCAATTATTAATCACAATTTATACCAATTGTTGTAGTTCAATATGCATGCTCAAAGCAATCTGGTCACACTAGTTAACGAAACAAAATGAAACTAACTGTTTTATAAAAGCTTTGCAACTTGTAAACACACAAAGCGATGTGGCAGCACAAACAAAATACAAAAATCACAAATGTAATTGAAAATTGCAAGTTAACTTTTATGATTTTATTTGTATCAATTATTTAGTTGCTGCTTGAAGGCACAGAAAAGCGCTTAAATGTCACAACACAGCAAAAAGGACACAGCCAGTCATGCGAATAGCACTCGCCAGCGCAAACAGGACGATAGCAACATCAACAGCAACAGTAGCAACAAGAGCCAAAAGAAACAGGCCCCTAATGGGAGCACAAAGGGCGGCGTCAGCAGTAGCAACTCCAACAGCAACACCTCATTTACATTTAGCAACAGCAACTCTGTCAAAATGCAGACAAATGCAACGACACACACAAAGCAGTTAAGCAAAAAAGATAAACAGCAAAAAGACAAAGAACGCAATGAGCGCGCACAGCTGGTGCTCTGGCGACGTCCTCTGCAGACGTCCAAATACTGTGCACTCGAACTGATTGCACTGCTGCGCACTTGGAGCAGCAGGTGAGAAATGAAGACTTAAGACCAATCTGTATAATATTTATTACAATTCTCTGTCCCTCTTTTTCTTTCCTCTCTCTCTCTCTCTTTCTGTAATTTTTAGATTAATGCAGCAACGTGGCCTGTTGGCTGCTTTAATAGTATTAGGCATTGTATTTAGCATAATTTATAAAATTGATGGTCCCCATCAGATGGCCATTGAGCTAGTGCGTCAAAACACCTGGTTCTTTGTCTACTGGATTGGCTTGGGTGTCCTCTCATCTGTTGGCTTGGGCACGGGCCTACACACGTTTCTTCTATATCTGGGCCCGCACATAGCCAGTGTCACGTTAGCCGCCTATGAGTGTAATTCTCTAAACTTTCCCAAGCCACCGTATCCCGACGAGTGAGTAAATTGATCATGTTCACATCATGTGTGCAGAAATATATACATATGGTTCTTAAATTGATGCATCATTTACAGCATCATTTGTCCCGAGGAGCCATATGAGAAGCGTGTGCCCAATATCTGGGCCATAATGACTAAAGTGCGCCTTGAGGCATTTCTTTGGGGCGCTGGCACCGCACTGGGCGAACTGCCGCCATACTTTATGGCCAAGGCCGCTCGACTCTCCGGGTGCGATCCGGATGATGCCGAGGAATTGGCCGAATTTGAAGCACTCAATGCCAAGCGGCATCAGAAAAATCTTAGCCTAATGGACAAGGGCAAGCTATTCATGGAACGCGTTGTTGAGCGCGTTGGCTTCTTTGGAATACTGGCTTGTGCAAGCGTATGTAGATAAATCCCTACTTAATATATTTGTATACTTAATGACATATGCTGCAGATTCCCAACCCTCTATTCGATTTGGCCGGCATCACGTGTGGGCATTTCCTGGTGCCATTCTGGACGTTCTTTGGAGCGACACTTATTGGCAAGGCCATCATTAAGATGCACATACAGAAAATCTTTGTGATTATTGCATTCAATGAGTCGCTGCTCGAACGTGCTGTCGATTTATTGGCGTCGCTTCCCGTCTTTGGGCGCAAGCTGCAGCAGCCGTTCAAGGGATTCCTGGAAAACCAGAAACAGCGATTGCATAGACAGCAGCGTGGACGCGGCGTCGGCGCTGGCGGTGACTCTGGCAATATGTTATCTAAAATCTTTGAGACTTTTGTTATAGGCATGGTCTGCTACTTCGTTGTGTCCATTGTCAATTCGCTTGCTCAGAGCTATCACAAGCGACTGCATAAGAAACCCCGTAACTCGACGTCGGGAGCGCCTGCAGTCACCACGCCCACCGGCACGCTGAAGAAGCATGCCAAGCAAAAGGCTCTCCGCGACTAAACGCCAAGACCACTTTGGTTACGCCACACTTTCCGCAATTCATGCAAAATTTTTGTTAATATTTTTCTCTCAGTTTACTCTTTTTAAGTGATTTTTGTGTTTTTCTTTTTTTTTACTATTGTATTAGTCAAATTTTAAAGGTTCTGCCAATTCTGCATGTCTCGATTGATGTCTCGATAAAAGTGGAATTTATGAGAGAACCATATAAATTAAATATATTGTACAAGGTATTTTTTTTTGTGCTAGCGAGTGAATAAAATGGAATTACTGATAGAGCAGTTTGGAATGACCGTAGTAGACTAGACTAGTTAAAAGAGGAAATAAAATAACAAATATATAAATATAAATAGAAAGCAAACACAACATAAAATCAGCTAGGTCCAAACAGAAAGTATATTTCAACAGTATATACATACCTAGCTATTCAGTTTTTTTTACCCTCAATTGTATTATCCTTTACTTTTTGATAATGCAATAAAAAATTCACAAATGTTTACAAATTTGCTTCAGAATAAACAAAGACATTGAAAACAAAATATAAACCAACTGAAGAAACTAAATGCTGAAAATAAACGGAATTACGAATATAAGTAAACATTTTCAAATGTCTGGGGGTTGTTTTAGCTATGTATTTGTGAGGTGGATGTGCAAAATGATAGATGACCCATCAACTAACTTCAAACACAAATGGATTTCAGAGCATCATCATCATAAATGATTAAATACTTTTTTCCATTTATGATGAGAGACTGAATATGAATTGGTTTTGGGATTTCCTACCCCAGGGGGATGTGCTTAAAACTTTAGTAAACATGATCATTTGATAATGATAGTTTTTTAAATTTCGACCAAGGATAATATTTGATGAAATGTGTACAAAATGTCTCCGAGATACCCTTACAAGTAATCGCTAGATGGCGCCAGTGGACAGACCGTCCAACGCATGTCAACACGGCTGTTGATGCTTTTCCAGAATATATCTATGTATGGGCATTTCCACAAAAATATCCACCTTGACCAAAAACTTAAAATTTCTCAAAAACACACATCTTGTATGATTTTCTTACAAAATCATATTAATTAATCCCAATCCGAGAATATTTTTTTTCGTGACAATCGTGTGACAATCGCTCTTTTTTTTGCAAGACTCATATTTTATGGAATAATGAAGACATTTCAAAAGTTTCAAACCATGAAATCACTGCTTACACTGTGGGAGAGGCCTTCTGGTTTATTCAGGTTTTTCGTTCAAATTTGGAAAATGTATGAAACAGACAGAAGGAGACGTGGCAGGCCCATAAAGTATATATATTCTTGATCAGTATTAATTTAGCCATTTCCGTCCGTCTGTTTGAACGCGTATCGTTTCTATTAGAGGGCGCTACTAGAATTAAATTTTTGATGAGTACCAACCTTTAAAATATATACATACATACGTTTTAATATCATAGCTGTAGGACTTATAGCTTTTGAGATACAGCTGGGTGAAGCAACTTTTGATATTTTGAAAAAAAATGGATAATAAGTGACTTGATAAGTGTTTTCCGAACTCTGCACCAGGAGAAGTAACCATTTGTAAGTGGTTTGCTAAATTCCTTACAGACCATATGGGTACCGAAGACGATGAACGCAGTGGACGTCCAAAAGAGGCAGTTACGAACGAAAATATCAAAAAAAGCCACAAAATGATTTTGGAAGACCGTAAAGTAAAGTTAATGGTGATAGCTGACCCACTGAAGATATAAAATGAGTTTTTCTATCAAACGATACGAATTTTTCAGCCCAACTGTTTTATAATATAGTTAACATTGGAACAACCAGATGAAAATGTAATACAGTGCTTTGCAAGGGCATCAAATCTTCGGCGTGTTGAAGGGCATGGAAGTGCCTGGGCACAGGGTATCTTACGGTCGAGTGCACTCGACTGTAGTCGCACCTCAATGCGAGCGAAGCGAGCCGGGGGTAGACGAGCGAGGCGAACAGGGTGCGGAGCCCCCTTGTTGTTTAAGCAACAAATTTATTGAGTTCAAAATATTACCGAAACTTCCCGTTAGACAACCGGTTCAAGTGGCTTGATTGCGACTTATGATATATGTATGTAGCTATGGGAACCAGAAACGCATTAATTTCTTAAACTTATCAGATTATTAGGATTCAATTTAGATTCGATCATCAGAGTGAGAGTCGTGATATGAGTATGCATGAAAGTCTTTCAACTGTCACTCTCGCATCTTCGCTAACTGCGCGAAGCCAAAGAGCTTAGAGTCCAGTTTGTAGCGAGTGGCAGTTCGAAGGACCAAGGACGATTGCCTTTGGCTTACAGCTACATACATATGTGTACGAGTATCCTGCTGGCGTCGCTATTGTCGTTCCGTTTACGATGCCGACTGTGACGCAGACGCTCTCAGAATGCTTAATTCAGTCAACAACGAGAGGTCGAGTCCCCGACTATAAAATACCTGTTACTCAATATATCCCATGGGATACGAAAATTAGTCTACAGCCAACTTTTGGACACCACTGACATAAATACATATTATATGTACATATATATGAATTCTCAATGCTAACGGTATACAAATTTCTAAACAAAATCAATTAAATATTTCTACCGTTATATATATATCCGATCTTGATAAGATTAATTAGGATGATTGACTAGACAAAGTTCAACAGAGTTGACAGCTTAGCCATGTGTTTTATAGCTAGAAATGCTACGAGCTAAAAATCCAGCTACTTTAAAATATTATTGCTTACTTTCCAGATTGCTATTAATCAGGGATTAAAACATTAACCGAAACCGTAACCTTTAACCGATAAAAACCGACTGAAATTTGTAACAGTAACTGAAACCGTTACCGAAACTCTTTAAACCGAAATTACCGTTTAGTAACCGATTGATTTATAAGGGTTAATTTCGGTTCTGGCCGTCGCAGGTACTGATAACTTTGAACTGCCATAACTTTGTCAAAAGCCAATCAATTGTTATGCGGAATGTAAATTTGAGCATGATTTTATCTCCAAAAATCGTTCTGCATTTAAATTTTGTTCATTTTGGAAATTCGAATTTTTTCGAAAAAATTAAAAAAGATTAAGGGGTAACATTGTAAAATTTCGAAAAAATTAGATTTTCAAAAATTTTCTAAAATGAAAAAAATGTAAATGCAGAACGAATTTGAAGGTAAAATCATGCTCAAATTTACATTACGCATAAAAATTGATTGAATTTTGACAAAGTTATGGCGGTTCAAAGTTATTAAAGTTCAGTAAAATCAAAATAATCCAAATTTTCAAACCAAATGAACCAAATTTAGGTGAGATCTAATTATAATAAAATCGACATTACACTGGAGTATTTCAGTAACCAGATAACATTATTTCAGGGTAATAAAAGCATTAAGACTTTTTTTATGTAAAACAATGAATAACACTTCTTATTTTGGTCAACCGAAAACATTAATTTTTATTTTTTTGTGAAACTGAAACTTCCAAAAAACCGGTAACCGTTACGAAACCGATACTCCAAGATTTTGGATAACCGATAACCGAAAATCTTAATTCGAGCATAACCGAAACCGTAACTGAAACCGATATTCGTTTCGGTTTTAATCCCTGCTAATAATTCTTTGTAGAAAATATACATACATATGTATATGAAGGGTCAACAAAAAAGCATAATTGAGCTATTGGAATATTTTAATGAAGCAAATATGTAGTAGCAGATAAAATTGTGTTATGCAAAATCTATTCTGTCAATTGAGAAATACTACTACCTAAAATCGATCAAATTAAAGCATTGTATCTACATAAATGCTATATTAGGCTATATGAGAGTATTACCATTTATGTTTATTTATATTTTTGAACCTAAATTAACAACAAAGACTTGCAACAACAATACAAAGCGCACAAAGTTTTAAAAATTAATTCGAAATCTAAAATTAAAAATTTTTTTGATAAATTTTAATCGATGAAATAACGCATTTGATATTATATAAAAAGGATGATTTGAAATTTATTTACAAACCTTCAATGTTAATTTTCGTGTTAAAAGCTTTACACAAATTAAAAACAAGATTGCCAAATTCTTAAGCACTTTAAAAATGTTATTTATTTTTTTTTGTTTTAAACTATTTATTGCCACTTTCTTTGACAAACTTCACTATATTAGCCCATGATATTCTGATGTTCACCATCAAAATTGAGTATACTTTGGGTGTGGTGATTATGCAGGATCCCGGTTTGCAGGATCGGAGAGGGACGTGGAATTTGAAGTTTCTAGCTCTTATATACTCAAGCTCTTGCTCCATATATATTTTTTGGAGTCTGCCACACCTCCTTCTCTTTGTGAAATACTTTGCAACAAATACTATATACCCTTGTACTCTTCGAGTAACGGGTATAACAACAACAACGATGTCTTACAAGACACGAAAAATGAAAGATGTAAGATAGAAGGACAAAAGAGTAGGTGGACAAGACAGGACAGAGATGGTCAGAACGGAATATTCAGGAAAGAACAGGCGAAATGTCAGTGTTGAAAACTTGGCACGTACATTAAATATTTTCATTTGGCTGTCAGCATTTATTTAAAATGGACACACACCACATACACACGCATGAATATCAAAGGATAATGTACTCATACCCGATCTGGGCGTCAGTTTCATTTATGTAATTGGGCACATTCTTAACGTTTACAGGTTTCAGTGCAAAAATGCCACTGATGCGTTATGTAGGCGTCGCGCATATACAGTGGATCGCAGCTTATTTCGTGCAGGGGTACAGTATAAATTTAAGATCGGATAGCAGCAAAACTATTAAAGATATACAAAAAATTTAAATGCAGTAATTCTTAGTAGTCTTTTCATATTATTTAAGATACATCACTATAATTATATTTCTGGAAATAACCTTTCAATCTAAGGAAAACTAGAACTATAGTAATTTTTTATGTCGCAGCTTATTTCGTGCAAGCACTTTGAGTGGCTCTAATTCTGCAACTGTAATTTTTATGTCGCAATTTCTTCTTCTATTTCTTTGGACATACCATAAGCTAATTTATTTTTGTCTTAAATGAGTTTACTCACACTTCCAAATTAAGTTTTGCGGTAAATTGGAAAAATGGGTCCACGTACAACAATTGAACAGCGGGAATTAGTTCTTGGACATTTTAAAGATGAAAAAAGTCTGCGGATTATCTCTAAAATGGTTATTTTGAGTGTTCAGAGTCATTCAACGCTTTTTGCGAGAAAATCGGGTGGCAAATAAGGGCCGAAATGCCCCTAACAAAATTTTTACGGAGCCCGAAGAGAGACTTATAGTAAGAAAAATCAAAGCAATTCCAAAGATATCGGCTCCAAAACTGACTGCTGAAGTTGAAAATTATATGGGCAAACAATGTTCTTCAGAAACAGTACGCCGAATATTGCGGGATCATGGCCATAATGGCCAACTAACTCGAAAGAAGCAATTCATTAATAAAAAAATCAGCTATGCAGATTGAAATTTGCCCAGGAGCACGTAATTCGTCCAATTTCCTTCTGGAATAAAGTTAAATTTGCAGACGAGTCAAAGTTTAATATATTTGGTACCGATGGAATGCAATAAGTTTGACGCCACCGAATACGGAGCTCCAAAATAAGCATCTAGTCCAACAGTACTGTACCCCTGCACGAAATAAGTTGCGAGCAACTGTATGTACAGCCATTATAGCCATGATCCCGCAATATTCGGCGTACTGTTTCTGAAGAACATTGTTTGCCCATATAATTTTCAACTTCAGCAGTCAGTTTTGGAGCCGATATCTTTGGAATTGCTTTGATTTTTCTTACTATAAGTCTCTCTTCGGGCTCCGTAAAAATTTTGTTAGGGGCATTTCGGCCCTTATTTGCCACCCGATTTTCTCGCAAAAAGCGTTGAATGACTCTGAACACTCAAAATAACCATTTTAGAGATAATCCGCAGACTTTTTTCATCTTTAAAATGTCCAAGAACTAATTCCCGCTGTTCAATTGTTGTACGTGGACCCATTTTTCCAATTTACCGCAAAACTTAATTTGGAAGTGTGAGTAAACTCATTTAAGACAAAAATAAATTAGCTTATGGTATGTCCAAAGAAATAGAAGAAGAAATTGCAACATAAAAATTACAGTTGGAGAATTAGAGCCACTCAAAGTGCTTGCACGAAATAAGCTGCGACATAAAAAATTACTATAGTTCTAGTTTTCCTTAGATTGAAAGGTTATTTCCAGAAATATAATTATAGTGATGTATCTTAAATAATATGAAAAGACTACTAAGAATTACTGCATTTAAATTTTTTGTATATCTTTAATAGTTTTGCTGCTATCCGATCTTAAATTTATACTGTACCCCTGCACGAAATAAGCTGCGATCCACTGTATTTCACTTGCACTGGCCACACCCCAGTGTGAATTCCTAGGGCTAAAATAGCACATTAATTCAAAAAAGGTAGCTAGAAATAGCTTAAACGTTGTTCAAAGTGTCAACAACCCATTATTTTATTAGTTTAGTTTATTATACGAAAGTTTAGATTAGAGATTAGTAAATAAAGTTAAAAATTTTCTTCTTATCTTTTACCACAAAAAGCTATTTCGTCGATATCAACAGAATTATCGAGGTATCTTTATACATACATATTTGTCAGGATTCAGGAATTTACGAATTTTGAAATATAAATTGTAATTTTCATATATGTACATATGCGGTAATGTTTATAGAAGAGACCCCGACTATAGAAATAACCGTTATATACTTTTAGGAGCTTGTATGCTTTAAAAATTAAAACAGCCATTACTGCCGTTCTATGTAACCGATCTTGTGGTTAAGTAGGATTACAGATAATAATCACTGCAGCCCGAGCTAGTGACGAAAGCAGCACGAAGTTTGCAAAAGGCGACTAGCAATATATACACGAAGAATGGAAAATATGCTACGACTATCTGATCGGATCGAATTATATTATGAATTATTATTATGACTTTTTTAATCAAAAGTGCATACTAAGACTTTTGGTAACTCACCTGCTTCATGAGATAAGTAGGTGTAAGTGGGAGGGGCAACATTTTAATGATTGCAGCTAGTGGGGCCGTTGGAGCCTTTTGGTTACATTTTGTAATTTTTAAAAAATTCTTATCAAAAATACGCGTTAAATGGTACCTCGATCATTCCAATCCGACATTTGGTTCAAAAGATAAATTAATTTGAAATTTTTAATGGCCTCCCAAAATGAGATGAAAAGTTTGTTTGTTTGTTTGGATCAAAGCGCTGAAAAAGCTTAGATTTTTTGATGAGGAATTGTTTCTTATCAGAAATCTAGAAATGTTTCTTCTACGACTTTAGCGGGAAATAGCTAGTTTAGCGGGAAATAGCTACTCTTAAATTTGAAACACCCATAGTTTCCAATCCGAAGAAGCTACAGATGTGTTCTATATGTCGTTAGAAAGGTATCTTTGAGGGCTTTAAGACGTGACTTCAATATTTTTTAATATATAAATTATAATAAAAAAAAAGTTTTGCATTTGGCACTGCGCATTAAAATTATTTTTAGGTATACAGAATCGATATCTCTGTGCGCAATGTGCCGAATGCCAACTTTTTTTTTATAATAATTTATACATATATTAAATTGGATATTGTTCGTCACAAAATGGGATATCAGGAATTGTGGGGCTGGGAAACCCTTTCGTGAGTAGACTTTTACTTTGTAAAGAAGTTCTTTTTGGAAGTAATAGATTACGGTAATTACCAAAAACAACGTTATATCTTAAAAACTTGATCTGCATGGGATTTATAAAAGGCTGTGTGCTAAATTTTATTGGGCTATCTCTTACAGTCTCTTAGATCTTTTTGTTTATACGGACAGACAGACGGACGTGGCATTACGTCTCGGCTGTTGGTGCCGATCAAGAATATGTGCATACATATGTATGCTTTATTGGGTTGGAGAAATCTCCTTCTCCCTGTTACATACATACATGTCGACGAATACAGTATACCATTTTAATTATTTTTGAAGTAACGGTTATAAAAAGGGTTTAAGGCTTTCTTAAGGCTCTCTGTTCTTTAAATTGGTCTTAACGACTTTATTGATATTCTTAAGTACATATGTATGTATATTGAAGCCACATATGATGTTTTTGAATTGGCCAGACTTGTAGCTAATAGCATCTCTAAAAAAAATTACTAGGTCTTGTAATTACAAAATTGCTATATCTCAAATCTAGCAACTTAATAGCTATAATGGCAACACTGAATGAGACGCAACGCACAGGATACGTGTTTGGCAAGGCAATAGTCAGAGCACGCAGTTGCCGTCGGCTTTGCGCAGCAGCAAAAACAACAACTGGCACTAACACTTCTACTAAATACGAGTACATGTTACAAGGGAACGGACATGTCGCCAAACTAACTGATGCTTCCTGCTCACACTTTCAACACAACAAAATAAAAAGTTGGCATTTTAGTCAGCGCACAAAAGCATGCAATAAAATTATGTGGCATGTGGTGGGCACAGCTGGAAACAGTGTTGTCATTGTAGTCGTTATATAGCTAGATTGAATAAGCTAGAAAATTTAAAGTAATCCTGTCTAGTTATTTGGTGCTATTTTATTAAACGATTTTGACTACTTTTTGATAGATAAATTCAATTTACTTGTAAAAATCAATTTATTTATTCCCTATCGAAAATTTATTACCGACAAGAAAAGTGAGGCATTCCAATATTTGCATGCTTAAAGTATTAAAAAATAACTAGCTATATTTGAGTAAATTTGCTGCTTTAGCCCTTGATAACACTGACCGAAAACAGTCATGGCGGAAAGAATGAGAGAGTGAGTCAGGGAGAGTGATGGCGCAAGCGACTGAGAGGAAGAGAGATAGATGCGTGCTCGTGCTCAAGTGTTGTTCCCCAAATGAGCTTTGCTTTGGCTCAGCGCGTGCAAATATGCGATACTAGGGACTGAAACTGAAGCTGTTTGAGAATGGAGCCTAACCAACCCCATCACCACCTAAACTCGCTCGTACTCATACCCTTAGCATGTGCTAGCCAGTGCTGCCAACTTTTGCTTAAAAAAAAGACGGTTTTTGACGGGAGGAACATTGGAAAAAAAGCTGAAAAATTATAAGAAAAACGACATACAAAAAGCTGGTTTTTCAATTCATTAGTTTCTGTATTTTCCGTATTTTGACTGGCAAAGTTACAAAATCTATTTTGTTTGTTTTGCATGAAGATGACCGTAACACTTTTATGCTATTAAGTCAAATCATGAGAGCGCGCAAATCAGAATGTTTTGTGGTGATTGTGCATTTGCAGTAACTGCACAAAACTCTCCTTTGTTCCGTGTCATCCCTCCGTACCAAAGACTTCAACTCATCGGTTTTCAGTCAGGCGTCCCGACATTTATGTTTATATTCTTTTGGCATTATTATTTTATGATCACTCGAATTGTCTTAACTCACTTCGTTTGAAGCTTTCTATAGAGACGTAATTATTAATATTGATTTATCGATGTTCTTTGAGGTTGTTTCACAACACTATACAGTCGATATGTTACTAAAGGTAACGACAAAACAGTTGCAGCAATAATTGTTCATACTTTTGGGCATATACACAAAAATCTGAAAAAAAGCATTTTAAAACTAAAAAATAGCAGAAATCACGCTACCCACTGTTTGCAAATTTTTCTAGCAAATGGCCTTTGAAAAGAGCCAGATTTGACGGGAAAATGGCGAATCTGGCACCACTGGTGCTAGCTAGGGTTTCACTTGGGGTTGGCACAATTGATTGTTGAATGCTATCGTTTTGTGCATATCCATGTGATACTTTCTCGTAATCAACCGCAGGCATAATCAAGCTTTGTCTTGTAATAAGATGAATATAATAAGAAGAGCTTCGACATAAAAATATATTCATTTAAATAAGATTGGACTAGGTTTTAAAATAAAATTTGTGTAACTCACTGCAGCAGGAAAAATTCTTAAAATATAATTAATTTCTTTGTTGTATTTAATAAATTACTTGGATGAAATGTAAAAATATATATATAAGCCTATTTATGCATTACAATAGGCAACATTCTAATTAAAAATATTATCAAAAAACGTTTACGATTATAACGCATGAGCGCAGTTTAATCGATGTTTCGCTGTTGTCGATAGTTTTTGTTGGCGGCATATGGTACATCGCTAGCGGCTGCTGCGTCTCCCGAGTCTTGACAACTCTTCAGGACCGCAAAAAGCTATATCAACATTTAAATATAGCTAGAAAAAGCTGGGAAATCTAGAAGAAACCCACATAAAAAGTTTATATACTTCTTGGGTTGACTTTATATTATATATAATATATTACAACTATATACAACAGTAATCTAGTAGTGTAATTTGAAATATTCTAGTTTCTTTTAACTTAGAAAAAGCTAGAACTCCAGGTGTGGCAGAAAAAGCTGAGTTGGCAACACTGCCAACCAATTCCTTTTTTCGTACTGTCGCGCGAATAAAATTTTTTGCTAATTTTTTATCTAATTTTGAAACAAAATTGAAATTTGATGAAAATTTTTAAATTCGAAATTAGTTAAAATTAGTGGAATCATTTTGAAAAGGTTTTAAACTCGTAAGTTCTCGGGAGAAGAAGTTACAAATTGAATTCTAAAAAAATATCATAAGATTGAGAAAAATGCAAAAAAATTAAGCAAAAATTTAAAAGATTCTAGCTTCAAAATTAAGAAATGTAATAAAAAGGACAATTCTGGAGAAAATCCTAAAAATTGATTTTCTACTAAAATTTGTAATTTTTCTTCTAATACTGGTCGCGACAAAAACGGCGAAACCAGGCGAACAGAAATCGGCAGCAATTCGTTTGTTTTCAAAAAAGTATATAAAGATAGAACGGGAAATAGCTTGTGAAAGTGACGAATGGAAACGGTTCAGCAACATAGGCAGTTGCAGAAATCGTAGCTGCTGGAAAGATAATAAGAGAGAGTGAGAGAGAACTAGTTGTGTTGCGATGCTTTGGAATGTCACTAGTGGAAGCGAAATAGCAACATCAGTGAATGTGAAATCTAAACAAAAAGAAAAAGATCAAAGAAGAATCGAATTGGCGCATTTATTTACTTTTAGTTCATTTTAAGTTATATTTGCTAGTAAAAATCAGCCATCACTTTCTTTACTTGGAGGATTCAAGCAGGAACGATGGTTTTATACAAAATTGTTGTCTAAATTTGTAAAAGCCAAAAAAAGCTTTTGCAACTTTCAATAAAGCTAGAATTCCCGTCACCCGCTAGATCACAATTTTTCCCGCATTTGTTATTCGAAAAACGCCAGATTTGACGGAAAAAAAAGCTGAATTGGAAACACTGCTGGCAATTGGCAACTGTAGCTATGACTACAGCAGCAGAAATTACATAGAGATAGACGCGCACCAGCTGCGTGCGCATTTAGACGTGTTTAATTTTGTTGTTGTTTGCCTGTTGTGTAGTATGCCGCAAACAACAGTTGGAATAAACAATAACAAGCAATAATCTAGTGTGCGCCTGTTGGCAGGCAACATATTTTTTCATTTTTTTTTTGTTTGTATCTTAAATGTTTAATAAGCATATAATGTGAGAAAATGGATTTCGCGAATCGCAATAATACGGCTAACAAGTTTGTCTGTCCCAGCGACAGGCAGCTGGCCTTGCGTGCCAAGTAAGTAGCAAAGAGAGCAGCAGCAACAGTTGAGCAGCAGCAGCTGAAGAGCAAGGACAGTACGGTGATGAGTGCGCTCTAAAATAGTACATACGAGTAGACAACATATGTATATACATACATATGTACATACATGTATGTATAAATTGTCAATGCAACAATTGGGCGCAGCTCCAAAGTCTGTTTTTTTTTTGTGTGCGTGTGTGTGCGTGTGTGAGAAAGTTAAACAAAACGTTGAATAAACTTAACCAATGTGTACAATGTGAATGTAATGTGATTGTGCGCGTCATAAACAAAAGCTGGTCGTTTATATTGTTGTTATTGCTGTGCTGGCTGATAAAGCGACAAGCGGTGCGCAACAGTTAGCGTTCAGCACAACAACAATAGCAACTGAACTGTCGCGTATGTGTCGACAAAAGCTTTAGTTATAATTTAATTAACTTTGACTGCGTCAGTCGCCGCTGTCCTTTGCATGTGTCTGTCTGTCTGCCTATCTGTCTGTCTGTTTGTTTGCGTGTGTAGTGTATGTTTGATTAAGCTACATACATATGTATGTACAATGTTGCGCGTTTTAGCTAATCTTACACACACACACAAACACACACATATGCACACTCATGCAGTGGCACTCGCGAGGTGGCAGGAGGCACAATGCACTATGGGCAAAAACTAAAAAAGTTGGCATTAATACATTTATTTGGTTAGTTCCGTATTGTAAAAATTACCTTATATTGTAAATTACAATACTTCAATAAGCTCAAAAAGTATTTTTAAAAAATGTTTCTTAGTTTTTTTTTGGTATTTTATCACTTATCAAAGTCGACAGATTGAAATCTGGTCGCTCCTTAAAAAAAAGCGCGATAAAATATGTAGTTTTTGTAGCGTGAATAAACAGCGAAGTGAAAATAAAATGAACAAGTTTTACTATGGAATCAAAGAGTCAAGATTTGTAATGTAAATTATTAACACTAAATGTTTATTACATGTGTTGTGTTGTCCAATTGTTCAATGTGTTCTTGCTGCGTTTTTAGATACCAACTAACAAATGTATTTGTGCTTTCTTTGGATTGTACCTTTGAAGATTAGAAAGAATTAGAAAAGATAAAAACCGAATGTTATAAAAAAAACTATTCTTAATCAAATAATATTAACATTTTTTCCTCGTTTTTAGTCCGTTTACGGAAAAACTGCATGTTGCAGATGTTTAATTTTGCTGAAAAGTCGGATTTTTTGTAGAGCCATATGGGGAGTAGGTGAAGACAAGGTCAAATTAAAAAAAAAACTTATAAATTCCAAAGGAGGTAAAGGCGTGGTCCAATTTAAAAAAAAATCCGAAATTCTACATTAATATTATAATTTTCAAGTTTCAAGTCCCTATCTTGAAAATTCGAATTGATGCCAAAATATCCGACTTTTTGCCCATAGTGCAATGGTCCGTTTGGCTATTTTTATGGAATAAACTAAATTAAAAAATTGGTTTTTATAGTATGTTGTTTTTAAAGATATCCTTCTAAATTCTACATGTGCAATTTAGGTCCTGTTATTCTGGCCAACAAATATCAAAATCGGAATACTAAATCACACACAGTAAAAATCGTTTGAGAACTGACTTTTCGTATGAAACTAGAATTTTTAATTTTGTTTTTAATTGTGAAAAATTAATATATGTATGTAGGTATGTACAGCTGTGTTCATTAAAAAATAGCAGTGCTTTTGACCTGCACTTTTAAGATTGATAAATCCTATGATAAAGACCATTATGGGACAAAATTTTTTTATTAGTGCTAAATGTATTTATTTTCACATAACTTAACACTATTTTTTTTATTTTTTATTCACTAGTTTTTATATATGGGTGAATAATAACATAAAACGCAAAATTTGGCTGTTCACTAAAATAGCAGTCTTAACAAAAAATATTAAAAAATTTAACATAACTCGTGAAAAAACTTAATGATACTTAACAACATTTAATTTATGCCCTAATACTCAGATGTGTATCCTTTTTTCGCTACTACAATCTCGCACCTACATGGCAAGGAGTCGACCAAGTTCTGGGAAGGATTTAGGGGAATCTACGACCATAACATGTGAACGCTGCGGCTTAGAAGACGGAGATTGCTTTCAGACATAGCGTTTGATGTCCCCCATAAGTTTTCTATCGGGTTGAGATCCTGGAACTGAGCTGACCACGCCAAAAAATTGATCCTTTCCTGCCTAAGTCAATTTTTAATACATTTTCTGGGGTATTTTGGATCGTTATCCTCCTGGAATGTCCTTTTTAATTCCAAATTCCAACTGGCATATGTCAACATAATGTTCCTTAACATATTCACGTTCAAATTTTTGTCCAATATCCCTTCGATCATAAGTATTGGGCCCACATAGAAATATAAATATAAATAGAAGTGCAGCAGAACTGGCCTATATCAAAGTGGCGTAATATCCTTTAGAAAGATGAGGCCAAACTGGACTTTTTTGGTTCTAGACAGTATATCCGTCGACCCCCAAACCTACTCCACCAAGAAAGACCACGGAGTATCTTCCAAATTATACTGACACGACAGTTAACCACGGTTGACTTAAAATTTTGGTATGGGTATGTTTTTCGTTTAGCGGTGTGGGCCCAATACTTATGATCGAAGGGATATTGGACAAAAATTTGAACGTGAATATGTTAAGGAACACTATGTTGACATATGCCAGTTGGAATTTGGAATTAAAAAGGACATTCCAGGAGGATAACGATCCAAAATACCCCAGAAAATGTATTAAAAATTGACTTAGGCAGGAAAGGATCAATTTTTTGGCATGATCAGCTCAGTTCCAGGATCTCAACCCGATAGAAAACTTATGGGGGACATCAAACGCTATGTCTGAAAGCAATCTCCGTCTTCTAAGCCGCAGCGTTCACATGTTATGGTCGTAGATTCCCCTAAATCCTTCCCAGAACTTGGTCGACGCCTTGCCACGTAGGTGCGAGATTGTAATAGCGAAAAAAGGATACACATCTGAGTATTAGGGCATAAACTAAATGTTGTTAAGTATCATTAAGTTTTTTCACGAGTTATGTTAAATTTTTTAATATTTTTTGTTAAGACTGCTATTTTAGTGAACAGCCAAATTTTGCGTTTTATGTTATTATTCACCCATATATAAAAACTAGTGAATAAAAAATAAAAAAAATAGTGTTAAGTTATGTGAAAATAAATACATTTAGCACTAATAAAAAAATTTTGTCCCATAATGGTCTTTATCATAGGATTTATCAATCTTAAAAGTGCAGGTCAAAAGCACTGCTATTTTCATGAACACAGCTGTATGTACATATGTATATTCATTAGGTACATAAATAAAACTTATTGCCATTTTAGTCAACTCGCGCACTAATATAAACCAAAACTTTTTTTTTTCGTTTCTGTATCTCAAGGGCTTCGCATTTTTAAAGTGAGTTTAAAAGTGAGTGCGCTACTTAAGCTTAACTGAACGATTTCAGATTATACACTCTATAAAGTGCATATAGTCACACGCTGACAAGTGCTGACAAAATTAGTGATCGCTTTTCAAAGATAAAATGTCATCGAAATATATTTTCGAGGCAACTTTATTTAAAAAAATCGTCAAACGGATCATAGTAGAGAGTAGAGAGAGAGATACATTTGCCTGTGTGTGTGTGTGTGTGTATGAATGACCATGAATTGGCAGCGCGCTGTCAAGGACTCAAAAGAAGCAGCCAAAGCCACATGCTGTTCTACGTCGTCGTCGTCGGCCTAATCATAATTGTTGGTATGCCACTGACAGATTAATTAAATTTTAATAATGCTCAAATTTATTTATGAATGCCAGCTTGTCATGGTTTATAGCACAGCCGGATCAATGAATCTAAGATGCTCGCAACACGATAATTTATTGCAATTTAATGGCGACAAGTCGTATTTGATAGACTGACTGACTGACACTGTCATAAATAGCAAGCGAGAGTGTCTGCCAGCCCACTTATGTACATTTACAATTATATTAACAATCTCACTCCCAACACACACACACACACAAACACCCGCTAGAAGCATATGTTGTGTCAAAATTAAAATGTGTAGCATACTGAGAGGCGCAATCCCAGCTGACTGAATATGGGAATTGAGCTTTACGCTGAATTAAATACAAGTACATACACGTGCAAGCACACGCATATACGCATACATACATATACATGACACCGACACAGGAGTACACTTATGCATAATGCCAAGCCGCAAAAAACACTCACACAGCAGGCGCGCCGGAAGGCAGCTGTGTGGCAGCCGTTGGACGGCAGGCAAGTTTCAAGTGCTCAATTTACACTTCCGTTCGCTCATTTTTCGCCAGCTCCATTTCGAGTGGATATACAGTTAGTCAAGAAAGTGTTTTAACAAAAGCATATACATATGTATATACATACATATGTATGTATATTGATATTTATTTTAATTCTTATTTTATTATGCTTAGCTATGGTTCTTAGCAAAAGTTGAAAAAAGTAAAATAATTTTCATTGAACTTAACTCTTTTTAAAAATAAAATAACAAATATGGATATTATGGCGGAAAAGTTATATTTTTGCCCATTTTCTTGAAAAAAATCGTGGTTATGTATTATTACGATTATTTGCCGATATAATTAAATATAATTAAAATAACAAGAAAACACTTTAACTTTGATAATACAGCTTGTTAATGGCTAGAGAAATTAAAAAATATTTAATTAAATATGTAAATTGAAAAAATATGGAAAAATCTCACTCCGGGGATAATTTTTGTTTTCTTTCTCTTTTTGTGCATCAAAAGCGTGCCCATATGTGAATTTTTTTTGTCAAAACACTTTCTTGACTGACTGTGTGAATAGTACATAAAATGGCATATAAACAACGCCTCGGCGCAGGGAGCAATACAACAATACGGCTGTGCGTGACGCATGCACACTGGACATGGATACCGGGCAATGTGGCTGACTGTGCATGTCTGGCAGGAACAGAACGGGGGGCGGGCCGTTAGACCAAGCGCGTACTTGAAATTCAAATCAAAGCAACAACAGCTGTTAATGCAAATAATGAGATGAGCTGTGGCAAATTTGATGTCGCTGCACAATAGGTCAAATGGACCCTTTTTCTGGTATAAACTCATTTTTTAAAAGTATTAAAATTAACAAACATTTTTTATATTCCTGTTAGGAATACATCGAACTATAATGTTGCATACCAGAAATGTTAAATTTGCATTCTGAAGTTAAGTTAACAGCTGTTAAGACAGCTGTTTTAATCCAAAGCCACGTGCTCATAAATTGTGAACAAAATTTGGCAAAATTCAAGTGACTCCAGTTTTTTTAAATTTAAATTTTTGAACGCAATTTATGATGAATAGTTATCAGTGCGGTTTGTACTTTGTGTTTGTAGACCTGTGCTGTTGATATTGTTCGTGTTGTCTGTAGTAAGTGTCAATAAAGAGACGTCCCAATAATAATTTTTTTTGAGCAAAACCTTATCTTTGGGAAGAGTTTTAAAAAACTGTCAGCACTTGTCAGCAAAGTGACTATATACATGTTGTAGAGTAATTCCTTGTTAACTAATAACAGTTAAGTTTATTTCCCCCTTTTGCCCACTTCTTCCAAAATTTAACATTTTAGCACATAACCTATATATAAGAAATGCAGGTTTGCTTGAAGCAAAAATTCAGTTTTCGGCCGATTTTTGTTATAAAATCTATATGATTTAGTATTCCGATCTTGATATTTGTTGTCCAAAATATCAGTTTCATAATACTACATATGTGAATAAGTACAGTTTGGTCGGATGTATTAGAAAATAATATGGTTTTTATATAAAAGACATTTTTCAACCGATATTACCTATTATTTCTATATGATGTAGTAGTCCGATTTGGATTATATTTTAGCATTAAGTCAGTAACATAATAACACACTAAACCTGCAAGTTTGGTGCGGATAGCTAAAAAAACAAAAAATTTGAATAACGCCGAATTAAGGATTAGGGCAGTGCCACGCCCATTTTTTCAAAACCAGTTGCAAATGAGATCTAGAATGGTATCCTAAAAACTTTTCACGGAAAACTTGATAAACCTTCGAGTTATTAATTTATACCAGAAAAAGGGTCCATTTGCGCTGTCAGGAAACTTGCAGTCGATCAGCCCGATCAGAACCAAAGAAATGTTATCGATAACAAACTGATTAACAGAGTGCTTAGCGTTTTTTTCTTGTTTAATATAACATTTCGTTCCTAAGGAACACATTTTGGAATAACATGATGGTGAATCGAACCCAGCTATTTTTTAAACTGAAATTCTATTTGTGTGACACGAACCTCACCGTAAAAACCCGAGTCACAAACATTTTTTTTTTTTTGATATATTAGTGTATTGTTTTTCATTCCTAAAGAAATTAAAAATACTGTTAATATAAGCATGACAGGGAATCGAAAGCAGATATATTTTAAACTGAGGCTCTGTATGTGTAACAGGTCGGCGAATCTAACTAGAGATCCACCGACCTTCCCGTAACCTCCCGAATCACACACATATTAAACAACACACAAAGTAATATTATAAGGAACCCAGAGGAACCACCAAAGACACCAAAATTAATGGAATAATATCTATTAATATCGACCTAGTTCACGCGATTTATCGCCTTGAGCAATACATTTCAATCCATATTTTTTGCCTTGGTTTCTTTTATAAGAATTAGCAACAATATTGGGAACAATTTCTCCACAAAAGCCATAAATAAAAAGAGATTTGTATTTTGAGTGACATAAATTATGAGGAAAATTATAAGTGAGCTTTATTTTTTCGATCACATACATATATTGATTTTAGTCCCATTTTTAGACCCCGTACTTAAAAAAAAGTACAGGGGTCTATTAAGTTTGTTTCAAAAAAAATGTGCGTAACAGGCAGAAGGAGGCGTGGCAGACCCCATAAAGTATATATATTCTTGATCAGCATCAACAGCCGAGTCGATATAGCCATGTCTGTCTGTCCGTCCGTCCGTCCGTCTGTATGAAAATCGAGATCTCAGAGACTATAAGAGCTAGAGACACCAAACTTGGTATCTAGGTTCGTCTATATTGCAAGCAGATCAAGTTTGTTTTAGAATTTTGCCACGCCCCCTTTAACGCCCTAAAACCCAAATTTAAAATTTCATTTCTAAATTACAAGAACAATTTGAAAGCGAGAAACTGCAGATTTTCTAACAGATGAAGCGTAAATAGTCCACGATCTGTGTAGAAAATTTCATTGCGATCGGACGGTAAATAGCGATGATATTAAAATAATAAGTTAAGCTGTTTAATTGTGTGAGGGTTGGCAATAATCATAAATTAATACTTAGCAGAAAAATGCTGTTAACAAAGCTGCAATTTGGCAGATAAATGCTACACAGCTCCGTGGCGTACTGTGCTAAGTCGCTGAATTCATCTAATTTTATGCGTTCACGCAGGTCGAAGGTTCGAGTCCTGCCTCGGGCAAATGGTTTTTTTTTTTATTAATTAATGTTATATTGTCATGTCTTATTGATGTTATATTGACATATACATTAACATTTGATGTTATTATACAATTTTTAATTAATTTTTCAATAAGATTAATTAACAAGCAATTTTGCAATATATTAGATGATGGCTCAACGGGTTGAGTCCCCATACTTTCTAATCCTATTTTGATATTGGGTTGCGGGTTCAAATCCCGGCTGTGTCAACTCCTTTTTTAAATTCAGCTGATTTTAGCTATTTGTCGTGCTTATAATCCGGCATGTTCATATTTATAAATGCTAATCTAGAAAATTGTTTTGTTTTGGCTCGTGCTTACATATGTATGTATGCGTGTGCTTAACCGATCTTGGAAATACACATATTGTTGTCTCGCTCTCTCTAACACATATGTCTATTCGACTTTACATTGATTATTTGATGTTTTTAAATATAAAACCCTACGACGAATCAATGTTTAACTAAAATATAAATTAATTTTCACCAGTCTTTGCTTTTTTCATACCAAGTACGGGGTCTCCGACAGTCGAGTAAGGTCGACTGTATCGCGAGTGAAGCGAGCCGGGGGTAGCCGAGCGAAGCGAGCAGGGGGCGGAGCCCCCTTGTTATAAAATGAATCATTGTGATTGCAGAAAATCAAACATTTGAAAGTCTTGGCGAAAATGCAAAGATTTTTTTGAAAGGATCATTGATGTGTAATTCTCGAATGTGTATTCTAAGTCATTGATTTTTTGATCGCTAAATCACAAAAAATTTGATTATAAATGCGGTTTTACTCAACTCGATATTATTTAAGCCGACTGTCGTATAAACTTGGTTAATATCATTCGCGTGACGGAGTATCGTTATTTTTGAACGAAAAATTAGTGTGCACACTTGTTAAGTGCATTTCGCAATTGGGTTTAAGTGCTCCAAATGGGGCAAACAAATTATTAAATGCACGTCAAAGCAAAAGCAAATGCAAATTCCAAGTGCAACTCCTTCATTGCCTGTTGCACCAACGCAAAGGCCATTTCCAGCTTCAAGCAGTGCAAGCTGCTAAACTGAAGCTGATGACCCTCAAGGCAACTGGCGAGGTTAAAGCACACATACATATGTATATGTACATATGTACATACCCAGTATGAATTTACCACTTCCAAAACGTAGGTCCGGATGCGTTCCAATTCCGTGTAGAACTACTACCCAAATGTTAATTCTCAATTCGCTTTTATACAGGGGCGAGACATGAAAAAGATGAGTCCTTATGCCACAATCTGGCATGTGTAAGGTAGTAGGCAGAAAAGCATGACCTGCTGCGTTCGCTACGAAAGGGACACATCCAGAAGGCATTCCTTTGGATGTTATTTGGAACGTACTATATTAAAACGCAATAAAAATTAGAAATATATGGATTTTTATTAAATTAGATAAACAAATTAGTGAATGATAAAACAAATATATTTTAAAATTCCGAATTAGTATTAATACTGTTGCTTTCGACTTCCTCAGTCTTCGTGGTTTGCTTTTCTCTATTTCAATGGCGTTGGCTTGGTTTTGTATATATGTATATATTTATGCACATCCACGCTAAGAGAAGTGAGAAAAATATAAAGAAATATTAGTATTTATTTTATTACAAATTAATTTAAGATATAAATGCAATAAAATTCACTGTATTTTTGTACTTACATGATGTGAAAAGAATAATTTTACAAGTTTTCACAAACATTTTGCAAACGCGTGTTTATTCGACGCCAGCTTCTTCTTGTTTGAGACTTAAAATTTACAAGCAAATGAAGATCATCGCAACAAAAATAACAGAGACAAAAGGAAATCACTCTTTGCGCACTCTTTCGTGGTAGTTTATAGACTTTTTCGCGACGCGGCGGTTTTAAAGTGCAGACATTTAGCCTTCTAAATTCACTAATATGTCATGTGTGCCCTTTTCTTGTGATTGTTTGTACGTTTCGGATACAACAAAGGCATATACTGCTCATTTTGAAGAAACACGCATGCTTACAAGAATGGGTCGCCCGCGAACACACGTTCCCAATGGTTTTATTGGGTACATACATATGTATATGTTATGTATGTAGATATGCCCACATACACATATAGCGAGCAAATACATTGTAAATTCGATAAAATAAGCTGACGCTGTAATATTCATACTTGCTTTAAAAGTGTCTGAAATAATACTCTATATCCACTCGAAACGAAACAGACTCGAAACGATAAAATCCAAATACGAAAAAAAAGCAACTAAATTTCGTTTCGTTCTGATATCTTCACTGTCTCTGCTATCTTCTTCAACTTTAGTTTGTGATTTTCGGATTTTCTGATATTTTCGGTGGTGACAACCAAATTTTGCTGCCCAGAACGTTAGTTTTACCAGTCAGAGATGGTTGATTTGCCGAGAGAAGTTGTGTCATATTGCTTATCCACCAACTACTTTGCTTTATTAGTATTTATCCCATTAAAAGTCCGTATTTATTAAAGTTACCAAAAAGACACAATAGTTGCTTCACACTGTCCATAAGTTGAACACAAATAGTCCGATTGTCATGAAATTTGGACACATGCCCTTATAAAATATGCTACCATCGAATGACGACAAGGATTTTTCTGTTAATGGCGCCCTATATGAAAGTTCAGTCTTTTTGAACGAAGTGGTATACACTAAAATGAAATAAATTATCAATACAATTTATATACAACCGAGAGATTGTAATTAAGAGTTCTTCAACGTATAAATTAGAAATTGAGCGGATTTCTCAAGTCGGGCATCATATTGAGTGTGTATGGTACATTCAGTGGCACGTGCAAGTCAATAAACCCGAGGCACGATAAGGCAACGGAACGGCGGCCACAATACGAGTACAAGGAACACGAATACAGATACAAACACAGAAATAAAGAGTAACAGAAACAAATGTAAAGGGAGATTTGCATGTCAAAGTGTTATAGAGTGAACCTAGTTTATATGCTAGAAGCTAATGTAGCGCTCTCACCTGCGCTATTTATACACTCGCAGCAGTAATGCACATTATAAATTATACATGCTTAATAACGCCTTTCCTCCTTACCGGAAAATAAGTTTCAAGTCGTTGTGAACTGGTGTCAAAATCGAATCGAAACTATGCCTGCCTGAATCGTAATAGAGCAGGATATACAACATAATTTATTATTTTGAGTAACAATTGGAAATTCACTTAGGATTAGTGATATGAATTCAATTGATTCATCGGCAAATTGTACCGATTCATCGATATTTCCCATACAAATTTTTAGAAATTTTGAATAGTAGAATTTGGTTTCTTTATGGGTATGATTTATATCCAATTTTAAGGGTTCATTAAGATCTTCGCTTCGTATTTGTTAAATCACAGATAAATATACGAAACTAAACAAGAAATCGAGTGATTTGATGGTGGATTTTTCATGAAAATCTATTAATTTAACTCGATTCACTGTCAGAAAAAGAATCGCATTAAATTAGTTAGCTGGCACTCACGACCTTTCTTTATGTCCACAACAAAAGTTTTAGAAACTTTACGCTTACCTAAATTTGCATGTTTAAATTTTGAGCTAATACGTGAAATTTCAATGAAGAAATAAGTTAAGCTTATTTCGTTGGATGAATTGCATCATTCATAAATTCACTAAATTACACATAGTATATATGATATTGGATTAAATCTTCATAAACTATCTGGAAAAAATGTTTGATAACTAAAACTCAATTAAGAGTCAAGATACAGTGGTAAAAAGCAAGGGGCCACTCTTATTTACATATGTACATACATATGTTGTTTGTGTGTGTCCGTGTGTGTTTTTTTTTTTTTTTTTTAATTCTTTATTATTTACAACTATATGTACAAGCTAAGAAATTAATAGTAGTAGTATTAACATAAGAAGATCCCGTCCCTGCGGAACGGTCGCGAAATATTGCTTCGCAAGGACAATGGCTCCTCCTATGACTCCTCTCTTCGCTGACGTGTGTGTGTGAGCACCAGAGAGCTGCAACGAGTATGAAATGTTCGATCAGGCTCGAACATTGACTCGAACTCGTTATGATTTTTTTTACTTTGGGTGAGCGCTCTGATCGGATCGTTTAAACGAGTGTTTGAGTCGAACGATCAGTTCGATTCACATCGTCCGCAATCATGATGATCGTTTGTGATCGTGCGTTTTTGTTCAATCACGGGTCATGATCGTTTGTGTTCGGATCGCTCATGATACCCAAAATACAATATACTCGACTGCTACTCGAGTAAGCAAAATTTGCGACAACGTAGCAACGCTTACGCTTACAATAAAATGTACACGCATATGTATGTATTTATGTATTTGTGCATGTAAATAAAATATTATGTACTATTTTGAAAACATGTACATCGTTTTAATTTACTAGAGCTGCGTATACATATTTATGTAAACGTATACAATGAAATAGGTAATAAATACATGTAAGTCTTCAATATTTTATTACCCGAAGGGTTACAAGTTTCCCCACATATTCATGGAAATTTCCGCAAAATTTATAACCCAAACGAAGGCTCGTACCCAAACGACTCGAAACACTCGAGCCACTCGAGTCCGTTACCCGATCGTAAACATAGACATTCGCTACTCGATCAAACACGTTGCGACCGAGTCGCGGAGTTGATTTGATTCAATTTTTGGCTATGTTGAGCGATCATAATCGAACATACCCATTGCAGCTCTCTGGTGAGCACCCGTATAGTTGACAAGCGGCTGTGTATTTAATGCCATGTGTAAGTGATACCAAAGTGGCTATAAACGCGGCCACCCGGAGCCGTAACCGTAACCGTACTCGTGCCCGTATCCGTAGCCTTACCCGAATCTGGCCCTGAGCTAGCTCTCTGAGCCCAGGCCTCGGTGCTTAATAATTAACTTTGAACTTGACATTTAGGCCATGAGACTGAGGCTGTGGCTGTCGCTGTCGCTTTGCCAGCTGCCCCAAAACAGCAACAACAACAACACGAAAACCGCATTAAGCAGCCAGCATTAATGAGACTCATTTGGCGCACACTTACCCTCTCCTCAAACCCCCGCACTCACCCTCTCCCATCGCCAAAATTCAACACACACATACTCATAATTATTCACACACTAACAACATGTTGATGTTGTTGCAGATTGAAAGCCGGCTGGAGCAGTTCAAAGACCAATGAACCATTACGGCCGGAGGAGCAGGAGGCGATAATATCCGTGATAAGGCGCAATGAGGAGATCGAGATTGCGGAGCGACAACGTGTTGGCCGTTTGGTGGAGCGTGTTGAGAAAATCAAGTTGCATGCTGTTGAACGGGGTCCCAACTGTTGCCGTCTTTGTGGCGACACATTTGGCCTGTTGCGGCCGCAGCGCATCATCTGCGAGGATTGCCGTAAGTCTGTTTGCACCAAGTGCAGCGTAGACATCAACATACGGTATAACAATAGCGAGAGAACGCGAGAGATTTGGCTGTGTCGCATCTGCTCGGAGACGCGTGAGATGTGGAAGAAGTCGGGGGCATGGTTCTTCAAGGGATTGCCTAACTATGATATGCCACGCAGTGCAGTGCCGACTACGCCCACATCACACACAGCGGCCGCAACAGGTCAGGGAGCTGTGGGAAGCGTGCGTGCGGTACAAAGTTGCCACAACACTCCGACACGTGGCGCACGCATCAAGAAGCTAACGATACGCGTCAACGACAGCAGCAGCAGCAACAGCAGTGCCAGCGGTCACTCCGATCCCGAGGATGAGCTGGATGGGGCAAAGGGACAAACCCCTGCCACACGGCTGCAACGTGATGAAAGCTTTCGATTGCGCGCTTACGGTTCCATACGCAGTTTCATCGATGGCGGCGAACGAAAGTTATCCAATTCATTTTTCTTTGGCCGCCAGCAACATCACCACCAGCTACAGCAACAACAACAACAACAGCATCAGTCCACTGACTATGACAACATTAGCATTTCGAATGTATCCACTGTGGCCCATCTGCGACGTGAGAGCAGCTTCTTGAGACGCAGCTCAGTCAGCTCCTCTTGGTCATTTAGTGACAGCTCCGGCTCTGGAAACTCCGCCACACAATCCCAGCAGTTGCAGCCTGCACAGCAGCATCAGCAACATCAGCAGCAACAACAACAACACCAACAGCAACACTGTCGTGATCCCCTGCTCGGTTGGCTGGAGATTGCGATTAGCTATCGCGAGAGCTTCCACAGTCTGGACTGCACCATGGTGCGGGCCAGGGATTTGCCAGCAATGGATTCCGCCGGATTGGCCGATCCTTATTGCAAGCTGAACATCATAACGCCCGAGGCACATACCAAATATACACGCTGGCAACGCACCAAAACTGTCCACAAGACCCGCAATCCGGACTTTAATGAGACCCTTCAGTTTGTTGGCGTTGAGCCCGAGGAACTCGGCAATTCCCTGCTCTATGTGGCTCTTTTCGATGATGATAAATATGGCCATGATTTTCTGGGTGCCGCAAAGGTTTGTCTATCCACGGTGAGTTCAAAAATCTGTTTCTGAAGATCGCTTGAATCAAATTTCGAGTGTTTTGGTGTCAATCCAAGACATATGTATATATTTTTAGGAAATCGCATCAGTTCTGTGAAAAAAACCGCAATTTTAAAAAACTACTTATGATTGAGAATTAACTTTGATATTGGGGATGCATCTGTAATATATATTTTAAATATTTTTAGATTTACAAATTATAAACAATTGTTAGCCGATATTTAAAGAAATTTATTCTTGAATTCCAAAAACTCATTCCGAATGTGAAATATGTAGTTAAACTAATAGTTAATTTTATAAATAGAAAATAAAAATTATTTGCTGATTTTTATCAAAAATGTTGAAACAAATTTTCTAAATAAATCCAAGAAAAAAATGTTAGATATGTATATTTTTAAAATTTACATTAAATTTGTATTTTCTATTTTTATTATACGTATTAAAATGGCTTTTATTTCAATTTTGTTAATAAAAATTTAAACTAAGAGTTATACAGCACCAATATGTACACAAAAAAGAAATTCGGGATTCCGTGATCACTTAAATTTAATATCGTTCGTCACAAAATGGGATATCAGAAATTTTGGGGCAGAGAAACCCTTTCGTCATAAAATCAATTCAATGCGGTGTCAGAAGTACGGTAATCTCGGATTTTCTTAAACCAAGTACAAAATACTTGATTCAACACGATTTTACAAAGCAATTTAATGATTTCAATTTTTTTTAGTTGTATCAAATATTTTAACTTTTAACTTTATTTTTGAGTTGCTGACAATTTATCCGTATTTTGTCTTAATTTAACAATGATATCCGGAATACATACTTGAAAAGAATGGAAATGAAGAATTTTAAGCTTGAATTTTAGAGCGATTTTTTTCCTGTGTACAATCTCGACTTTTCGGACAATTAAATAATACCGAGCTAAAAATACCGAACAATACTACAAAGATTCTTTGATATGTTTTACAAATTTTGCCATTTTGTTCATTTCTTTTTTAATTTTAGTGTTTTTTATTGTTTAATATAATTACGTTACATTTTTCATAAGCTGATTATGTAAAAATTAAATAAATGTATTTAAAGTAACTGTTGCAGATTTTACTGATTTACTTTTCAATTTCTAATCCGTTAACTTTTATGTCTGAAAGTGTGCATTAAAAATAACCTGACTACACACTGACTTTGCACTTATTTTCACTACTTTTTGTATGCCTTTCTTACATACGACAATATTAATGTGTTCGGATCTTTGAGGTAATAAAATTGTGTGATGTCCGCATTACCATTTATGTGTTTAAAAATATTTTGGTGTCCGAATTAACGAGTCTCCTGTGTGTATTAAATTATTTAAATAAAAATGTACATATTATATTTTTTGTAATTTAATTAAAAGTTTATCCTTTTTTCAAGATACCCCAAGTTTTGCAAAATAATTTAATATTTAGGTACATTGTATGTATACACATTTATATAAATCTTAATTTTATTTAGAAACAGAGTAAAAATAATAAAATCATAATCTTAAGAGAGATTCATTAAAAAGTAAGATATTTTTTTAATTTTACAATATCGATTCGATTCGAACCGATTTTCAGATAAAATAAAATGGACAGAGCAGAGAAAAGTAGTGTTGATAAACGAGCAATAATAGTAATTGAACAAAACAACAACAAAAAAAAGAAGTTCATTTTGTATGGAAACTTTAAAATTCAATTAAAAGAAAACTAGTTGAGACCCCCAACTAATTTTTGGCTCTAAATTCATGCTTAATCGCCCTCTATTTGAGGTTTTATTTTTCATTTGGAGATGTTCGGTATAAAGCAGAACTTTACCGTTTTTTTGTCACGATGGATTGATGTGATTGATGGAGATACGTTAGGGTTACAGGGTATCTCATAGTTGTTAGTAGCGCTAGTATGTATTGAAATTATGTATAGATTTAGGTATCGGGTTTCGCACTCTTACTGTGGTTAGTCATGTTAATTCTCTCCAGCTTCGAATGCAATACCTAAATGTTGCACTCAATTTGTGTAATAAGTCTTGTGCATTTGTTGTTACAGGTGCATAGCACTTCGCAGTATCGCATCTCGGTGCCGCTGGGCGTGGAGGATCAGTACAGCAACGAGGCGGAGCTTGCACAGAGCTGGCCCAATGGCAAGATGCTCATCTCGCTGTGCTACAATACGAAGCGACGTGCACTGGTTGTCAATGTGAAGCAGTGCATCAATCTGTTGGCTATGGACAACAATGGCAGCTCCGATCCCTTTGTCAAGCTGTAAGTAACTTCATGAAATCCTGAAGACTTTTAAAAAAAACTTCTAGTGACGAAACCCTTTCCGTGCCCCAAAATTTCTGATATCCAATTTAGTGAAGAAATTTATTACATTTAATATATGAATTATTCTAAAACTAATAAAAACAAAGTTTGGAATTCGGCACTGCGCATTAAAGTTATTTCTAGGTATGTATAAAGATTCGTGAATTTTTTTGCGCAATGTGCCGAATGCCAAACTTTTTTTTTTATTATTTTAGCCCAATTGAGCCCCATCTTGGGATGTGCTGCTATTTACTTGACATTCTCCATACACATATAGTTTAGTGGGTCTGTTGTTTTATTTACCATTGACTCTATTACAATGTGAAAGTGTTCTGAAGCACACGCAACACATTAATAAACAATAACACATTACAAAAAATATACATATTTTAGTATAAATTATTTTAGGATAATACCTTTCTAACGACAAATAGAACACATCTGTAGCATTTTAAAATTTTTTTAAAAATTATAGAATTTAACCGAAAGGCTCCTACGGCCCCACTAGCTGCAGTCATATAAGTTTTGACCCCCCCCCACTTACACCACCATATCTTACGAGCTAGTTGAGCTACCAAAAGTCTTAGTATGCACTTTTGTTAGTTAACGTCATGCCTTTCGATCGGTATATAACTCGGCCTGATCGGCCAGTCGTAGCAAATTTTCCATTCTTCGCCTTTTCTAGTCCCCTTTGCACACTTCGTGCTGCTTTCGTCACTAGCGCGTACGGTCCGCAGTCATAGTTCATATCGTACTTTAATCAGTTGTATATTTTATTTGATTAGACAACTGAAACCGGATACGCACAAGAATAAGAAGCACAAGACAAGTGTCAAATGGCGCACACTAAATCCCATTTACAACGAGGAATTCTATTTTGAGGCCAGCCCACATGATCTAAACAAGGAGATGCTCATACTGACCGTATGGGACAAGGATCTGGGCAAGAGCAACGACTTTCTTGGCAGCCTACAACTGGGAGCCCAAAGCAAAGGGGATCGACTGCAGCAATGGCAGGACTGCATACGTCTTCCTGATAATTTTCATGAGAAATGGCATTGCCTGGCACCTGACAATCCAACGCATTAGTCCCAATCCGATTCCTCCCATCATTTATATACAACCTTACACAATAAATACATATATATTTTTGATATGCCTACATGCATGCATGTGTGTATGAGTGTGTGTGTGTGTGTATTTTCAGTGTTTTTTTTTATGAAATCGCTTTGCATATCATTTTGCTGAATTTCCTATGCTTCACGCTTAAGCATCTTCGTATAACACACACACTCACAAACAGAAGCACTTAAATTCAAACACATAGACATCCATTTACATATACATATACTGTATATATACATAGCTTCGTTTAAGTGTCCTTAAAAAGTTTTTTTTTTCATTTTGCACAATATTTTTGTCAAACATCTCAACTAAAAACTGTAATAAAAAACTAAAAACAAACGAGAAAAGTAGTAAACGAAAAGTAAAATAACTACACATATATAAAATAATATTTTTGATTAATATATTTACTATTAAAATTATTATTATTCAAACTATTCTCTCAGAGCACTATATTTATAATACCCTAATCTGAAATGGTCAACAGAAAAAATAAGTCAAGCATTTGCCGAATGTAATTTATTTATATATATTTATGTATGTATATGTACAAATAAATCAAGAATCAAAATTTAAATTATAAATATTATTATAATAAAAAAAGATATAATTATGAAGAAATTTATTGCATGGTGTTTTGTTTACAGTGGCTTTATTTTTTTTTTATTGGTAAAGGAAAGATCGCTGTAAAGATCTCTACAAAAATTATTTCAAGCGTCTTTTTTCCACAAAAATGTAAATTTAATAAGTTTTGGCATATAGAGTTGATAATTTGTATATATGTATATATATACGATTTAAATATATATATTTTTGCCTCTAGTGGTTTGACTCCATTCAGTTTTTGGATAGATTCAAAAGATTCGACAATTAGATTGACCCTAAGAGGATCAATTCTTAACAGTTATATAGAAAGAAGCTTAAGAACTAAATAAAATTTTGGAAAATGGGTTTTTGCACAGATCACATGCGACGTTTTAGGGATGCGATTGCAACGTTCTCTCTATCAAAGGATCGCTCTACAAATTCTCGACTTTCACAGTAAACAAGTCGATGATGTTGTTGCTGTTGGTGGTGTTGTTGTGTTCTGGGTTGTTGTTGTTGATAATGAGCGCCCACTCCGCCGCCGGTTATCGACGCCGCAGCGCTTGATGTATGTTAGAAGAGACGCTTCTCATAGCTGAAAAGGCCATGCACGTTGCCCTCCAACTGGGCCGAATGGGTACGCTTCATGAAACGCAACTGCCCGTTATAGATCATTTGCCTGTGTAACAGAAATCGGATTCAGATACATATATCAGACTGTAGAATTGAGCATGTGCATCTGTTACCTTAGTTTGCTAATCGAATTGGCGCCAATGTCCTGGCAACTATGCTGCAGTCCGCACTCCAAGTACGGCAGATAGCGTAATACGGATCCCTTGTCCACAATGCTGCCGCTGACACCCTGGGCGACCTTCATCTTATCCATTTCATTATGATAGTAACGCGACATGGCGGCACCTTTGGCATCGCCACGTTCCATGGCCTCCAGTGAGCCCATGCCTCGATATTTCTTCAAGCGCACACCGTCGGAAAAGAAGTATTCGCCGGGTGCCTCCGATGTGCCCGCCAATAGAGAGCCCATCATAACAGCACTGGCACCCAGCGCCAGAGCCTTAACAATGTGGCCAATCGATTGGATGCCGCCATCGGCAATGACCGGGACACCAAACTGTTTGGCAAATGTGGATACCTGATAGACGGCGGTGGCCTGGGGGCAACCACATGCCATTACCTCCTGTGTGATGCAAATTGAACCGGAGCCCATGCCCACGCGTAAGCCGTCAACGCCGGCATCGATGAGGTTCTTGGCCTGGGCGCGTGTAACAACTGTGAGGTGTGGAAGGAAGATTGACGAGGAGTCGACGGGGGGAGGTAGGATGGAATGACGATATACAATAAATGTTAGTATTAGTGGATAAGCATGCCAAATATATGAATATGTATTTGGGTTAGTTACCATTGCCACCAATGACCTGAAGATCGGGATACTTCTCCTTGATGTACTTGATCATCTCGACCTGGTAAATGGAATTGCCCTGCGATGAGTCCAGTATGATGACATCAACGCCATTTGCCACCAACAGCTGTAGACGTGCCTTATCCTCATTCCGTGTTCCAATCGCAGCGCCGACAAGCAGCTGCTTATTGGAATCTTTTGATGCATTGGGATATGAGCGTGCCTTTTTCAAATCGGTGCGTGCAATCATTGCAACCAGTTCACCATTCTGATTCACAATTGGCAACTTGCCCTTCTTGCTCTTCTCCAGGATGGCATTCGCCATAGGCAATGTGATGCCATTGGGTGCGGTTACCAGCTCTGTGGTCATTATATCGGCTAGCTTCACCTCCGGTTGATTCTCACGGAAATCAATATCACGTGAGGTGACCATGCCCAACAGTTTTCCGCCCAGTTTGCCATTCTCGGTGACAGGATAGCCAGTGAATCCGTTCTTGCGACGAGCCTCAAGCACATCGCCAACGGTATTGGCCGGCGACATCACAGATGGATCACGCATAAAGCCATGTTTGTATTTCTTAACCTTGTGCACCTCCAACGCTTGATACTCCGGCGTGCAGTTGTGATGGATGATCCCAATGCCACCACACAGCTGCGCGTGGGTGCCAAAATACATACATTCGAATTTTTTTTTGTTTTTTTTTTGGAAGGGAAACATTAGCGATTATAGAGGCGCATAAGAGTGTTCAATTACAACCACAACTGGAGCGACACCGATACCAGAACACCAAAGGCGATGTGCATCGGCCGATTGTTATCGGTTATCGACACTTAACTGCATTGTTGCACACTACAAGGCTGCACACTGTCTCGATATTCGAATTCGATGTCATTGAATCCATAACCAATTGTTCGCATGACAATGTTAATAGATCTCGATTTTGGACAATTAATGCATTGTGATTCGCATTTCAAATAATGAGTGAATAAATGATTTTAGATTTGACTCGATTATTCGAGTTTTAATATTACTTCTGCATATGATGATATTGAAAATGTTAATTTGAAAGCATGTTAAAGTTTATTTTCTTGACTTTCCCATTACACAACTGACTATAGATTTGTCTAGCATACCAATTAATTAATTGATTAATGGCTTCACTATTTTCGAATTTTAATTTCATTGATGGATGGTATTAAAAATGTTATTGCATGTCAGATTTCATGTTCAGATTTGACTCGGCAAGACCAAAATATGTTTGCATCATTTGACACTTTTTAACATTAATGACATTGTAAAAGTTGAGGTGAAAAGAATGTTTAAGTACTTTATAGATTTTCAATTCTAGACAATCAATGCATTTAATGCAAATAAATGACTTTTGATAAGAATTTATTATAACACAAAATGTTTTGATATTCGAAATATAATATTATTGCTTCTTTTGACACTTGATAAATTTAATGACATCACAAAATGATTTGAAATGTGAATTTTAATATTATTGATTCATTTGACATTTGATTACATTAATGACATTGCAAGTGTTAATGTGAAAAGCATGTTAAAGTTCTTTATAGATTTTCGATTCTAGACAAATAATGTGTGGTGGGTGGTGACTATTGATTTGACTTGAGTAGACCACAAAATGAAATCCACACACAACAGATTTGCAGCCTTGTTTGTGGTGTTGTATTGTTTTTGTAACTTTGTAACTTTTGTAAACGAGATGTTTTGCGACTTACCGCCATAGCTATGGCCATCTCCGATTCGGTTACCGTGTCCATCGGCGAGCTGACTAACGGTGCACGCAATTGGATTTTCTTGGTTAGTGGCGAGCCAAGATCAACATCCTCGGCGGCAAAGTTTATGTAGCCGGGTAATATGAGAAAATCGCTAAACAAACAAATAATTTGCAGGTGAAAGAGATGAGAATGTGGAGAGGAATATTATGCATAGGTTAGATAGATTCTATGATTTATATATATGGGTTTTATGATGTGATGACACATCTCTCAATACTTACTTGTAGGTTAGCCCATCGCCATTTTTAAATAGCTCATTACAGCTTAGCCCATCCTGGAGCTGCTCCATATTGTCATCCACATCTGCTGAGACATCTCCGCTGCCCATTAAGCCATTGACTCGTGGCTTCAGGTTGACGCCAGCATTGACGTCGGCGTCGGCGATTGCGACTTCGAAGCTGCTTGCCATGCCGTGCGTTCAACTTAAGCAGCAACTGATGTCAGCGGCAACGACAACGACAACAACCGAGAGCAATAGAAAAACAACAGCCAAGAACAACAAAAACAACCGCAAAAGTAAACAAATAAATATAGACAGACAGCCGACAGACAGTCTATAATAGCAACAACACTCAAATTGACTATGTCTTTATTTGATATTGTTAATTGTCACTGCCGCTATTCTATATTTTGTATACATATATGTAAACGTTTCCTTTTTGACAGATTGCAGCTTGCAAGTGTTGCCTTTTTTTTTGTTAAGAATATCTTGTTGAAGACAACAGTTAAGCACAATTTAATTGCAATTGCTAGTTATTACGTTGCCTTTGAAAAGCGTGCGAACAAAAAAAAAGAAGGAATGAAAAGGGAAAATGTCAATTGAGCCAACATGAGAAATGGTCGTAGTAGCCACAGTGTATCTGTCGATTAAAACACGTGGTTTTTATATTTACCCGTCCAGCAGCTTCTCAACCGAAAGCGTCGAAGTATGGCTATTCACTGTTCCCTATGAGCCCATGAAGCAGTGCTGCCAACTTTATGAGGTATAAAAAAGCTGTTTTTGGTGGGAAAGCATCAGTGTTGCCATCTCTGTGGGTCATTAAAAAGCTAAACTAGCCTTTGAAAATGCTAGAAATAGCCAGCATATGTTTTTGGTAGCTAAAAAATAACGTAGAAAACAATATTTTAATTGTTTTAATGAAGTATTTTTGCAGCTAAACTTATGTATCTACTGCAGCTAAACTTATGTAGGCCTGATTGGTCCCTATTTTTTTTTTTGAGCATACTGACGGTATTTTGTTGGTCTGTGCTGAAGTATATAGCGAAGATTTTTGTTTGGCTGTCCTGGCATGTGTTTTGCATTAATGCTTGATTTACAATATTTTCAAAAGCATTTCCCATCATCGGCTGCATCTAAAACCAAAAAATCTTTGAATGCGGAGTCTTGCGTCCAGGCATGACGCGGTTTTTGCTTATATGTATATCTTAGGCATATTATCCTTACACTCGCGATGGATTCATAAATTGTGAAATACCTCGCAAGTGATGGAAAAAATACTACAAAAATATTTGAGTAAGGCATCGAAATGCATAAAAATACAATAAATTACCATATGTTTTTAAAAAGATAAAATTACGCCAATTTTTCTTGGAAAATTTCCGCTAGTCGCTATTTTACAATTTAACCCGCATTTGCCAATTATAACCGCTGGATGTAATGGGCAAATAGCTAAATTGGCAACGCTGGAAAGCATCCCAAAAAAAACTACATTTTCAAAGAGAAATGGCTAAGATAAATAGCCAACTTTTTTAAGCCAAGTTGCCACCCAGAAAAAAACTAACTTCTGGCAACCTTTCAATAAAAGCAAGACATTAAAAAATAGGGATTTGGAAAAAAACTTTATTTTGTTCAATATTTCTTTATTTTGAAGGTAGAGTTTTAAACATTTTTGCAGAATTTTTGTTAGCATTTGTTGAGTTTTTGATATTTTTTGAATTAATTATAGAACTTCTTCCCCCGAAGAGTGACAAACTTGCAACTTCATAAAAATGATCACCTTCATTTTAACTCATTCAAAATTAAAGTTTTCATAAAATTTAATAATTGTTTGCTTGATAAATGTTAATTTTCATAGCCATAGGTTGAGTATTTATGTTCCGCAAAGAAGCAAAAGGTGCCTCCACAGTTTTGAAAATTGTGGCAGCCTTGGTTATCAGTAAAAAGACGATTTCCATTAATTTTTATGTAATTTTTAATATATTCTCTTATTGTTAATTTCTGGCATGTGCTCTAATTTTGTAGAAGTTTAAATTTTTGTTTGCAATTTTTTGTCGTATTTTTAATTACAATAACTTAATACCAAGGGTGACGAGCACCCAACATTCATTTAAATTATCTCCATTATTTAATCTCTTTTATTATATAAGGCAGTGGTGTCCAAACTCACACAATTAAGCTTTGCGCTTGTGTGCGTAGCAGAGAAACACGAAACAAACGTAACGAAGGCAGACGTTTTACTGCTTTACACTGACAAAAAGAACTGTGTGCGTGAACACAAAACCATGCAAATAGGGCAAATAATATACCATGCATATTGGTATATTAAAAGACACGTGGCAAGATGCATAATGTCTTTCAACGTAATAGCAGAATAACATTGAGCATTATCATCCTTATCTTTAATAAAATAGAAATTATTTTCCAAATCGAACGAAAACATTTTCAGTGTATTATAAAAATCATGCGCTGTATAGTCTTTCTGCTTTGAACGCAATACTACGACTGACCACTAGAGGTGGAGAACTATCGATAGCACTATCGCCACTATCGATGGTTTGGCACTATCGAGCCACTATCGATGGCAGCAGACACCTTCGATAGTGGCCCATCCACTATCGATAGTGCCGTCGATAGTGCGCTTCTTACAAACCTAAAAAAATTTTTTCGCGCACTTTCTGTGTCGGCGCCAATTGCAAAATACCGAGGAAAAATTTAAAAGCAAGAAAAAATTAATTAAATTAATATGGATCGCTTTTTAAATCTGGGTATGTTTACTATATTATATACATAAGTGTTTTGATCTATAATTTGTTAAATTTAAGGTAAACGTCGAGTGTCTTCATCAAGTGCCGACAAGCCGGACTGTGAGTGCTCCTCCAGCACAGACTCTGAAAAAGATTTGGAACCAAATCGACAGAGTAACAAAAAGAAGTCGAAAATTTCACATGTTTGGAAATATTTTAAAAGGTCCGACGACAAGAAATATGCCAAATGTCTCGATTGTGGCAAAGAATACAAGACAAGCGGCAATACATCTATGTAACTTGCACGACCATTTAAAAAGGATCCATCCTGGCGTGGAAAGTAAAAGCACACAAGTTGTACGTGCTGAGAGGAACGACACTGCATCTACAAGCAGCAGTTGCAGATCGAGCATGAACTCTGTGGCGTATTACTTTAAAAGAGCCGTCGTGTATGATTCAAATTCTAAAAGAAAGACCGAGATAGATAAAGCTCTAACTGAAATGGTTGCCAAAGATGTGCAGCCCTACAATATTGTAGAAAACGAAGGGTTCGTGCAATACACTCATGTATTGGATCCTCGGTATAAATTACCCAGCAAGACGTACTTAAGAGATGTGCTGATGTATAATTATTTTACCGAAACTTCTGCCAAGTTATCAGCAATACTTGTAAATGTTTCGAATATCGCAGTTACGTGTGATTTGTGGACATCAAGTGCCAATGCTAGTTTTTTGACTGTGACGGGTCATTTCGTATATAACTACGAATTAAAAACAGCATCCTTAGCAACAAAAAAACTTCTAGTTAAACTAGTTAAAAAAAAACATAATTTTTTGTTGGGCTATACTATCGAGCCACAATCGATGGCACTATCGACACTATCGATGGTTTGTGAAAAACAATCGCTCGCTATCGATGGCGCCGACTATCGATAGTTCTCCACCTCTACTGACCACGCGCTTGGCATTTCAGCATGAACAACAAGCAAACGAACAAATGCCGCGTGAGAGAACAAAAAGCCGAAAGCACGCGTCGTGAGAGAGCAAGCTGCCGAGCGTGCTATTTATAGAACACACGTATTCTCTCTCTCTATGCGTGTGTCGGCAGCGACGCCGGCAGAATTATGACTTCCTATCCCCGGGGATACGATTTTGGCATTTTGGACACCACTGCACTATGGGGAATATTTCGATTTTTCGCAAATTAAGTCATTTTTTCAAAGTACTTAAATTGGTATTTTCTTTATGCTAACATCTTTAAAAATCTTCAAACTGTAAAGCTCTATACCAAAAAATGTTATATAACAGACCCCTGTTAAGCCTTACAGCTGTTAAGTCAGCTGTTACTGTCAAAAAGCACGTACTAAAAGATTGCACTGTTTTGCAGCTGATATTCAAATTGATATTGTACAAACGAGAAACATTTTTTGAACAAAATTTTGAATGGATATTAATTATACAGGTTTGTACTATGTGTTGGTTGTACTAACATTTTGAATCTGTGCGTGTTCTACTAATATTTTGTAAAATTAGCAAATGGTTTTAGATGTAATTTCTTGGAAAGAAATGTCAACTTTGTGGAGACATACAAAATGTGCATTAAGTTACATTAATGTACGTCCATATGTATGTCGTAGAGCAATTAATTCTGATTTAAGGGTACTTTATCTTAATGTGCACAAATCCGCACAATCTGCGCAAATTTAATTTTTCTAGGTGACTTTGAGCTTTCAAACGCGGCGTTGTTTGATGAATGGCGCAAGCAGAAAGACATCTCCAACCAAGAAAGTGCAATTGCAGGAACAAAATATATTTTGAAAAAAGGCATTCAAATTGGTTAATGAGCACAACTAAATTATATTTCGGAGAATCAAATGTCAGCCATAATCGCAAAATTGGACGTCCAAAGTTGGATTACTTGGTAAAAGGAAGAGCAGCACAGCAAATACAAGCAGTAGATCTGTCAAAGTCTCAAGAAAACAACGTATTTTTGTTAATTCAAGCAGCAAGCACAGCTGCGCGCAAACAAAATCTTAGAACGATATTAATATGTTTGTCATGCCAACTTCCGATTAATTTGGATAAATTTGAACAATTTTGTTTTGAAACTGGCGAATTGATCGTTGACAATTATCAATGGCTGCCAATGACAGCAACTGTCCACAAGATAATTGTACATTCAAGGCAGATTATGGAAAATACTGTACTTCCCGTAGGCTGCTTTGGCGAAGAAGCGTCTGAATCACGCAACAAATTTTATAAAGAAGACAGACTTCATCACGCCCGGAAGCACGGCAGAATACAAAATTTCGCCGATGTGTTTAATAGAGCAATGGATACGTCAGATCCAGTTATTTCCTCTACAAACCTGGAGAAACGTATTCAAAAGCATAAAGGGGTTGCCCTTCCTATCGATGTCATAAACCTCTTGTCATGTCAAATTGAAGGCCCTGGTCAAAATCTAGAGGAATTCGAAGATGAGTTAAACGTTTTATTTTATAATGGTGATGAAGAATTTGAAAATGAAGAAAACTATGCTGTTTAATATAACTATTGTTCCATTAATGACTGACTTTCAATAAAATTTTTTTTTTCCACAGTAAAAGTTGTAAAAGTTCCACAGATATAGTTGTCCGATTTGAATCATTTTTTGACAAAGTATTAATAAAATGATTATACACTAAACTTGTAAGTTTGGTCTGGATCGCTTGGAAAACACCGAATTTGTATACCCTATAAAATTAAAAAAGGGCGGTGCCACGCCCATTTTGCTGGCAGAGCTTCCTATTGATCTTAGAAGCCTAAGGCAAAAAACTAGACCAAAATATCTCATTCCGTTCTTGAGTTATTAATTTATATTCGAAAAATCGAAATATTCCCCATAGTGCACTGATATAAGGTGACGTCTTCGTAGTAGGCTGAGGTAGTTAAAAATTTTGACGTGCTCTCTTGACTCTCAGAGAGAGATGCTAGAACGAGAAAGCAAACATTTTATGTTCTGCACTCTTCGTTTGTTTTTGTTGTCAGTCAATCAAAACATAAACATTTTTACCGTTTATTTTGGGAGGCATACTAAAAATCGGATTCTTTAAAATGCTCATCGAAAATTCTCTTGGTAAATTCCAACCCACGCTTTGCGTCCATAGCTGCCTTTTGTCCTTATCCGTTCTGGAGCGGCACACATTGTCGTATTTCTTGGTCATTTTGAAATACTCAAATGAAAATAATGCAAAAAATGAAAGCAAGCAAACTTTCTCGACTAAATTTGATTTCGAACTGTCAAACTAACTACCTCAAATAGAATAACTGTGTCAAACACACCACCTTATATAAATACATTTGTAATATTACAAAGCTGGTTTGTGTATTGGCTGCACAAAAGCAATGCTTTATCCAATGCATGCACAAACTAACAAACTTAACGAACATGATGGATTTTATGTTGCATGCTTTTAAGCGTGACATGTATAGCTTCGGCCTGCAAACGAACTGCCGAACCAACTGATGAAACGAAGCGCACGAAATGAAACAAGAAAACGAAAAAGTTTCTCTCTCATTCTTAAAATTTCACTCGCCGCGAGCTGTCGTCGTTCGCGCCCGGATAACGATATTTTACAGTTGGTTTTTTGTTGTATTTTTTTTACGAATTCGAATATTGCTGCAAATATGTATATGATTATGAATAACAAAGTTGTGGCCACTGGCAGCAGCATTACATGAAGTTCATATTAGTGCTATTGATATTTTGCTTTTCCACTAAGCAATTGACAAGTGCCCGTTGTTCGAAATAGGCGCCAAGACGTCAGCAAGGACGCTGCCGCTGCCGGTGTCGGAGTTGTCAACTAATGCAATTGCGTTCATTTGTTGTTGTTGCGCTGCGTGCGGTTGGCCCCTCTCTTAGCAGCCCTTACGCCATCCCGCCCACCTTAGCCATCACCATCACTGCAGCAGTGGCAACAACAAATTTGTGATCGCAAATCGTAATCGTAATTTTTGTTTTTGTGTTTGTTTCTGTTGCAGATATATGTATTTGCAAAGTGACGTGAGAAAATGTGACAAGCAGCAAGCAAAACCCATAAGAAATGTTCCACTGAAAAATAAGCCAAAAGCGCTTTAATTTAAGCCTAGGATAAAGCTAATAATGTATTGTATCTCAAACCGAATTAGCGATACACCGCAATGTGTTCATGTGCCCCTATTTTAATCTAAATCTTAAGTGCTACAACATCAAAAAAAAAATTCTACCCACTTATAAATCAAAAAAAAAAAAATGAATGCAAATTTGAATTAAGTGCAAGTATCCAAAAAGTGTGTAAAAAGTATTTACATACATACATAGATACATACATAAATACATATGTATGTATAAATATATGTGTTTAGAATAACTGCAATAAAAATACTATTACAACAACAACAACGGATTACATCAAAACAAAATAAATCATCTGCTGCATCTTGAATCAAAGAAGAGTGTAGACACAAGAGTTTAAGCCCAACGCAGTGCATTACTGAGGTAACACTTAATAGAACTGCTAAATAACAAGCAACAATAACAACACGAACTGTAACTTTATACAGAGGTGTAACGGTTAAAGTGCTGCTGGCAGAGCCACAGAGCATGGATTACGCCTTCATCATAACAACAGCAGCAGCAACAGCAGCATCCGCGCCAGTGGAAAAGCTCACAAGACGATCAAATTAAATGAACGCCAGCCGGCCACAAAGATGCCGCCGCTGCAAGGACGTCGACAGTTAATGTAAGTACAAAAAAAAAAACCTATAATATTCGGGTGAATTAAATTTAAAACATTTATGCATACTATCTATGTACTACATGTACTTATTACTAAAGTAACGGCTTAAGGTACAACACAAGATGCAATGGTGGTTGAATCTATCTGTAGTGGGGAAGTGCGCTTAAACTGGGGGGTCAAAGCACATGTTAACCGCGAACGGCCCTTGGTTCGTTGGCCTGGCCGATATCTGGTGCTCTCTGTTTATGAATGAAACGCAACGAGGAAGCAGCGCTAAATTAAAGAGAGACGAAAACTGTCAAAGAGCAGAGCAGCATTCAAAGAGAGCGCGCAATGCGGAACGCAATACTCAAACACACACACAGACAAACAGACAGTTATGCATGCTGAGAGCGAGTGAGTGAGTGAGTAAGAGAGAGAGAGAGCAATCACAAACGTCAGGCACTGGCACGACGCGAGTTCGTTGACCTTTGCTATTGAAATTTTTGGGCAACGATACAAGCACACTCACAGACACACACACACACACATCCATGCATATGGAAAACACACGCACCCATACAAATATAAATGTGCTTTTATTTACACATTGATAAACAATCGACTGTTGACTTGCCAGTTGCTGTTGTTGTTGTTCTTTTTGTCGTTGTTATTTTTTTTAACGTTCTGGTGCTCGTTTTTTGTATGCTCTTTTCTTATGCTCAAAATCTGAGAATGCATTAACATGTGACTGTGCGTATGCATGTGAGTGTATGAGCGCACGCTTTGTAATGTGATGCAATTTGACACAGATTGAGATAGTGATCTAACCCTGTCCTGATACTAGACAGCATTAGATAATTACATGTACATGTGTATTGTTGTATGTGTATACCAAAATTTACATACATACATATGTATGTGCGTATGTGTGTGTTTGTTTATTTGTTTGAGATTTATTTTCCCAAATCCGTTTATTTTTATTAAAGCAGCGCAAAATTTCTAATCTTTTCGCATATGAAAATACTATAATAGCAGACTGTGGGAAATTTCTGATTTTAGTTTGTGAATTTTAGTGACTTTTATATAAATAAATTCTATAATGTAACAAAAAATAATGTATTACTAAAAAAAAGAATTTTTCTTTTCAAAAAAAATTAGTTTTAACACACAAATTATTATGTTTTATCAACTCCTTGTGTCATTAATTGTATACAAGAACGTTTTAAATTTAATTGTTACATTTCTCAACCTTACATTCTCAACCTTCCAATTCTAAAGGAAACCCAATATATATTTTATGTATTAGATATTCAAGGCTTTATGAAAAAAAAGTTTTGGAAAAATCGCTGCTCCAACTATATCTTTTTTGACTCGTAAGACAAAGTCTTATAGTGGTGCTATTATTTTTTCGCAGCTGTATATACATACCTCAATCTTAAAATTGAGAAAGAGCATGCAACTTTCGTTAAAGCTGCTTGGCTTTGTTCTTTAGTCTTTTTCCTGATTTGTTTGCGTCTGTGTATGTGTATATAGTAGGTGGTTGGCACGATAAGGAATGGTAGGTAGTAATAAAATGCTTGCGAAGCACAAGAGGAAAGCCAACTAAGAATTATGCTTTGTTTTTTTTTTTTAGCTTTGCGTTACTCGACATTTAAGTTAAACAAAGTTTTGCCTGTACCAAGTCCAGTAAAATTGCCTAATGTAGCGACAAGGGCACAACAAAAAGATACACATAAATATTTCGTGGATGCTGCTGCGTTAATTTAAAAAGGAGTCGCTTATATACTCGACAAAAGGTTGAACCTTCAAAATTGGTTTCAATGTCATGTAACCCCCATGTTACAAGCATACGTATAGAATGTATTTTACTGCGAGAGCAACCCAAAAAAAGAGGAAGAAGAGAGCGCACACACATACACACACGCGCACACACAGACAAACACACACACATACACACAGAGCACCCAATTGTGTATGAAAAAGGAAATGCCCATGCACTGAAAAGCAACGTTCGATATTCGTTCAGTGGGAATGATTGCTACCCAAACTTCTTCCAGTTCAGGGCTCATCATTCACAATAACAACAACAACAATAACAACAACATCTTCATCTCCCAATTTTGCCGGCAAACGGGGGATGGCACTACAAGACTGGACAGTCATATAAACAGAGAGACAACAACACAGCAGAAACATCAGCAGCAGGGATAAGGGCAAGGGCATCTGTAAGCTGTAAGCTGGTGTTTGCCACTTCGCACCCCGTCACACAGTGGGAAAACCCGCTAGAATAGCTGCTTTTAATCAAAGCGTGCTTCGGTGGCTCGAGCCATAGAATAAGACTTGGGTTCGGTTCGCGAACCGGTTTTTTATACTCCCTTAACCATAGGTTTGTATTTGAACCATATAATACAAACAAACATTCTCGATTGTTTTAACTTTTTCTTGATATTTTAAACTTGTGGTGCCGTGACTCGTTAGTTAGAGTCGCCGACCTATCACAAACCAAGAATTGAAGTTTGGAAAATAACTGGGTTCGCACTGCCGTAATAAAATCTGTAATATACCTGTCTTGTAAAAATCCTGATATGACACTGAAAATGCTTTAAGTAGCATGTAGCGTGTTCATAATAATAATGTATAAAAAAAGATTTGTTAAACCAGTTACATTTTTAAATAAAAAAAAACTAATATAAATAATCTCAGTAAATTTGAAAATTTAAATATGAGTTATTATTTTATGATTATTATTCTTTTCATTTAAATTTTCGAATGAGGAATCACTGCGGACGGCAGTCAGCGTTAGTGACGAAAGCAACACGTAGTGTGCAAAAGTGACTAACAATATTATACAGGAAGAATGGAAAATTTTCTACGACTATCCGAGTATATCGAGTTTTATACCGATCGAAAGGTATAGTCTTAACTTACAAAAATCCTTACTAAGACTTTGATATCTCACATGGTTCATGTGATAGGGGGCAGATATATTATATAGTAGACCGATCTTAACCAAATTTGGCCAGGATGTTTAAAACCAATTATAATGCATATTCGGTCAATTTGGTTGAGATACTAACAAACAAAAAGGCTTTTCATACTAAAACTTGATTTTTGACCGATCGTTCCTATGGCAGCTATATGATATAGTGATCCGATCGAAAATTTAAAACAAACTTGATCTGCGTGGGGTTTATAGAAAACTGTGTACCAAATTTGGTTGCTCTATCTCTTATAGTATCTGAGATCTAGGCGCTCACACGGACGGACGGGCGGACAGACGGACATGGCTATAGCGACTCGGCTGTTAATGCTTATCAAGAGTATATATACTTTATAGGGTCCGCCACGCCTTATTCTGCCTATTACGCACGTTTGCACGAATACAATATACCCTTTTACTTAATTTTTAAGTAACGGGTATAATAATATCTTCAAAAAAAAACTTCTTTACAAAGTAAAAGTCTAGTGACGAAAGAGTTTTCGAAAGGGTTTATCGGGTTTAGCTATTTCCCGCTAAACTAGCTATTTCCCGCTAAAGTCGTAAAACAAACATTTCTAGATTTCTGATAAGAAACATTTCCTCATCAAAAAATCTAAGCTTTTTCAGCGCTTTAATCCAAACAAACAAACAAACTTTTCATCTCATTTTGAGAAGGCCCTTAAAAATTTCAAATTAATATATCTTTTGAACCAAACGTCGGATTGGAATTATCGAGGTATCATTCGACGCGTATTTTTAATAAAAATTATGAAATTTAACCAAAAGGCTCCAACGGCACCACTAGCTGCAATCATTAAAATTTTGCCCCTCCCACTTACACCTACTTATCTCATGAAGCAGGTGAGTTACCAAATGTCTTAGTATGCACTTTTGTTAGTAAAAGTCATACCTTTCGATCGGTATATAACTAGATCCGATCATACAGTCGTAGCAAATTTTCCATTCATCGTGTAAATATTGCTAGTCGCCTTGCGCACCCTTCGAGCAGCTTTCGTCACTAGCGCGGACTGTCGTCCGCAGTGATTAAAAATGACAGTTATAAAAAGAAAAAAGATTTACAGAAAATACATAAAAAAAACACTGACATCCATATATTATCTTTGCTACTTTCGGAGGTATCAATTACATGCAGCTATTCTGACGGATTTTCCCACTGTGCGTCAGGCGCCGCATTTACAATATTACGTATACGTTGTCGATGTCGACAACAGTTTGTTATCTTTTTGTTTTATTTCGTTTTGCATTTTAATCAATGCCAATGAACTTGACGTTTATTTAATGCATGTTCGCGTTTTATTCGTTCGCGTCTCGCTGCTCTCTGTTCGTTGCTTACTGCTCATCACTCGCTGTTTTCGACTCGCAGAAAAACTATACACCTGCTGCTCACCCACACACAGCAACAGCTTATCGGGCAGTTATGTACCATGATTTTAGTACATATAATTACATACATATGTACACTTACCATATATATATATATTATATGTACATATGTATGTAGTTGCTTGATCCCACTCGCTACGTCTCCTAGTCTGTGTGCTTATCGCAATTGTTGTTGCTATTTGATAGCAGTGACAACATTGTCGAGTATAGGGAGCATAGGAAGAGAATGCCTGGAGACTACGCACACACACATACACAACAAGTCTGTAAACACACATATGCATCGCGAGGTCAGCGCCTCGATAAAGTACGCGTAGTTACATCGTCAGTTATATTATTGCCTTCGTCCAGAGTCAGTTACCTCAATTACTCCCGTATTTAAGTCTAGCATTTTATTTCATACATTTACATACATACATACATATGTTACATTTGGATAGTTGATAGGTTTAGATGCAAGTCTCATAGATGCATAAAAACATTACTTAATATTTTATTATTAAAAGTTTTATTCAAATTAACAATTACCCAAAACCAAGTCGACACCGTTTCTGACTTAAATTACATAAATTTCACACTTTTTTATAACCATCTATCTTTAATTGTATTTAAACTTGATTTTGAAACAGTTGAAAACTAATAAAAACATCACAATCTTAAGCATTATCTTTATATAAAATATCTTTTTGATTCAACAAATCAAAAGAAAAAAACGAAAAACAATCGAGAAGTTAAAAAATTTTTTTTCGTATTAGTTGGTAACCTTCAAACCAAATCTTATCCATGCAATTTTAAATGCAAGAATCAATTCAACTCTCAATAACGAGATTAATTGAAAGATGTTACACAAATTGGTCGATAGACTCTTATAAATGATAAGTTATAAAGTTTTATTGCTTATACTATGCAGTTGTGTAATCGATAATTCGCTACTGATCGTTGTCATCGTTGCAGTGACAAATGTCACATTCAGAGTCCAATTCCAAGTCTGAGTCATAGGGAAAAGTTGGATACGATTTATGATTTGGTATCAAGTTCGCATACTTCTTTTACCAAGCATACATATTGGCCGTTTGTTGTTCTTTTCGGATTTTGTAAGCTTGTTGCAATTTTCGCTGCTTTCTTTAAGGTAGAAGCAAAAGTGAGAAAGAAAGCGATCGGTTGGTCGGTCAGCAGCCTAATCCGCAAATGTTGTGGAATGTGCTTACAATTCATACCTTTCATTTACATAAATACGCATACATATGTACGTACTAAGTATGTACAAAAGCAGCTGTGATTAGTACACACATTCATAAGATTCAGTTGTAATGTGGAGGAATCTGTGCACTTGCTTCTGCTTCTGATCCTCATTTTTCTTTCATATATTATATCTCTCTTTTGACGGGCTCTCACTGCCACTTGTCTATTTCTTTATTTTTTTTCTTTTTCGCTTGCTCACCGCTTGTCAGCGACGCTTTCCAACTTGCCCTTGCCCATTATTCCATTTCATTTTAGCTCAGCATTTCACCATTTCCATTTCTCCAATTTCTCCATTTTCGCTTAGTGCGGCGAATACTCGTATTTATATTTGTTTATGTGTGTATGTAAGTATGTAAAAGGCAAAGTACTTACTTGGCTTGGCTTGATTCATTATATTATTGTTTTTTTTTTCTTTTTTAAGTTTTTGCAAACACATAAATATACATTTTTATACATATGTATGGTTACACATATCTACATATGTACATATGTATATATGTAGTAATTACAATCGCCTACGATATGATTGTGTGTGTGTGTGTAAATAGCAGAAATAGGTACAATGTTCGTTCAATGACCTTTTACTTTTACACTATTCCGCGCTGCCCATGCTTTAGTTGCCCATCGCTTTACGTTTCATTTGTGTGCATGCGTATGTGTATCTGTAGCTGTAGCTGTATCTGTGTGTGCGAGTTAAAGATTTGGTTAAATTAGTCACTCATCGTCGCCGACGCCAAGGCGCACAAATTGCGTAATTTCGCATATTGACGTCACTTCAGATGCGGAAGGAAAATTCCTTAAGTAACATACACAGAATGCAGGTATAATCATCTGGTTAATCATATTTAACAATTGCAATTTCATCATGAATTTATAAAACTATCTAATTATCTTATCACTATTAGAGCATGATTATCAAATACAATTTTAAATTAAAGATTTCATATGTACATATGTATACATATGTATGTACACATAATTCGAATTTTGTGTTAAATGTAAATTACCAGCAATGTTAAAGTTGCGTTTTGCGGTTGTTGCCATTGTATTACGCTCTACGCACACTCACACACACTCAAACACATACGGTCTCATATAAACTCAGTCGTACTCACGCACTCTTTCTCTTACGAGTAAAGAGAGAGAGAGCGAGAGCATGCGAGAGAGATAGAGAGCGCTCAACGCGCACTACTCTCGAAAGGGCACGTTCGGTGTGAATGACCGCCGCTAACACACATTTGTGCGAGCGCTGAAACAAAAGCAAAAAGAAAATAAAAAGCTTAAGCTGCGACGTCGGCAGCGTCGTCGAATACGAGGAAGCGAAGCAACCGAACGACCGACAGCAGCCGCAGCAATAACAACAACAGAAACAAAAACAACAACAACTGAAAAGTAAAACAAGTAATACAATTGCCAGCTGTTGTGGCGACTGTGCTATAAAATGCCCTGTAAACTGTCAAAAGTTCAGAGTGTGTATTAAATATATGTACGAGGTTTTTAACATGACAGAGTATTCTGTAAAATGTTAATACTACGAATATTTTTGAACAGGGACCGTAACGATTATACATAATTCTCAAAATAAAAATTACCAAAAGAAAATTATTTTTTAATTTTTAAAGGATATTTTAGGTTGATTCTTAAAAAAAATAGATATTTAATTGTTGTTTTTGATTATTATTTTAAAAATTTAAAAATAAGTGCTGAAAGTAATTTTTATTATAAAAATAAGTCTTATTTGCGATTCCTGCTTTTAAGCTTATAAGTTTTGTTGTATTTAATTTTGGTTATTTTAGTGTTATCTATTGATTTCATTAACAGTGGATAATGCCAAGACTGCAAATCATTTTTTAATAATTTTTTAAAATAATTAAATTTGTATAAAAAACAATCGAGTTTTGTAAATAAACTAAATTTACTTAACGAATTAAATATGCATTTTTTTATTCGAAATCTCAAGTAGTTGCGCAATATTAGAAAAGCATAAAATTTATGTAATTGTTTTTTTTCGTTCCGAACCTTTTATCAAGAAAGTAGTTCGGTTCAGATTTGGGTTCGAGGGGTAAATGAACTTAAAGGTTCAGGTTGCTTAAAAGTCCGAACCGACCGTAACGGGTCAGATTAGGGGTATAAAAAAAATGAAAAGTAAATTCAAAAACCTGGATAATTAACTACATACATTATTTAAAATCACATTAAAAAAGAAATTTTACACTAAAAGGCTTGCGCAAATTCGCTGTTTCTGTAACGTAACGTCATCGCCAATTTCCGCTTACATATTTTAAGCATTAAGGTCGATTGATTTAAAATTTATTGTACTTAATAATCATACAAAAATTACACTTTGGTTCGTATTTTTGTCATGTCACGTGAATACATATGTTTTTTTTGAATGTCACGTACCATCGTTGTGGAAATGCGTATATCTGAGTTTTCTTTTATTTTGCCAAAAGAAATACTTGATTAATTCTATATCTAGTTTGGATTAGATTCTCAGCTAGTGGACATAATCACTGCACATGTATGCATCTAAAATGTAAATATAACACATATGTATGTATGTATATGAACATTTTCATAGAAAGGTCCATAGTGGATAAAAACTTAAAATTGATCATAATTTCACAACTTATGAAACTTTCTTCCAGAAACATATTTAACATTTAAACATTTTACCAATAATTTTACCAATGCACATTTTAATAACTGGTATTTTCCAAAGTATATTTATATTCTGTTTTCATTAAAATTGTTTTCAAAAAGGAGAATATACATATGTATATATATGTAATCTCACTTCGCGAAAAAAACTGTAATTCAGATAAAACGTTCGTTGATTATACATACATATATAATTTCATTAAACATGTCCCATGCGACAGTGCTTAAAATGAAATTTTAAAAAACAACTTTGTTTTAACGGATCGGAAATTAAAAAGAAAATTATAAATCATAAGCCATTAAAATTAGCTGCAGTGAATGACCTAGATAATCACAAAAAAAGCCTTATCACCAATTCTAGGGACAATTAATAGTTCAGACTATTGGCTAAAAAAAAATCCGTTTTATAATTTCAATTTTATTTCACAATTAATTTGTTTGACCTTCTTGTTTGGCATAATGGAAATATAATCTAATAAAATGCCTTCTAAAATACTGTAGGCTTAAAAATATTATTTAAATATATTTAATTTGGGATAAAAAAACTTTACACAGTAAATTTCTAGTAAAATTGTAACTAAATTTCGTTATCTGCACACCCTTTGTAAGCTTGGTATACAGGGTATACAAATTAAAAATACAGTACTGAAAAGTTGCACCGTTGTCGTAAGTTGGCGGCGTCATCAACGCTGCTGTCGTTGACACTGCGCGCCGCACAAATTTGTCGCTTGTGCTGTTGTCAGGCCAGTTACATGTGACGACACACAAACAAATAATTGAATGTTTGTTAGTAATAAAATTTGTAATATTTGGGGTATTTAAAGTAACCGTTTAAATATCTAACCTTTAAGAGAACTTCTAATCAGTTTGCATACATACAAATGTATGTAAATATGTACATATGTACATATATGCCCATGGCTAATTGATGGATTGTTTGACATTTTTGGAAAGTATGATTGGGGCACGCTTTGGCGAACTTTTACTGTACAGTCAAACCGGGACCCGGCCCTACTGCTGGCTCCAAAAGCGTCAGCAGCAAACTACATTCATATATTATATACAGACATACAAACAACTAAGTGTATGGATGTAGGTACGTGTGTATGTAATCTGCTGCTGCCTCCTCTACCGCCTGTGCGGCGCGCCGCTGCTGCTATTTGCCTTGCAAGAATAAATAAACAAGCAGGCAAACGAACGAGCGCAAAAAAAATAATAAGAAAAAAAAACACAGAAAACCGGCAATGTCATTAAACCCTAAACAAGAGCGAAAGCAACAACACAAAATGCGATAGAACATTGACACGAATACAACAACAAGAAAAACCAGAAGCGTTATGAAATACTCAACGTAAGAGAGCAAAATTCGAGAGCAATGAACGGCCGGCCGGCCCGCACACAAACACAAACAATACTCACTCACAGACACACACACACATGTATATGTATGCATACAGTCGCAATCATCTGTGGGGCGCGCACACAATTTGTACATTGGCTCTCTTTCGTATCGTGTGCCGTTCTCTTAAGCTCCAAAGCCAAAGCGAACGCAGGTGAACGACCGACCTAGCCATTTGTTTTCCTTTTGTGCGACTGCATGTGCGTGTGTGTGTGTGTATGAGAGAGCATCTGCATTTAGGTGTGTGAGTGTGTACGAGTATCTATGTATGTTCATATGTATGTTAGCATGTGTATGTATGGTTTGCTGCTGGGGAGCAAGTGAGTCATTTTTCAAGACAGAGGCAGAGACGACTGCTGCTTACTGCCTGGACCGTGCTAAAACGAAATTACTTTGATTTCATTTATTGGTGATGTTTTGTTTGCCGTCTTTTGCGCTATTCTCTTATATCTTCTTATTTTATTTATTGCCCAATGACGACAACGACAAAGTTGATGCCAAAATGGCAATGAGCTCCGCTGCACTTCCTTGTCGCCGTCTGCCTGCATATGCGATTACCGCACCCACACTTACACTCACACTCGATCACTCGAACTTTTGTCCACCCCACTCTCTCATACTTGTACGCTCTCCACCCTCTTTATCACGCTCTATCTCTCTGTCTATTTGCTACTCGTGCGAATTCTTTGGAGCTTAATCCATACTCCTGTCGAGTGCGTGAAAGCAAGCGTGAAGAAGAATACATAACATAAAACATTTCTCGATCGCAGCCACTCACACAATCACAAATAGCATACATACATACATGTATGTATGTATATGTACATATATATATGTATGTATGCATTTATCTCTATTACTCTCTCACTCTGTCGCTCACTCGCTCTCTTTCTGTCTTTCTTTTGCTCCAACATTGCGCTCACTGTGCATACATATGTCTTTGCACGCATGTTGACCTTGAATGTGACTTTCATAAAATTGGTTGTTGTTCTCGTTGTTCTTGTTCTTCATGCCTCTGCTCTCTGCTCATGTTATTGTTGTTGTTGTTGTTATTAGTTTATTCTTTGTCGTCATTTATGAATTTCATTTTTCTATGCCATCAAGAATATTAATATAGGTACATTTAATATTTAGAATAATAAACGCATTCACATACATACATACATTGATATTTTTAGGATTAGTGAAAGAATCTAATAAAACTTAAAAAATGTTGAATTAATGAGATATGTATTTTGAAAATGTACTGATAATAATAATTTATTCGTTTTCAATATCAACAAGGGGGCTCCGTCCCCTGCTCGCTTCGCTCGTCTATCAGTTAATCGCACTCGACCGTAGGATACTCTGTGCCCAGGCACTTGGATGCCCTTCGGCACTAAGATTTAATGCCCTTGCACAGCACTGTATTAAATGTTTAACTGATTGCTCCAGCGACAGCTATAGGATATAGTGAACCGATTTGAATCAAATTTGGTCAGGATCTATAATACCAACATAAATTAAAATTCTGTTAAATTGGTTGAGATATCTTAATAAACCAAAAAGTTTTTCATACTAATACTTGATTTTTGACCCATCGTTCCTATTGCAGCTATATTATTCAGTGGTTCGATCCCAAAATAAAAAAAACAAACTCGATCTGCGTACGGTATCAAGAAACCTTCATACCAAATTTGACGTCTCTCGCTTTTATAGTCTCTGAGATCGACGATTTCAAACAAATTGACTCGACTGTTAAGACTGATCAAGAATATATGTATATACTTTACCATGCCGACTTCTGCCTGTTACACACATTCTGTCAAACACATTTAACCCATAGGGTATAAAAAGCGCTTATCGAACAGGATTACATTTTTTCTAAGAGGTCTGCACAATTTAACAATTAAAAAAAATGGTTTCCTCATATTTCTCTTCTAAATTTATTGCGCGCATTTCAAGTACATGGCAAGTCTAAATCTTGTATGAAGCGGTTTAATTGTCCATCATAAGACAATTTTTGAATTAGTACATACGTAATATAGCATTTTTATGTTTCAACAAAGCTTTAAAGGATATGAACTCTTAAATCAAGCAACCCTAGTATATGGGCGCCCTATGCCACCCCCTGTATATACAGCACTTTGCAAAAAAATATTCAAGGCACGTCTAAATGCCCTCAAAAAGCCCTTTCTAACGACATATAGGACAGCTTCTTTGGATTGGAAATTTATCGAGTTTTAGCTATTTCCCGCAGAACTAGCCATTTCCCGCTAAAGTCGTAGAACAAAAGTTTATAGATTTCTGATAAGAAACAATTTCTCATTATAAATCAAAGCTTTGTTAGCGCTTTAATACAAACAAACTGATTTTTCATTTCATTTTGAGGCCATTAAAAATTTCAAATTAATATATCTTTTGAACCAATTGTCGGATTGAAATAATCGAGGTACCATTCGACGCATATTTTTGATAAGAATTTTTAAAAATTATTAAATTTAGCTGCAATTATTAAAATTTTGCCCGTCCCACTTACACCCCCATATCTTACGAACCAGGTGAACTACCAAAAGTCTTAATATGCACTAGACATCTGCATGAATGCATCCAAAAGGGCAATTGAATCATTCATTCTAAAAACGTGTATAACTTTTTTTCTGCAAAGTTTTAAATGGGTGTGAGTGAATGTTGTACAAATTGTCTGTATCGACAGCTAGTCTTCTCACTCACTCTCATGTTGTACAGTAGTGAATGAGTACACTAAAATTGGTGTGCAGTTATTTTACTGTACAGTGAGTTATTTTTATTTGCTTATTATAAGCAAGACTTAATGAAAGGAGGAGGATAATAACAGATTTCTTTGCAATTCAACATTAATAAGTAATATATAATTTTATTTTAACAAAAACTTACACTTTCAATCTCGTTTAAGGCGTTTGCGTAATTTTCTTTAGCACTCATGTCCATGTTGTGCAAAATATTAAACTCATCTGTACAGATGAATGAGAATACACATTCGCTGTACCAATAATTGTGTATGGTGTACAACGAGTAAAAAAGAGACAAATATTGTACACACTTACGAAGAGTACAACTGTTACTGTCAGTCACTCTTAGTGAGTGCAGTAAAAATGTTGTACTTGATTCTTCCAGCTTTATTTATTTGAAGAGTCGACTTCCGTTTATAAAACTCGAGTCTACAAGCTTAAGCCATGGCTACAAAGGCCTTCGGCTAACGATTCTTCTAGCTACTTGAATATACTGCACAGCAAAGAATGAGTACAGTATTTTTAAGAACACTTTACTACTGTACAGTATAGAGATGGGCATGGGCTTCCTTTTTGAGGCACGGCACGGCCCAAGCACGGCTGGTAAAAACTGAGGCCCAACACGGAATTTTTTTAAGTAGGCACGGCACGTACAAACACGGGCGCTTTTAATCAAAAAACAATTTTAGGCCAATATTTTGTTGTATTTTAAAGTATTTTATTAATGTCATTTAATAAATTCAAACATTTTTATTTAAAGTTAGTACAAATTTTTACAGCTCAAGCTGACAAACAAGCGATAAAACTACGCCAACTTATCGATACTACCATATTTAAATTCAAAGTCTGTACCGTGCTTTCCGGGACTACCGTGCCTACCGACTTTGGCACGGTAAAACACGGCAATCTTTTATTACTTTTGCAGAAAGAGTATTGGATCCTTTAATGGATTTCATTGTTTTAGAAACCGTGGGTGTCGCGACATGTCGTTAGTAAAAGCTGCTCATCGATGATTATAATCAATGGTAATTACCGATAAAAATTGAACGCTTCCTATTTTGATCAGTTAATTGTTTACGACAAATGCCTATAAGGCTTTTTTTTCTAAAAAAAACTGTGTGAGATAACTTATTGGAAGGAGAAATCGATTGTTCGATTTTATACCAAAACGTTAAATGACAGAAAAAGTTTCAAGTTTGTTTTCCGCAAAACATAGAGAGATAGAGAATCAGAAATAAAGATCGTTACAGAGGGGAAAAATGCTCTCATAGCTTAAAATCTTTTCAGGATACAAAACAGATAGAGAGAGAGAGAGAGAGATGGTGAGAAGAATTCACTTTCTGTCCGGTGTCATAGTGAAAAACATTTAAGGATGTAATACAAAGTGAATGAGTGTGACTGTAAAATTAACGTAACAATTAGATGTTAGAATATAATTAATTGAAAGCTGACAAAGTAGCATTTGTAATTCTTTAAGTTGATATTTAATGATCTTAACTGAGTTGACTTTGCAACTTATAAAGGTGTTCGGGTCTTGAGAGCTGTTCCAATGCCAAGGTATACTCTAGTGTGTGCGTGTCTGGGCATTGCTTAAGGTTCCTACTGTGGATGGATGAGGGGGAGGGGCCATTAAAGCCATTAAAAGTAACCTTAGACCTGAAGGAAACGCAATGATACTTAAGCTATGCGTGACGTGAGAGTTCGTCTTGGGGTCACACAATTGTTTCGGGCTATAAAACTGTGTAAATCAGTTAGGTAAACATAACTACACACATAGATAAATCTTATTTGTATGTGTAAGGGGAAGAAGAAGAGGCATGTGGCAAGAAGGTATTCATAGAGGGAAGACTTTGACATAATCATCATTTATAATCATCATCATTATTCCAAACAACACAATTGCAAAGTTGGGCTTCACTTTTTAAAGGCGTCCACTCGCGAATTATCACGTCTTTAGTTCCTCACACACACACTCAAACATGTGTACATGGGCACGCATAGAAATCACGGCAGTAAAAGCCAAAGCCCAAAAACCCGAAAGCCCGAAAAAGGTTTTTTTGCGCTTTCTACCGAAAAGTTCACTGAACTTGCAGCGTCCACAGCTGCGGAGGAAGCAAACAGTGATAATAATAACAACAACAAAATGTGGCCGCATAGTCAAAACGAAATTGCTAATAAGCAAAAGAGAGAGAGAGAAAAAGCAAGAGAGTGGGAAGAGCGCCCGCATGCCCGTGTGTGTGTGTGTTTGTGTGCGTATGTGGGAACAGAAGCGTGAGCTAGCAAGAAAAAATGATGGAACGAGAGAGAAGAGAAGAGAAAAAAAGGTGGCAGCGGACAGATGGGGGGAGAGGCAAAATAAAAGAAAGAGAAGAGAGCAAAGGAGAGGTTGGGGACATGGGCAACGCATTTTGCCCAGCGGCGCGCGTCAATTTCGAGTTCAATGTCAAACCACAAAAAAAGACGACGACGCCGATGACGATTGAGAGGTGAGGGGGATGGTGGGTGGGGTGGTTGGTGTGCTGTGATCAGGGGGTTGGGCATAGTTGTTGTATTATTACAGGGTGGCTCTTCTTGTGCGAATCGCACACACAACAAACATGTTCTAGTGGACGGCAAGACAATAACAATAGCAACAACAACAACAACGACAACAGTAACAACAACAACAAGTGCGATACGCGGAGCTGGGAGCTGCGGTCTGTGGCATCGCCCCCGGAGGGCGTTAAACTTCACGGTCATGGCTTTTTCTTTCTGTTTGTAGGCGTCGTCGTCAACGTCAGCGTCAACGTCGGCGTCATGTATGATTGATAGCGACCACAACGCAATGTGACGCATTGATGGCCACTAGGCGAACAGTTTATAGGCTCTGCTCTCTTTATTCCCTATGCCAACATGGAGGCAATGTGGAGGCTAATGACCGATAAAACAAGCACGCGCCAACATCAACGAAGCTGATAACTGATACGACGCTGGTCAATCTAAGTCACAGCCACAAACAGAGACAGAGATAGAGATAGAAACAGGGACAGTGATAGAGACAGAAACAAAGTCAGTCACGCTATTGTCGAGCAAAGCGTTTCTAGAGCTGATTGAGCGAAGTCACTGCCACATGGAGGCATCAGACAGGCGACAATGCGTCGGAGTCAGAGCTGTGATCGTACAAAGATTTAAAAAGGTCGATGAGACTGTCGAGACAGTCAGGCATCAGAGCAAAGGTATAACAACTGGAATTCGAATACGACTAGCAATATAAATAGTGGAAAGCAATAGGAAAACAAATTGGAATTTGAAATGAATATATAATATAAAAAAGAGATGGGTTATACGCAACGAGGCAACCAGAATATTTTATATAACATGCACATCACAACTATAAAATACTTAAAAACTATCTTAAATCACACAATCAATAAATAAATAATAAAACAATACAATAATATAAAAAAGTAAATAGAATAGGTTTAATGTTAGCTCTACTAATAAAAGTAAACTTAATTGCTTTAATGTTAATTATAAACTTATTAATATTAAGGTTGATATTTTATTATATTTTCGTGACTAACGCAGTAACTTAAGTTTTATACTAGGATAAATCAATAATTTTATATTAAATTTATATATGTAAGTACATACATATGTATATAGACATAAAGGTTCACCGCTGCCAAAACATGTGAAATTTTCTTACAGAAACTTATTAAAGTTACTTAGTGAAGCAATTTACACATGAATTAATTTACTAGAATTAGCATACCGACATTTTTCAATATTTTGACATGTTTTCTTAAAAAGTACTTTGAAAATGGAGAGTATGTATTATAACGGAAATTTGACAAAATCGTTCTTCTAACATAAGATATCTAATTAAAATGCAGAGAAAACAGTTCAATTATAATAAAAATTGTGGTAACTACAAAAAAAATTAATATACTTATATAAATTTAACAATTCTCAATAAGATCATAGATTTATTTTAGTTACGGAATGTCATGTAACGTAACTGTCAAACTAAAGCTATTAAAAACTAGTCGGAAAGGCTACAGTCGAGCTCCCGACTGTAGGATACCCGTTACTTCTTTGAATATATATAAAGTATTTTCCGAATTTTAGATTCGAAAGATATAAAAACTCTAAGTTTATAATGATAACTGAAAACAAAGTTAACCCCTTAAAAGTACTTTAACGTAATAACTACCCGAAAAAATATTCGACAAAACATTTATTTTATATTGAATATTCCTAAAATATAGAAAAGGGCATCCGCCCTGATTGTTACAATGACCACTATATGATATAGTGAACCCATTAAGACCAAATTCATTCAGGACGTATAAGACAAAATAAAATTCATAATCAGCGAGTGATTGACAGAAACTCCAGAAACTCTCCAGATTGACAAATCTCCAGAAACAACAATAATTTTCACCTAATCCTTAATTATCGACCAATTCTTTCTATGGCAGATATATGATATAGTAAACCGATCTTAACCAATTTTGGTCAGGATGTATAAAACCAACTTATATGCATATTCTGTAAAATCGGTTAAGATATCGTAATAAACAAAAAAGTTGTTCATACTAAAACTTGATATTCGACAAATCGGTTCTATTGCAGCTATATGATATAGAAGACCGATCTTAACCAATTTTGGTTAGGGTGTAAAGGACGAACTATAATGCATATTCTGTCAGTTTGGTCGCGATATTTCGAAAACAAAAAAGTTTTTCATACTAAAACTTGAAATTCGACAAATCGGCTCTATGGCAGCTATATGATGTAGTGGACTGATTTGAATCAATTTTGGTCAGGATGTATAAAACCAACTTAAATACATGTCCTGTCAAATTGGTTGAGATATGTCGGAAAACAAAAAGTTTTTCATGCTAAAACTTGATTATCGACGGATCGTTCGTATGGTAGCTATATGATATAGTGGACCGATTTAAAGCAATTTTGGCTAAGGTTAAGGACGAACTATAATGCATATTCTGTCAGTTTGGTCGCGATATCTCGGAAAACAAAAAAGTTTTTCATACTAAAACTTGAAATTCGACAAATCGGTTCTATGGCAGCTATATGATAAAGTGGACCGATTTGAACCAATTTCGGTCAAGATATATAAAATTAACTATAATGCATATTCTGTCAGTTTGGTTGAGATATCTCGGAAAACAAAAAAGTTTTTCATACTACAACTTGATTTTCGACCGATCGTTCATATGGCAGCTATATGATATAGTGGTCCGATCGAAAATTTAAAACAAACTTGATCTGCGTAGGGTTTATAGAAGTCTGTGTACCAAATTTTGTTGCTCTATCCCTTATAGTCTCTGAGATCTAGGCGCTCACACAGACGGACGGACGGACAGACGGACAGACGGACATGGCTATATCGACTCGGCTGTTGATGCTGATCAAGAATATATATACTTTATAGGGTCTGCCACGCCTCCTTCTGCCTGTTACGCACATTTGCACGAATACAATATACCCTTTTACTTAATTTTTAAGTAACGGGTATAAAAAATGATAAAAGGTCTTTCAATTCAAAAACCAGGAAAACTATCTTACTTCATTTAAAATTAAATCAAAAACGTTTTATCCAAAAAAACTTTTGCCCATTTTTGCGTGTTTATATTCCAACTCAAAAAAAAAGCTTATATTTTTGTCATCGCCTTTTTTTCCTTATATCTTCGAATCGAAAAGATCGATGGCTTTTATTTTTTAAATAAAGTAAGTTCAACTGAATTGCCACTCAGATAAAAAACTTTTCATAAATTTGACTTTTGTTTAGTGTCACTTTACGTACGATTGTCAAGGACATCGCTGTGGAAATGTCTATTTATAAATGACAACAAAAACAAAATTAGAAAAAAGAAATAAAATTGCAAAAAAAATATGGATAGGAAATGGAATAATAATAGAAATCAAAAAACATTTTACAAAATATAAATAATGGAATAATAAAATAGAAACATGTAAATAAAATATGAGGAGTGTACTTTTTTTTCTTTTTTCATTATACTTTTGCTTTATTTGCTTGATCTTCTCCTTATAGGGACTAACAGCAAGTTTATCAAATCTTATAGCTATAACTTTTTTACAGTCTAGACGACTGATTAAAGTCTGGGGGCCCCGATATATTACTGCTGGGCTGGGAGGTCGTTGCGGTGGAGGCGGGTTTGATTGCAAACCCGAGATAAGCGCCTTGCAAGAAGATTAGGATGTGAAGATAGCTTGATGTTGTAGTTCGCCTTCTGTTTTGCTATTTCATCCTTCGCGGTTACAATGTTAAGATCTCAAAGGATGCTTTCGTTCCGAACATACCATGGTGCCCCAGTGATAGTTCTCAGGATCTTGGATTGTGCTCGCTCAATGATATCAATGCTGCTGTTGCTCGCATTTCCCCATAGCTGCGAACCGTAGGTCCAGATTGGTTTTAGAGTGGAACTGTACAATAGTACCTTGTAGTCCAAGCAAAGGGGAGATCGAGCATTTAAAAGCCAATGAAGGTTAATGAACTTCAGAGTTAACTGCGTTTTCTTAGCTTTAATGTGATCATTCCAATTGAGCCGCCTGTCAAGATGGACGCCAAGATACGTTACTACATCAGCTTGGGGCAGTTGAGTGTTATACAAAGTTAGCGGAGGGCAGGTTTGCACTTTTGTTCGTTTATTTTAATACGCTAGTTTGAAAGCCATTTCTCCATGACCACAAGATGATCAGCTAGCTTTGATGTTGCTTGAATAGGGCATCTGGAGCGGCTTCGGATCGCGGTGTCGTCGGCAAACGTGGATGTTGTTAGCCGCTCGTTTGTAGGGATGTCCGCTGTATAAATGACGTATAAGGTTGGCCCCAGTACGCTGCCTTGAGGAACTCCAGCTTCAATTATGTGGTCGTCAGACGTAGTAACGTTGCATCTCACTGCAAAGACTCTATAGTAGAGATACGAGAGGAAGTGTTCAAAAATAAAAAAAAAGTTTGGCATTCGTCACTAGAGATGGGCACGGGCCTTTTCGGCTTTGGGTCCGCGGGCCTCTTAAAAAAATCCACGGGCTTCGTGCCTGAAAATCGCAAACGGCCTTTTTTTCGTTCGGGCCTCAGCTAAAAGCACGAAGCCCGGTAGGCTCGAAAACTCAATTTTTCTTTATGATGCACAGTTTATAAAAAAATAGATACCGATATGTTTAAAATTGACGCTCTAAAATTAAAATTTGGCATGAATTAAAAAATTAAAAAGTAAAAACCCGGGCCGGGTCGGGCTTCAAAAATTGGTTTCTGGCCCTGACCTGGCCATTTTTTTTTAAATAATTCATATATTAAATGTAATATCATTCGTCACAAAATTGGATATCAAATATTTTGGGGACGGAAAGGGTTTCGTCACTACACTTTTACTTTATAAAGATGTTTTTTTATAAGATTATTATAAAGTGGCCTTTTGAACTTCGTGGAGTGAAAATCTATACATCATACTCTATTACTCTCATTGTTGGGTAGAAAATCATAAGATCCGACGTACACGAATGCGGCACCTTTTATAATTTTATCATGGTTTGGTCCATGGTAAATTCTCCTTGTTAGGCAGCCATTTCTCTCATGATTTCACCTTTATAATTACGCCATGGTATATACTCGCATGTACATATTTTGTATATAAAAATTACAAATTAGAATTGATATAAAAATTAAAATATGCTTGGAAATATAAATATGTATGGATTGGTTGCTCTAAAGGTCAAAGTACAGCTATAGCGATACTGATAAGAATTTGAATATACATGGATACTTGGAAATATAAATAGGTATGGGTAGATGTAGAGGTAAAAGTCTACCTATTACTATAGCTAACACTTTGCTCCATAAGTCCCCGGACTATTATATAAACACACACTTTTTTCTCAAATCTTAATTTTATTCATCGACATAGTTTCCATTTTAGCTGATACATTCAATCCAACGATTCTCTAACTTTATAATTCCCTTTTTTAAAAAACGATGAAGCTCTGGCCTCAAAATGGGCTTCAGTGGGGGCAGATCTGGAGAATATGGGAGGTGCGGTAGCATTTTGAATCGTAGTTTGTTTAATTAATTTTATTAATTGTCTTGGTGAAGCAGTAGCTTTTCCTCGCCATATGAGGACGTTTTTCCTTGATTTTTGCAGCCAATCGATCCAAAAAAGCCATGTAATATTCGCTTTTGATTGTTTTAGCTTTATCAAGGTAGTCGATGAATAAAATACCTCGAGCGTCCCAAAAGACACTCGCCATAACGTTACCAGCTGACTGTTGTGCTTTGGACACTTCGGACGACTTTCACCGGCTTCTGCGTCAAAAAAATAGAGTTTATTAAGAAAGGTCCAAACAAGTCTTCTTCCATATCCTTTAACTTCAGTTTGCGGTCGCCCAGTACGAATTTCCAAATTTTGTTGATGTTTCCATGGTAACTGCCGTATTTGGCCTTCCAGAACGTTAAGCGTCTTCGATGCTGCTACGACCTCTTTTTAAATTCACTATACCAGTCGCAGATTGTGGATTTGCCAGAAGTAGATACGCCATAATGCTTTTTAAGCCATTGTTTGGCTTCTACAATATTCTTTCTCACCAAAAAAAATTGTTTTATTAAGATACGATATTCTATCTTTTTCATGGTCGACAAAAAGTGAAAAGTTGTTTCACACTATAATCGATAATTCAAAGCTCGATTGACATGAAAGTTTAGCACATCTATATATATAAAATTCTTTGTCCTGACTGACTGACTGACATATCAACGTGTAGGCCAAACGGCTAAAGGTAAAGAGCTGAAATTTTCACACAACATAGCTGAGACAATTTCATCGTGCAATAAGACGGCGTTTTGTAAAATTCCACCTGTAAGTGTGTTTACCTGAGGTCAAAAGGTCAGGGAGTTGCTTTGTATGAAAAACTTTTTTGTTTCTTAAGATATATATACCAAACTTACAGATTATATGCTTGGGACTGTCTCTTACATTCTGACCAAATTTGGTCAAAGTCGGATTATTATATCATATAGCTGCCATAGGAATAATCGGATGAAATGAAAGAAAAATTGTTGCGAAAAACTTTTTTTTGTGTTTCTTAAGATATCTTAACCAAACTTACAGATTATATGTTTGGGACTGTCTCTTACATCCTGACCAAATTTGGTAAAAGTCGGATTAATATATCATATAGCTGACATAGGAATAATCGGATGAAATGAACCTTTGGTACGAAAAACTTTTTTGTTTCTTAAGATATCTTAAACAAACTTACAGATTAGATGTTTGGGCCTGTGTCTTACATTCTGACCAAATATAAGGGGACCTATTGAGCGATGTGGTGTGCATGTATATGAACGAGTATGAGGATAGAATATTAAATATATAATGGATATAACAGAAATAGAATAAATATTATTTATTAAATTACGATTTTAAAGCATTCTGCAAGTTAGCTCTACATTTAAATCTACAACAAACAAAACTTCTGAAGTTATAAATTGTAGTATAATTAATTCCACTAGACTAATTTAGAAATTCAACGAGTAATTTTCTATTTATATTATAAAAAATAAGAAAGAATCGCAACCCTTTCAGAGCTTTGCAGATTTAAAGCAAGTTAGCTCTACATTTAAATCTACAACAAACAAAACTTCTGAAGTTATAAATTGTAGTATAATTAATTCCACTAGACTAATTTAGAAATTCAACGAGTAATTTTCTATTTATATTATAAAAAATAAGAAAGAATCGCAACCCTTTCAGAGCTTTGCAGATTTTAAAACCAATTTTTAAAATAAAATATGGTAGTTACATAACAATTCCCAAAAAAAAGGGATTTAGTTAATTAAATAAAAATCAGGGACTGTGTTATGAATATTAAAATTCAAAATTCGACACTACTATTTTCCAATTTTTATTATAGTGCTTAAATATTAATTCTTATTTTAAAATTGTTTGTAAAAATGAAATAATACAAATATTTTAATTTTTTAATATATTCCGTATTAAAAGTGTTCTGTACTTTTGTTTTATAAATCAAAAATTAAATTCAAATATATTTTAAACCAAGTGGTATAAAACCAAAATTTAAAGTCATTCATCATTTATGATTCAATATAGAACATGTGATGTTTTATCAATAATAAGTGTTTTTATACCCGTTACTTAAAAATTAAGTAAAAGGGTATATTGTATTCGTGCAAATGTGCGTAACAGGCAGAAGGAGGCGTGGCAGACCCTATAAAGTATATATATTCTTGATCAGCATCAACAGCCGAGTCGATATAGCCATGTCCGTCTGTCCGTCTGTCCGTCCGTCCGTCTGTCCGTCTGTCCGTCCGTCCGTCTGTCCGTCTGTCCGTCCGTCCGTCCGTCCGTCCGTCCGTCTGTCCGTCTGTGTGAGCGCCTAGATCTCAGAGACTATAAGGGATAGAGCAACCAAATTTGGTACACAGACTTCTATAAACCCTACGCAGATCAAGTTTGTTTTAAATTTTCGATCGGACCACTATATCATATAGCTGCCATATGAACGATCGGTCGAAAATCAAGTTGTAGTATGAAAAACTTTTTGTTTTCCGAGATATCTCAACCAATTTGACAGGATATGTATTTAAGTTGGTTTTATACATCCTGACCAAATTGATTCAAATCGGTCCACTATATCATATAGCTGCCATAGAACCGATTTGTCGAATTTCAAGTTTTGGTATGAAAAACTTTTTTGGTGTCCGAAATATCGCGGAAATATTGCAGAATATGCATATAAGTTGGTTTTATACATCCTGACCAAAATTGGTTAAGATCGGTTTACTATATCATATATCTGCCATAGAAAGAATTGGTCGATAATTAAGGATTAGGGTGAAAATTATGTTGTTTCTGGAGATTTGTCAATCTGGAGAGTTTCTGGAAAGAAGTAATCGGGTATCCTACAGTCGGGAGCTCGACTGTAGCCTTTCCTTTGCCTAAATTAATATAACAGTTAATATAGTAAGATACACAAAACAGTGAACACATAAATTTATTCGACAAAAAAATTTTGTTCGGACCCTGTTAAAAATAACGTTGCGATTGAGAATACTTAAAGGATAATAAGTAGAAAGAAGCATTAGGAATAGGAATAAAAAAAAGAAAAGAGATAGAGGCAAGCCTCGTGTGAATTGAATGAAAACAGGAATCGAAATACTCATAGTTACAGTAACATTAACAATAACTGCTCGGAACAGGTCCAAAAAAAAAAGCAAGGCAATACTCGTTCGCGCGTTTAACACTAACCTCAGACAATATAAAACTATGCAGCAACACATCAACATCAACAGCAGCTCTTCTTCATGCACCACGCACCCCAAACTCCCCTCAGTTGCAACTCGGCTGAAAACGCGCGCAAAAAACCAAGCGGTAAAAATGCCAACAACAACAACAACGGGGGGTAACAGAGATAGAGAGGGAAAAGAGAGAGAGAGAGAGAGAGAGAGAGAGAGAGAGAGAGAGAGAGAGAGAGAGAGAGAGAGAGAAAGAGAGAGAGAGAGAAATGTCCTGTTGCGGCATTACGTCACGGCCCAAACAACGTGATAGGGACAGGCGCAAGAGGAAGAAAGGAATCACGAAGGAAAGAAGAGAGGGAGGGAGTGACAGCAAGGGCAACGACCAGCACACATTTGGCGCCCAACAAGCGACAAACAGTTGTGGGCCAAGTTGGGTGCCTGTTTTAGTCATAGGGAGATTTTACCCTAGTCTTCCCATCCCATTCCCTGCACTCCCTCCTCCCTCTCTCACCCTCTTTCACCACTCCACGTCAGCCTGCTTAGCGCTCGTTGTTCCCGGCAACGGCATACATTGAGCTGCTTCCATGTTGAGTTGAACAACCTTTGGCGACCCTGAGAAGAGGTCAGCAACCCCTACAACAACTCACAACAGTCGCGCTCTCTCTCTCTGTCTCTCTCTCTCACACTCTCTCATAGTCTTCTTATTCTCTTTCATTGTGTATGTGGTGCGGTAGGACCTAAAGAGGGACACACTCACATACACACACACACACAGCAGGGCGCGTAAGGGAGAGATTGAGAGAGCTCGCTCGCTCTTCGCACACTGCGCTCTCTTCGGATGACGAAGAGCCCCTGAATCGAGGTGACAATCGGGAGACGTCGGGGAAGAGTGGCATGTGGAAAGAAACTTGGACGTGGACGCTTTGCGTCTGTTTTTTGCCGGTCGTTGCCCGTGTGGCAGCTTTGGGGTCGTTCCTGGTCGTTATCCTATATACCAAGAAAAATCTATTTTTATTTTGAATGTATTCTGCCGCTGCCTTGCTCCATTCTTGTTGGTTGTTGTGGTTGTTGTTGTCGGCTCCATTGGGTTGGGTTTGGAGTGTGGCTGAGGGTGACAGAAGGAGGTTGTGGGACTGCAGGAACACCGGGACTAGCTTTGTTTGTATTGTGTTGTGTTATGCTAACAATGCGAAACAACAACAACAACAACAACAAGGCCAAATGTAAACGACACGGTGTCGCTCTGCTGCCAACTGTTGACAAACAGAACGATGCCAAAGCAGAGAAAAAAGATGATCGAGTCCATTCACATTCAATCGAAACAGTTTTTTTGTTCGTTAATTTCTTCACTATTTCTTAGCCGATTTCTACAAATAATGAACACAAACGTTTATTACATTCTTCCATACGATATACAACCAAATTACCATTATCTATTTCAAATTTTTTTTTGCAAGGTCATATAAATAGCACATATTCTTAAGAAGGGAGTTAATTTCAACTTTTAAGTGGTTTTTGGTACAATTTCGCTGTTTTTAAGTAAAACCATTTAGGATTTTGTGAAATTCATATGTAACTTGCTAAGATAAGTCGCGTAAGTATTATTCTACAGACGATCGGTACTTAATATATAAACTTAGTCAATATAGGAAAAAACGATGAAATAGTCGAAATAAGGACATTGTTCCAGGCAAATTTAATGCAACTCACTTAAATTAGTTAATACAAGTAAAAAAACTTAGTTTGATCAAAAGAAAACGGAAGCCAAGGCTACAAAAGACAGACCTCGGCACCGATAGACCTATAGTCCTAAAAGTGAGGCTGCTCCTTTTAAGCCGTTGCGTCGAATTTTGAAAGAAAATAATTTTGAATGTGGTATCAATGTGTTCAGAAATCTTATTTCAAGACGGCTAAATGATGTTTCGGTGCTTGGACGCATCAGCGGAAAAAATCCAGACATGCCCAAACGCGACATCAACTTGAGACTGCACTTTGCAAAAGGCTCATCAGAACAAAAAACTATAATTTTGGAAAATTGTACTCTGGAGTGATGAGACGACAATTAATGTAGTAGGACATGATAGTAGAACTATTGTTTGTCATCCAAGAGGCCAAATATAAAATTCCTAAGACACTATGAAGGCCTTGCAGACTTGTGGAGAATGAATAATGTACTGGGGTGCCATTCCCTGGCATGGCGTGGCTTGGCATGGTCTGGCTTTGCCGTATTTGTGACATTATAGATGGATTTCGGTATTAAGACATCCTTAAGTATCAAATGGAACCATATACGTTTGAGCACATGCAGGTAACTTGGACATTTATGACCCAAAGCACACCCTAAGATTATTAAAAAGTGGCTCAAGGACGAATCTATTACGGTTTTCGACTGGACGATCCAAAGCCCGGACCGAAATCCCCCAGAAAATCTCTGGAATGATGTTATGGTTAAGCTTTCAAATAAAAAATTTGGAAATCTTGATGAATCGGGAACTTGGAGTTCAATACGTTTGGGATTCCATTTCAAAGGAGAGATGCCAGGATCTGGTGGAAAGTATAGGTTAAAGGAGCAATGTAGTGATTGAATATTCCTCCAAATACTTAAATAGCTTTAATAAATAATAGTTTTAAGTATATTTTTTGAAGAAAGTTAGCAACTTTATGATAATGTGCTATTTATATGACCACACATTTTTTCTTATATTTTGATTTTTTGTTAAGACTTTTTTTGTTAAGGGAGCTTTAAATTTTTTTTTAACTTTCAATTAGTTTATTAGTTAGGCTATGAATTGGTTTTAAGCTTTTATTTTTAAAAATTTGATTTTCATTGAAAAAAATATCTCTCACTTGCGCATTTAATTTGTGCTATTTATTTGACCACGGCTGTACATATGTATGTATATTTGTAGCATTTAATATCACAGAGAGGCAGGCGCAACTTTAACAATCCCATTTCCGAATCACAATCCTAAACCTTTCATATGGCCATGATGCATATTAGCAACATACCGATTACACTCATAAATATATTTGGGAATGTAGAAGAAAACTAGTCGGAAAGGCTACAGTCGAGCTCCCGACTGTAGGATACCCGTTACTTCTTTGAATATATATAAAGTATTTTCCGAATTTTAGATTCTAAAGATATAAAAACTCTAAGTTTATAATGATAACTGAAAACAAAGTTAACCCCTTAAAAGTACTTTAACGTAATAACTACCCGAAAAAATATTCGACAAAACATTTATTTTATATTGAATATTCCTAAAATATAGAAAAGGGCATCCGCCCTGATTGTTACAATGACCACTATATGATATAGTGAACCCATTAAGACCAAATTCATTCAGGACGTATAAGACAAAATAAAATTCATAATCAGCGAGTGATTGACAGTAACTCCAGAAACTCTCCAGATTGACAAATCGCCAGAAACAACAATAATTTTCACCCTAATCCTTAATTATCGACCAATTCTTTCTATGGCAGATATATGATATAGTAAACCGATCTTAACCAATTTTGGTCAGGATGTATAAACCCAACTTATATCCATATTCTGTGAAATCGGTTAAGATATCGTAATAAACAAAAAAGATGTTCATACTAAAACTTGATATTCGACAAATCGGTTCTATTGCAGCTATATGATATAGAAGACCGATCTTAACCAATTTTGGTTAGGGTGTAAAGGACGAACTATTCTGTCAGTTTGGTCGCGATATCTCGGAAAAACAAAAAGTTTTTCATACTAAAACTTGAAATTCGACAAATCGGTTCTATGGCAGCTATATGATATAGTGGACCGATTTGAATCAATTTTGGTCAGGATGTATAAAACCAACTTAAATACATATCCTGTCAAATTGGTTGAAATATCTCGGAAAACAAAAAGTTTTCATACTAAAACTTGATTAACGACGGATCGTTCGTATGGTAGCTATATGATATAGTGGACCGATTTAAAGCAATTTTGGGTAAGGTGTATAGGACGAACTATAATGCATATTCTGTCAGTTTGGTCGCGATATCTCGGAAAACAAAAAAGTTTTTCATACTAAAACTTGAAATTCGACAAATCGGTTCTATGGCAGCTATATGATAAAGTGGACCGATTTGAATCAATTTTGGTCAGGATGTATAAAACCAACTTAAATACATATCCTGTCAAATTGGTTGAAATATCTCGGAAAACAAAAAAGTTTTTCATACTAAAACTTGATTAACGACGGATCGTTCGTATTGTAGCTATATGATATAGTGGACCGATTTAAAAGCAATTTTGGGTAAGGTGTATAGGACGAACTATAATGTTTATTCTGTCAGTTTGGTCGCGATATCTCGGAAAACAAAAAAGTTTTTCATACTAAAACTTGAAATTCGACAAATCGGTTCTATGGCAGCTATATGATAAAGTGGACCGATTTGAATCAATTTTGGTCAGGATATATAAAATTAACTATAATGCATATTCTGTCAGTTTGGTTGAGATATCTCGGAAAACAAAAAAGTTTTTCATACTACAACTTGATTTTCGACCGATCGTTCATATGGCAGCTATATGATATATTGGTCCGATCGAAAATTTAAAACAAACTTGATCTGCGTGGGGTTTATAGAAGTCTGTGTACCAAATTTTGTTGCTCTATCCCTTATAGTCTCTGAGATCTAGGCGCTCACACAGACGGACAGACGGACGGACGGACAGACGGACAGACGGACAGACGGGCAGACGGACGGACGGACAGACGGACAGACGGACAGACGGACATGGCTATATCGACTCGGCTGTTGATGCTGATCAAGAATATATATACTTTATAGGGTCTGCCACGCCTCCTTCTGCCTGTTACGCACATTTGCACGAATACAATATACCCTTTTACTTAATTTTTAAGTAACGGGTATAAAAACAGTCGAGGCTCCGACTGTATAATAATAATTACATAATTCTGGTGGCTTAAATTGCTAACAAACTTATAACAGACATTACCACCGTTATATTTGCACCTTTAAGGAGGATAATAGATACACATTCTAGAAAATTTTATTTACTAAAAATATTTTATATTTTAAAAACTGTGGGGGGTTTATTGAAGTGCCAAATTTCAATTATATTTTGCATTTTTAATATTAAGTCAATATTATGCAAACTAACCTAACTAACTGACCAAGAAATGAACAAAAAAATGTTGTAATGTAAAATTAATGAAGATTATGAATTCATTTTTTTAGTTTTAATTCTTTCTGCAAAAATATAACCTCATTCAAATCAGAAAAAAATGAATTACATTTTTTAATTTTCTCTCTAAACCACATCAGAGAAAAAGTCATATAAAGGGATAAATATGCTTGAAGGGTGCATGCAACAATGCCCAGTGAAATAACGCCCAAAAATGCAATAATGTTCACGAAAAGTGTGAATTAAGACCCGTGGGCGTTATTACACTATTGAGTGCAATAGAGCCCACGAGTCTTCAAAATTTTTTAAAAGTTCTCCTTATGGCGTTGCTCAAAGTAATCGATGCAACACAATCCTCATCTCGCATGACCTCAAGAAATTTTTAGAATTGGCCGTGATTCTAAAGTTTTCGTGCCAGCGTGCAAGGATTCTAAAGATCTTGTTGTTCTCATAACATGGCCATGGACAGAAAATTTCCGCAAATTAAAAAAAAAAATATTTTTAAATACAAAAATAAAGAAAATGTTAAATTAAAATAATTTTAAAATAATTCAAAACACATAAAAAAAACAGCAAAAAACACAAATTATAAAATTGTACTTTTTTTTTAAAAATTCTTTTTTAAAAATCTTTAATAGACACCCCAAGCATTTTCTGTCCATAGCCAAGTTATAAGGAAAACAAGTTCTTTAGAGTCCTTCAATGCATTGCTGTCACAAAAACTTCAGAAGCACGGCCAATTCTAAAAATGTCTTAAGGTCATACGAGATGAGGATTGTGCTGCATCGATTACTTTGAGTAACGCCACTCAAGGAGTTTTGAATATCCTTACCGATCAACGGAAAAAGCAAGCGATGAAAGAAAAACGTCTTCAGGACCTCACCTGAAGGACAAAAAAAATTTCTCTTGATGAGTTTATCCAGTGAAAGTCATATTAAAATATTCCAATAAATTATTAAGTTATCGGAGCTGTTATGGATATGACATATTTATCGTCAATAAATCCAGAAACTTGCAATTCGATTTAATTTCCAAATTAGTAGAATAGTTGAAATCGAGGAAAGTTGAATCCTCTGATAATTAACTTACCAATAATTACATTCGATTGAGACATTACCAACTTTATGAAGATTAACATGATAAAATAAACTATATATGTTTTCTTATTTTTTATAATACGAAATCACGCCAGCTGTCTAAGACTTTGCTGATTATAAGGATTAAAAAATGAACAGAAAAAGTATTCAGAAAATGTTTTTATTACAAACTTTGATAAGCGCTGAGGGAAGAAGTATAATAGCTTGTTTTTTAAAACTCTTTCCGTTCACGACATAGATTTATTTGCAAATGGTGCTAAATGAGGTGACAAATTGGCACGATTATGAAAAAAAATTGAACGTCTTTGGTACATCTATTAAAATTGTGTTGCAGCAACAATTCTTAAATTTACTTGACGGGATGTTTATCTTTTGAAGTTCTTGGTCGTCTTGGGTGTGGTTCGATTTCATCCCTCTTAAATATTTGTGTAGTAACATTCGAATTTACATAATTCATATTGGCACCAACTATAAAACCCATTGATTAAACTAAAAACATATTTAATATGAATATGAGAAAAACTTTAAATTAAAATCTCAATATTTTGTTTAATGTTAAATCATATTTATTTTAAAAATTCTCAAAGTTAATTAAATTTTATTCAAATTATATATGTAAATTATTTTTTTTTTATTTCAGCTTTAAATCAAGTGTCTTTGTTGTTTATTCAAATATTCAGTTTAAATATTTTCGACATTTCATTTAAAATACTCAACTGTCTCTAACCTGTCAACAAAGCCGAGCAGTTCGGTGGGCACTAATAAATTTACACTATGCATTTCTATACCGACTTATTTTCGTAGTTAGTCTTCACTTACTGGAAGTAAAGATTTTTCAATCCAAGTTTAAATAGTACGATTTACATTGATTTTTCTCTCTGCATACGTTTATAAAATGGGTAGGAAATTCTTACAAGAATATAATAAATCTATAAAAAACTTTGTAGAACCAGAATTTCAATATTTCGACGTTATTCCGAAATACGAGTATATACATACATACAACCATGCTCATACAATTGGCACAAAAAAATGTTCATTCTATTCGTCTATTTCTTAAAATGTTTATCACTTTCTTTTACAATTATGTATGCAACTGTTTATTATGTCTATGCATCACTTTATCCTTCACCGTTAATTGTTCCGTTATCCGTATTGAATTTATTTTTTTTTTCATTTTTGTTCGACTATCGTAAGTTTTAGGTGTTCACAGAATTGGCACAAAAATTTTGAGATGTAGTTTTTATCGTAAAGGGCACGTGCTTTTGGACTTTCTTTCTATAAATCGTTAAATTAAATAAAATTTAGTATAATTTATGAAAAAAATGGGTTGTGGAATGACTTGCACTTTTGAAGAATGTAGTCTTACTTTCAAGCTCAGTCATTCGGACCTCAAATAATGGAATGCTAATGCACTTGCATTAGTTTAAAGGAGCCCTTTATATTTGAATGTAAGCAAGGCTTGGAAGCCAAAGCCTTGAAAGACCGATGTCAGCATAATTGATAAATATTTATGTACATATTCATAATATACATAAGTTTATGTGTATTTGAATAGTTTTGTATTACTTGTTAGTGGTTATCTTGATCACTGCGGACGGCAGTCCGCGTTAGTGACGAAAGCAACACGTAGTGTGCAAAAGTGACTAGCAATATTATACAGGAAGAATGGAAAATTTGCTACGACTGTCCGAGCAGATCGAGTTTTATACCGATCGAAAGGTATAGTCTTAACTTACAAATATGCTTACTAAGACTTTGATATCTCACATGGTTCATTTTAAATGATTGCAGCGGATGGAGCCTTTCGGTAAATGTTTTGAAAAATTTTGTTGTTATAATTCTTATCAAAAATACGCGTCGAATGATACCTCAATCATCCCAATCCGACAACTGGTTCAAAATATAAGCAAATTTTAAAATTTTCAGTGAGCTTTCCAAAATGAAAAAAAGTCACTAATGTTGTCTGTTGGTTTGTTTGCATCAAATCGTTGAAAACGCTTAAATTTTTGGATAAGGAATTATTCCTCATCGGAAATCTAGAAATGTTTGTTCTACGACTTTTTGAAAAACACGCTAGGTTAGCGGGAAAACGGAGAAACCCGCGATAATTAATCATAATTAATCATAGTTTCCAAACCACAGAAGCTACAAATATGTTCTATTTATCGATGAAAAGGTATTTTTGAGGGCTTTTAGACGTGCCTTGACGTGCCTTTTATTGCAAAGTGCTCATGTAAAATGATACAGGCAAACAATAGTTTTTTGGCTTACATTATTATTTTAATTTGGCTAAATAAATTATTAAAAAAAAATTTTTTTAAATAATGGCATTCGGTACTGCGAAAAAAGTTATTTTTATGTACAAAGAAGCCCAACCTTTTAGCGTACAGTGCAGAATGCCTTTTCTTTAAATTTTTTTTGTAATAATTTATTTATTTTATTTTTAATTTTTATATTAAATTAAATATCGTTCGTCACAAAATTGGATATCAGAAATTTTGTTGGCAGGAAAGACTTTCGTCACTAAACTTTTACTTTGTTAAAAAGTTTTTTTTTGGAAGATTGTTTAACATTTTACATAGTTATCGAACTTTAATATAAAAAAATATATACTTATTGATATTGCTCTTATAAAAGTAGTTAGTATGATTGGAAAATTCTCAGTTTCTCACAGAGAAAGAGAGAGAGAAAATAAAAATCGGAGTGTAGTCTCGTTGAACTTGCGAGTAAATACGCTGTAAATAATACTGAGCAAATTTATTTACTGGGGAGTATTTTATTTATTTATTTATTTATTCACGACTAAAAGCAGTCGGCAAAAGGAAAATTAGAAGCACAAAGTTTATATTTAACAGCTGACTCGATTTATTTACTTCAGACCTGCATAAAGAATATGTTTTAATTGAGTATTCCTTTATTAAATTAAATTAACAAAATAATGTAAATGAAACTCCAGAAGTGTTGTAATTAAGCTTCTGTTTGGAAGAGTAAGAATACATGCTCCAAGTAATGATATAGTATAAAAATTATTATATTATATATTGTGACGATAAATTAACGGGACCCTGTCACTATAATTTTTCAGTGTATTGCAACTGACAGTATTGCCATTAAATTAAAGGAGAGTTGAGCTCGCTTTAAATACTCGGAGTTAATATGCAGGCATTTCTCCGCTCCTTCTTGTTTTCATACCCAATTCAATTTTTGCGGAAATTCAGCTGTGTTTTCTGCACTTCAGTAAGTCTGTTCTCTTTTGATGTTGTTGTAGATGTTTTTGTTCTTGTAGTTGCCGGCCACTACTTATTTATATTAATTAATAACTGGGAAACTTCGCAAGATATTTAGATCCGTTTTTTTTTCTCTGGTGTTCTAGATAACTTTAAAAGTATTTTGGCTATGAAAGAAATTGACAGATTTCAGACCGAATTCTACAGGTTTGAAATATGGGAATTGCATAACATTTAACGTGAATCAGTTGCTATGCTGAAAAGCTGGTTCAAAATTATGGTATTGCAAAAATTTTGAACCTGATGAAGTTGCTAATTTGAAAGTTGTTTTAAGCAAAAATTAACAAAGAACTTGCTTATATGGTGTAAGTAGTGAATATTCTATACTCGGGAGCTCGACTATTGACTTTCCCGTTTGTTTTTTTATTGTTTTCGTTTTATTTGCTCTATTGCGAATATTCTTCACCTTTTTTTTGTTGTTGCCTTCGTTCAATGCAGCTGTCGAAGGGTCACAGGGCGGTGCAGGTGCCATCCTATGGTGGGTGGGGGAGGGCGTCATATGCATATTAAGTATTAGTGACATTTTAGAGTTCAAGTTGCAACAGGCGACACACAAGTGTTCCTTGTATGTTCATATGCACATATGCACTTATGTACATGTGTGTGTGTGTGTGTGTGTGTGTGCTTATGTTAGTGCTGTGGAACGTAATTTGTTGACCTTTCTTGCTGTCGCTGTTGGCCACTGCCGCAGTCGGCGTCGGCGTCGATGTCGGGTCGGTCGGGTTAATGAAACCGATTGACACACAAACACAACAACAACAGCAGTTTCAAAACAGACAAGCCAAATCAAGAGACAACTCAATCTCACAACATGCCAGCTAAGAGCGACCGAGCGAGCGAACGTTTTAAGAGAGAGCTTTACATCCAGTAGACAACACAACAGTAAAGAGAGCGCACACGTTGACAGTGTGTAATAAACGCACTAGTAAGAAAGAAATAGCAAGCAAGCGATTGAAGGAGAAATACTATTATTACCAACTGTGATGCCAATTTAGCCTTTTTCCGGAAAGATTTGTTTTTTTTTATTTTGAAAATGTAAAATATCAAACATACATATATCCATTTATTTTTTATTAATTTATCAAATCCGTGCACATTTGATCACAAAAAGCACACATATTAATATTTGTCCGACATTCTGTCTAATTTTTAATTTTTTCATCTCTTTTTATCCTGATTTTTTCATCGTTTTGTTATCTGACATCGCCGCCACAGTTTTGAAGTGGTGCATTTTTGAAGGTTTCTTCTTTTTTTTCTTTCATTTTTTCTAGCGAGAGACTTGTCATTTGGCGTGAATTTTGTTAGAAATTTTTATTTTGTTTTTAATTAGAACTATTTAATACAAATTATTCTCCCGAGAGGTGACAAACACACAACAATAATTAAATTGTTTACATGTACATATTTAATATAATTTCAAATCAAAATTGAGTTATTAATAATAATCTGATTGCATAATTAAACATTGTTAATAAATTAAATTTTGTATTCAAAATGCGCGCCTATTTACAACAATAAAATTTTCTGTTGCTGGCACTAACCATGGTTTGTGTCTCAACTGAATGCCAACGACTTGCTTACATTGACGACAAGTGCCCACACCATAAGCTTTTTCCTGTCTGCAAGTTCTTTGGTGGCGCCACCTTTTGGATAAGCACTAACTTTGCGTGGTATTTGTGGCGCCATCTAAGTTATAGCCAGCCAAAGTCTGTTACACGGTGGAAATATACGCTAAGCTTAGCGAAGACATAAGCCAAGCAGTAAAGACAACGGTTTTTCTTCTATTTAAATGTTTTTATTTTTCTCTTGTTGCAGCACCCGTCTTGCCCGCGTCCACAGAGTCAATGTGAATATTGGCAGTTATATTAATCGCACGGATCTACCAAAAACAACAAGCATAACAAAAATAATAACAACAACAAAAACACATATTTTACGAACTAGAGACAGATTCAGATTCAAAAGCAGCACCCAATACAGCACTCAACAGAGGCTCGAAACCAGAGACGACGGGTAAGTCGCAATTATTATTAATAATAATTTTTAAAATCGGTTGTGGTTTTCTCGAGTAATGATGGAAAATGCAAGACATCTCCAAAAAAATTATATTATAAATAGAAAAATTCATAATTAAGAAAAAGTAGTAAAAAAAAGTTCCAGCATAAACAATTTTTAATGTGTTTTTTTCATCATCTATAGACTCTTAAAAAAGAGTTCTTGGTTAATGTTACAGTATGGCTGTTACCTAGTGTAATCGAACATCCTAAAATTGACAGCAGTCATTTCCGATACCCCAAAAAAAAAAAAAGAATCTGTAATTGCCAAGGTTGTTGTTTCTTTGCTTGAATTCGCTTGGGTTGTCTGAAGGATTTGTGCGAATCCTTCGGAAGGTACAATGGACTCTGGCTCATGACAAGCTGAAATCTGTGCCAACAACCTTCGCAGCCATGCAAAATAAACATATGTATGTATGTATATATATGTATGTACATATGTATGTATGTATGTGTATGTAATGTACATATGCTCATAAATATGCAGTTGCCTTTGCCTGGGATAGATGCTTGGTTGCTCGGGTGGTTGGGTGGTGCACCATGTCTGGTGCTGACTGCCTGGTAGGTTGCTTGCTTGTTGGTTGCCGTGTCGCCGCCTTTTCGAGCACACTCCAAAGTACGTGACTTCGACTTTGCGTCGACGCCAACGTCATCGTCAAGGATTCGTATGTGTTGACTGGACTTGTCTGCCAGTGCTGCCACAATTTAACACTTAAAATAAGGTAGTTTTCATAACAAATTTTTTCAAATTAGTTACAAATTGATGTTAATATCCTTAAAAATAGCCTGAATTTAAATATAATTGAAATTTATTTTAAATCAACAGAAAGGAAAATTTATCAAATCTCTCAACATATATTTTGCTCAGGAACCGTAATTATTATAATAATGTTATATAAATTGCATAGTAATAATTTTATGATTTATGGGAAATTATTAATTATTATCAACTTATTTCACGTATTTCATCGCAAGCAATAATTTTCATATGCTACAATATTGGGAACAAAATCCTACACAAAAACCAGACATTAAAAGTTATGTTTATTCGAAGCGAAAAAATTATTACATTAGTCCTATTTTTATAAAATTTATTAAATTTATAATTTTCATTAAAGAAAATCCTTTAAAATCAAAATGCTGAGAATTTTTTGATAGGATCATTAGCATTCTGCGTCATTGATTTTTAATTTAAAAAAAATAGCAAGAATCATTATCTACGGTCTCTGACTTTGACGTTTAAAAACATTGGATTCAAAATATAACGAAGCATTAAATATCTGTATTTTTTTATTCTCCCATGGATAGTTCTGAGATTCGAGCTCATTCTCAATACCTTCGAAATAATAAAATGTAAATGTTGATTATGGCATTATATATCTGTAAAAAATAAAAAAAAAATAAGAATATATTAAACAGTTAACATTTTTAAAGATATGCTTACGATTGCATTTAATATTTTTAAATGTTATGTGTATTATAAGCTAAACCATGCTAAATGTTATTTTAAAAACGTTAGATTTATAGATATGGGCATTTAAAAATGTGTATAAACAATGCAACTTAAAAATATGCTAGATCTAGCTATAAATAAGTTAAAATGACAATACTGTTCAACTAACTTGGCTTGGCTTGGGCTGTCCTGAATTGGCTTGGCTCGGCTTGACTTGGGCAGGGATGGGCTGGGTTGGTCTGGTCTGATTTGACTGTTTTGTTGGCTTTTATGTAAGGCCATCCCATGCTCCATCTGTACGTGGCACCACCGCCCCTCAAGCTGTCCTTCAGTCTGCGAGTGCAACGAACGCTGCCCTTTAACCTACATACACATAGGATGCGCACACATACCCAAACCTAAATGCTTATAGTTGGGTTCTATCGGGTCTATTGGGTTTGCTGTGTGTGTCTTGCTTGTGGGGGAGGATAGGGGGCAACTCAATAGTAGCTCTCTGTATGACAGGCCCTGATATAATGCATTTCGAATTTAAAATAAGTCTATTCACATACATATAGTAAATGAACATTTATTTATGATATACCAATGTAACTATGCCTACGTATATTATGATCCTGTATTTCGAAATTACCGATTTATAGAATTATGCCGGGTTTTCCCTAGTCCAGTTAAGACATATTTGAATTTGACATTAATTTTCATGTATTATTTGTCAAAATATATTTTAGCTAGTTAAATAAAAGCTAAACTTCAAAAATATTGAAAAATGTGACATAAAGCTTAATAAAAACACTTTAAGCTTTAAAAAAATAGTCGGAGCTCAAAGCCTAAGGAAGGTAAACAACAATTTACATTCTCTTCACATCAGACATTCCTACAAGTTACAGCCTAATTCCATCAAATTGGCGTCACAATGTCGCCTTCTTCATCGTTGACAACAACAATGTCGTGGTTTTGCGGCGCAGCTGACAAACAATTTATTTTATGTATTTTGTTGTTCAATAAATAAAATATTTTTTTATTGATTTGAAATTAGTAATAATGTAATATAATTTTAAACAGATAATGCTAATTTGCTTAACGATGTCTTTTCTTCTCATTAACTATTTGATGATATTTATTTCCTTTATTTACAAATTAATTATGCTAGCGTAAATTAGAAATTGAGCGATCTTATAAAATCTAAAGTATTTGAAATTCCCATAAGTTTTATTTTATTCCATTGTAATGTGATTTTTGATTGCAATAATATGAGAGCTTTTACAATATCGATGTAAGGTACAACCTTATACATATGTACATAGTAGATCCGTAATTTATATAGTCAAGTAATTGTTTTGACAGCTTAAGATTTGCTCATATGTATATATTTTATAACTTTTTATACAAATAATTATATTCGATGGATCACATTAGCTCTTTTTTAAACAATAACTACAATACAATAACAATAATATAATAAAATAAGAAAAAGGAATAAACCAAGTAAAGGTTTTTTTTGACTACCTGTACATAAATGTATTTGCATATAAACACATCACGTTTGCTTTTGAAGCTGTGAGGTTCAAGTTAAGATCGATTACACTGAATTACGAGTATAAACCATCCTCATTCTAATCTTCATCTAAATGTTGGATGGTGGGGTGCGTGCAACATGGCACATTGCACATTGCACACGGTAATCGAGCTTCCAGATGGCAATCAATAGCAGTCTCAGCCTCAGTCGCAGACGCTGCCGCAGCGGGAGGCGGACAAGTCTATTACGCCATCGCCAAAGCAGCAACAACAGCAAACTGCATCGGTGGCAGCGGCAGCAACGGCAGTGGCTGAAATATCTTCATGTTCATCGTCGCCATTGCAACTAAAACATGCATGTGATTATGTCTGGGAGTGTGTGCGAGTTGGTCGGTCGAATTGTGGGGTGAGCAGGCGGCTCGGGTCGGTCGCCTTCGCGTCGCTTCTATTTACATTTCCACGCTCATTCGCTGTCAGTGTTGGCGCCGCCGCTGGCGTTGCTTCTAGTTGCAGTTGCAGCGACGACGACAATAGCGACGGCGACAGCGACAGCAACAGCAACAGCGACAGCGACAACGACGCATCGCAGACGTTCAGACGAAAGCGAAAGGCCATTGTCCGGAATTTTGTTGACCTACTAAGAGGCAGAATGTAAAGTACGAGGCATAGCTACACTGTCATTGCCGTTGCCGAAGTCGCTGCCGAATGAAATCACCGAGCAGCGAAAGCTTTGGGCGCTGAAAGCTTTGCCTTGTGCTCTGCGCTCGTTCTGCATTACGTTTGTGTTATATGGAAAGTTCGCCTCGCTTCTCGCTTCAATTTTAGCTATGAAACAACAAGAGCAACAACAGCAGCAACAACAGCAACAACAACAGCAACAACAACAACAACTAATGCCCTGTATTTTCGATATCAACGAAGTCAAAGCCGAATTGTAGCGAACGCCAAGTCTATGAACAGACCAAGCATGTCATTCACCTTTTGGCCGCCGCTTTCTTGCTCTCTTTGCGCTTTTCATACAAAATACAAAACAATTACATACATACACACATACATATGTGTGTGCATTGTTATGTTCTGCGTTGTCTGCTTTGCACACTCTCTCGCTCTCACAGTTTAATTTCAAGCTGTGCTCACAGTAAGGCGGGCGGGAAGGGCTTAACTGGTTGGCAGGCCCTTGTTATGCTCAGTTGATGTTGTTGTTGTTGTTGCTGCTAGTCTTGTACTCGCGCTCTCTCGTTGGCACTGCGCAGCTGGCTTAACGCCTACGCCGCAGCGCAACGGCACAATAACAATGGGAAGTCAAGAGAGTGCGCAAGGAAGGGTCACAATAGAAAACGACACAGCGTTGAAGTCAAGTTTGATGAGCAATGAATGATGTGTGTGTGCGTTAAGTTTGTTTTTTGTTTTTACTTTCTCTTGACATATAGAAAATAATTACAATCATATCAATAAACATTCAAACATATACACACAAATGTATGTGAACGCGAATAAAATATATTCTACATATGTATGTATGTATGTAAATACATGACTTCCATACATACACAGATGAAATAATCATTTGAGAATTCAACTTTAAAATATTTGATTTTAGCAAGTATTTTTAAGTATGCATAAATTACCGTACTCGAAATCCGGATTTTTTTTCAGCAATTATTAGAGCTTTCAACATTCTATTTCTGCAAGTGTTCATTGAATTCTTGACAAAGTAAAAGTCTAGTGAGGAAAGGGTTTTCCTGCCCCCAAATTTCCGATATCGCATTTTGTGACGAACGATATTAAATTTAATATAATATATAAATTATTAAAAAAAAAGTTTGGCATTCAACAATATTAAATTTAATATATAAATAATAAATAAAAAATAAAGGCATTCGGCCCCTTGCGCAAAGGGATCTCGATTCTATATACCTAAAAATAATTTTAATGCGCAGTACCGAATGCCAGAATTTTTTTTTTAATAATTTATATATTAAATTTAATATTGTTTAATACAAAACTTTTTTTAATAATTTATATATTAAATTTAATATCGCTCGTTACAAAATGGGATATCAGAAATTTTGGGCAGGAAAACCCTTTCGTCACTAGACTTTTACTTTGTAAAGTTTTTTTTGGAAGATATCAGAAATTTTTGGAATTTCATATGCTTCTGACATAGTAAATTTTATATAAAATTATCGAAATGCTTACTTCAAATAAAAATGAATAATGCAGTTGTATGATGTAGTAAGTTTAGTCTTAGTATGCACTTTTGTTAGTTAACGTCATACCTTTCGATCGGTATATAACTGATCGGACAGTCGTAGTAAATTTTCCATTCTTCGTGTATATATTGCTAGTCGCCTTTTGCACACTACGTGTTGCTTTCGTCACTAGCGCGGACTGCCGTCCACAGTGATTGCATTGGATCGTTTCCTGCATATTCATGTCAATTCAATATTTGCATTAATATGTATGTATGTATGTATGTATGTATATATGTATGTATGTATGTATGTATGTATGTATGTATGTATGTATGTATGTATGTATGTATGTATGTATGTATGTATGTATGTATGTATGTATGTATGTATGTATGTATGTATGTATATATGTATGTATGTATGTATGTATTTATGTATGTATGTATGTATGTATGTATGTATGTATGTATGTATGTATGTATGTATGTATGTATGTATGTATGTATGTATGTATGTATGTATGTATGTATGTATGTATGTATGTATGTATGTATGTATGTATGTATGTATGTATGTATGTATGTATGTATGTATGTATGTATATGTCTTGCTCTCTATCTCTCTTGCTCTTCAGTCACGCTCAACTGCACAGAAAGTTCAAATTAACAGTGCACGGTCGCTTTGAATGCACAGACGAAAAACACAACCCCCAACCTAACTTTGGCAACTTTAGCGAGCTTTAACCTAGTTTAAGGTCATTCCCAAGTCAAAGACAATCAACAGCTCGCAGGCGGGCGTTTGTACATATGTATATGTATATGTACATACACATGAGCATAAATATGTGTGTGTGCGAGTGTAATAGAAATGTCTAGTTTTTCTTTTTTTGCAATTACCGCCATTTGTGACTTTTTGTTTTGACATTTGGTGTGCAGGTACAAACAGAAGCAAAAGACAGCGGTCTGGGAGTGAATGTGGACATTTTTTTTTTATTTTTAGATACAATATTTTGGTATTATTATGAGCACGCTACATGCTACCTAAAGCATTTACAGTGTCATATCACAATTTTTTAAAAGACAGGCATATTACAGATTTTAATGTGGCAGTGTGGGAATCGAACCCAGTTATTTTTTAAACTAAAATTATATTTATGTATGTATCTGTTGATAGAGAGCCGCGGGACCTCACGGATGGAAACAAACGATAGAATTGCATTGCATGTCATTTAGAAACGAGATAGGGCATCCGGCATTTGTCAAGGATTGTGTTTATTTCTGTTTCTGCTTCATCTTATCTAACTGATGTTTACACACGTTTCGATGTTTAACGCAATTTTTGACAGTGTCCAAAATTAAGGTCACAATAATCTTGACATTGTGCGAGAACAAACGATGACGATGACGTTTGCTGCTGCCGCAGTCAGACCCCTCAACACCACTTCTCCCAACGCTCCCTCACCATTTTTATTGCTCAGCTCGTCACCCGAACACCCCCCTCTCTCTCTCTCTCTCTCTCTCTCTTTTTGTTTCTCTGGCACTCGCAGCTCTGCAGCTTATCAATCGCGTTGTGTGCGCGTCGTCAACAAAAAAAATTTTTTTTTCTCGAAGCTCTGCTCGCTGCCGACGTCGCAGTCGACGTTGGTGATAATGAAATTGAAATTTCATTGCTAATTGCGTTTAATATTTATAATTGACCTAAATAATTTGTGATTGGCTTGCAAAAACAAAAAACTAACAAGAGCATCAAGAAAGAAGGAAAACAAAAAGTAAATAATCCCAGAAAGAAAGCGACTAAATAGGGTCAGTCGATGAGAGAGATGGGGAAGGCGCCACTTTTGTTGTGCTCCAGAATACTTGAAATTCCGGTGTGCTGTAAAGTTTATTCGAATATCTAATAATAAGCGATCATTGAATATGATCAACATATTGTAAATAGACAACACCAACTACAGCAATCACAATAACTTGCAAATCAAACAAAATAAATATGCTAAACATATAAGCACACACACACACACAACACACAGACGCGAGCATAACGCAACATTCATGCAAATGTACATATACAAACGCTACCCTCCATTCCCCCTTATTCGCACGTCATTCTCGACTGTTGCTGCTGCATCTGTTTCTATTGAGATGCTATTCAAAAGGGTATTTGCATTTTGCTATGCAATATGTGACTAATCACACAGAATTCAGTTTTCTCAAATAAAATGTGGAAGTTTAGCCCGGTACCCAAAGAGTATCCGGGGTGTATCTCTGATCCTAAAAAGCAGAGGAGTGGAAACGTAGTGGCTCATCTAACTAACCTACCTCACCGTGATCTTTTCATTATTTTTGGCAAATTGGCGCCACGATGTCGGCTTTTTCGTCGACGACAAGCAAATAACAACAGTCTGCAAATTTTCTCTTGTTAATGTTTCCATCATGTATGACCCCGAAAGCAGTGTATGTTGTAGAGCTTACTAGTCGAATTTGGCAGCCCAACTCCTTATTTAAAGTACACAGCATCCGACCAAATGACAACCTACATACATCTTAGAGACAATAATATCTAAATCTATATAATTTGATGAAGTTATTCTGCGACCTTTACAATTAAATGGCATTGGGTTTACATACATAGGTAAAGTTCTGTTTTATACCGAACATCTCCAAATCGAATAAAAAAACTAGTCGGAAAGGCTACAGTCGAGCTCCCGACTGTAGGATACCCGTTACTTCTTTGAATATATATAAAGTATTTTCCGAATTTTAGATTCTAAAGATATAAAAACTCTAAGTTTATAATGATAACTGAAAACAAAGTTAACCCTTAAAAGTACTTTAACGTAATAACTACCCGAAAAAATATTCGACAAAACATTTATTTTATATTGAATATTCCTAAAATATATTCACTATATGATATAGTGAACCCATTAAGACCAAATTCATTCAGGACGTATAAGACAAAATAAAATTCATAATCAGCGAGTGATTGACAGAAACTCCAGAAACTCTCCAGATTGACAATTCTCCAGAAACAACAATTATTTTCACCCTAATCCTTAATTATCGACCAATTCTTTCTATGGCAGATATATGATATAGTAAACCGATCTTAACCAATTTTGGTCAGGATGTATAAAACCAACTTATATGCATATTCTGTAAAATCGGTTAAGATATCGTAATAAACAAAAAAGTTGTTCATACTAAAACTTGATATTCGACAAATCGGTTCTATTGCAGCTATATGATATAGAAGACCGATCTTAACCAATTTTGGTTAGGGTGTAAAGGACGAACTATAATGCATATTCTGTCAGTTTGGTCGCGATATTTCGGAAAACAAAAAGTTTTTCATACTAAAACTTGAAATTCGACAAATCGGCTCTATGGCAGCTATATGATGTAGTGGACCGATTTGAATCAATTTTGGTCAGGATGTATAAAACCAACTTAAATACATATCCTGTCAAATTGGTTGAGATATGTCGGAAAACAAAAAGTTTTTCATGCTAAAACTTGATTATCGACGGATCGTTCGTATGGTAGCTATATGATATAGTGGACCGATTTAAAGCAATTTTGGTTAAGGTGTATAGGACGAACTATAATGCATATTCTGTCAGTTTGGTCGTGATATCTCGGAAAACAAAAAGTTTTTCATACTAAAACTTGAAATTCGACAAATCGGTTCTATGGCAGCTATATGATAAAGTGGACCGATTTGAACCAATTTTATTGTTGTTTTGTGCAACTTGTCACAATTTTGTATGATTTTGTATGGAAACTTTAAAATTCAATTAAAAATAAACTAGTTGAGACCCCCAACTAATTTTTGGCTCTAAATTCATGATAAATCGGCCACTACGTGAGGTTTTTTTGGAGATGTTCGGTATAAAACAGAATTTTACCCATACATATCTTAAACTCTTACAAAATCTTGCAAAAAGCCCGTGTTTCTATTCTCAACGGTATACAATTTCTCAATTTCTAGTTGAGGGCTTATTCTCTAACTGCAAGATATTTTAAAGTAAATTATTTATAAAAAAATGTCAAATTAAAAAGTAAGTCTGTCAGTATTTAAGTGAACTGAGAAAAAACTAGGCTACACAGAAAAAATACGGGATTCCAATGATATTAGATTTTCTTAAACTGGGTACGATTTTTTATGTCGTTTTCAACAATTATTTGGATAATTACCTATTTTAATGTAGAATTAATGTTACTAATATAGTCTTAATATAGCAATTATACTCTGACTACATACGTACATGCTGAAATAGGGTATTTTAAACTTTCATTTTATAAGGATTTTTTTCTTTCTTTTCTTCCACAAAGAGTATAGTACGTACATATATAAAAGGTATAATATTTATATACCATAGCCAATTGTACAAGAATTAATTTGCCTATATCGATTAACTTGCAGTTGTCAACAAGACAAGGGTATTCACTGTTCAAGAACTTTAAATTAAATTGCTTGCGTTCAGTTATACATAGTTGTTGTTGTCTTTGTCTTCACCTCGCCTTGGCTCGGCTTAGTTCGACTCTCTCGCATCTCGCCTATCGCTTTTGCTCTCGCTCTCACTCTCACACGAAAAGTGTTTGCTCTTCGCCCTGTTCCGACGACGACGCGTCGTTTGCTCATTCGTGACAAAAGTAGGTGAAAGGTCTTCAACCTTTTTGCATGAAAACAAAATTGTTCAGTGTATGGCAAAAGGGGAGAGGGGGCGGGTGTGTGTGTGTGTGTTGCAGTTCTTGCCAGCAGCTGTTGTTGTTGTTGCTTGTAAGTAGCGAAACAAAATAAAGCGAAATAAAAATGCAAGCGAAAAGGCGAACAAATGCAAAGCAAAGTGCATGGCCAGGTGGGATGTGTGTATGTGTTGGTGTGTGCGGTGGGGGAGGGAGGTAGAAGTGGGCTGGGCTGACTGACTGACTGACTTACTGACTAGCTGACAGAGCGAGCAGCGACAAATGCATCTGCAATCATTTGCTATTTTTAGCACTGCAGCAATTACAACAACGCAAAATATACGCATACACACACACACACACACACACACAGGCATTCAGCCTGGACTTGGACCTGTCCCAATAGCCCAGCGTAGGAGACAGGTCGCGTTAGCAGCGACGATAACGCCGCGTCGCGTCGACTCGCGCCGTTTTCCTTTTCGCAATGCGCGACGAGAGCGTGAAAAAGCTTTCTGCAAGAGAGCGGAGAGTGCGTTCGCTGCCTGTACTTTAGCAAAAGCTTTTTGCAAATGCAAAGAGCATGGCAAACGTCCCTCACCGCGACCCTCAAAAGCTTCGTGGTCCACACCGAGACAGACGCGCAGCGCAGACATAGACATTGATTTTCAACTATGGCAGCTGCTCCTTCAGATTCCCTGGGCTACTCTGGTCCTTTCCTAGGCCTTCCCGTTGGGGACCAGGCTCTGGCTAAGGTCCAGTCGGTAGCCCGGGCGCCCAGCTGTGTGCCGAGCAGTGGTAAACCTGGTCAGTTGACGCTCGGCCACTGACCACACTCCCGCCTCCCATCTCACCCACTTCTAACCCTCTCTAGTCTCCTGTATCATCATGCTAATAAACGACTCTTTGTCTACTTATTTTTTTTTGATTCCAAAATATTGTTAATTCCTGGGTTCTTTTTGCAGCCACTTCCATTTCCATCTTCGCGAAGTGGGATTCGCAGTCAAAGACGGCGCCTCAATAGCAGCTGCCTCGCTTGAAGTTAAACCGGTAAGTCTTCCTTCCTCCTCCCAATGATTATTTTAAAAAAAAACTTCAAACGAAGTTAAAGTCTAGTGACGAAACCCTCTTCATGCTACAAAATTTCTGATATACAATTTTGTGACGAACAATATTAAATTAAATTAATATATAAATTATTAAAAAAAAAAGTTTGGCATTCGGCACTGCGCATAAAAGTCATGAACCATTTGAGATATCAAAGTCTTAGTATGCATTTTTCTAAGTTAAGACTATACCTTTCGATCGGTATATAACTCGATCTGCTCGGACATTCGTAGCAAATCTTCCATTCTTCCTGTATAATATTGTTAGTCACTTTTGCACACTACGTGGTGCTTTCGTCACTAACGCGGACTGCCGTCCGCAGTGATAGTGCCTACTAAGTTGCTCTATCTTAAAAAAATGTTCGGTTTTGAAAAAAAATACAAATAAATTGCACATGATTTTATAATTTATTTTCTATAATTTAATTTTTAAGCTTGATTTTGAAAGAGTGGAAAATTAATAAAAATAAAATCAATATATTAAGTTAAATTTTTTTTTAGTTGAGAATTAATTTATTAACTGATCTTATATGCTTAAAAAATTAAACATAAATGGAAAGATAAAAAAATAAAGTGAGAAGATAAGATCATTATTTATATGACACTATACCAGTGATGAAAATCCAAACTGTTTAAAATCGCCAATGAAAGAATCAAATTGTCAATTTATCGCCAAGTTATTCATACAAATTTAAAAAATTTGAAAAAGTAGAAGTGGTTATTTTTTCATAGATTTCTTTATTGTTATAATTTATATACAATTTTCTGGATGGCAATTTTTACATTATTTGATCGTTTTTGTTGCTCGTTGAACATGATTTATACAACAGACAAATATATTTCGGAAGGAATACAAGAACTTTATTGATTTGAAGATCGATTTATTTATCTCGGACTTTCTCCAAAATTTTGGAGACGTGATTATCACACTCTTAAAATGTGCTTAGGGTATTTTTTTTTTACTTCTACTGTAAAAGTTAAATTAACATACACTGTTTAATAATATAATAGCACCGATACGGATGAAAATCATTTGCTTAAAAATAATATAATTACAATGCGTAAGTGATACGCAAACAGGACTTTCAATAAGTCCTTTCTCTAGGAGAGTTTTTTTTAATGGTAATATCGTCAATACCCGATAAATTTTTTGTGATGTCAAAACAATAAGTTGTAATCTTGTACCAAGTATCCCTTTTATTTCATTTTACATTGTAATCCAAAAATTTTTAGTTTTTCTGTTCAAAAGAATATTATCACACAAAAAATTTATAGTCCTGATTCAATGTGCACACACACTCGCACACTCATAGTCATACATACAGCCAATAATAAATACCCTTTTGACAAGTTGGGCACAAGTATTACAACCACAATAACAACTGTGAAAAAACAAGAAAATCAAAAGGCTGAAATAGAAGCGCAAAAATAAAGAGTGGGAAAAAAAACAAATACAAATACAAACACAGACAGACACAGACACGCATTCACAGACAGTTAGACAGGCACATTGTATTTATGTATATGTATATATATAAATATATAGATACATGTATATATATTGGTTATATATATGTATGTATGTGTATATCTCAATATAGAAGAAGAGAAACTGTGCCAATGCCCTGACAACGGCACAAGGTGATGATGCAAACTGCAACACGAAGTCGGCAACGACAACGACGACGACGCCAGTGACGCCAATTGCAATGATGGATGGAGATGAATAAGGTGCGGGGCAAGCGAAAGAGAAAGAGAGAAAGACAGAGAGAGAGAGAGAGAGAGAGAGGGAGAAAGATCTCCAGTGGGAGTGGCTGGGTGTATGGCAAGACGGTTAAACGATATGAGGGGAAATAGGAAGAAAGATGAAAGAGAAAGATGATGATGATGTTGTTTTCATTGTTGCGTGAATATGCAACATGACTTGCCTCACACATACACACACACATGACAAAGGTGCCCAGTTGGTGGTTAGAGGCAGACAACGTCTCCTCCTCTTCCTCTTCTCCTTCTCATGTGTTTCCTTCGCCTAGTTTAGCTCTTAATAGAGTCAACGTTGCAAACGCTTGTTGTGGATGTTGTTGATGTTGGTGCACCAGGAAGGCCGAGCCTTTGTCGAGGCCACTGGGTGTCAGAAAAGTGGGAGGGAGGAGACTAACAGAAGGGGAGTTGAATGGTTGAAGGGAGTTGCAAACAAGGAAGTAAATTTTGAAATGGATGCCGTCAGAGGCCAAAGCAAAAAAATAAAAGAAAAGAGTGACAACGACCAAGGTACAACACAGGGTGAGTGGAGGGGGAGAGGGAGGGATTGGGAGATGTGTGGGAGAAGCTGAAGTGTCCATTTGGCCATATTTCAAATGTTTGAACAGTGCACTTACCTTCCGCCCCTCTAAACATTTTCACCCACTTTCAGCTTCTCATCAACTTTTGCTTATGCAATGGAAAGTGGCAAAGCAAATCAAAAGCAACAGCAACATCAACAAAATTGCATAGAAAGAAGCATGAAGACAAACAATCAGCACAGTGTATACATTACATGTGTTTGACTTGTGTAAAGTTGCTTGAAAGCAAAAGATTAACTCTACAGAAGGGAACTTAAATCATTATCAAACTGCGATCTATATGACATTATAAAATAACTTCAATAAAGAAACTCTTAAAGGAATGAGATAAATATTAAGTTAAAACTCTTCAATCTATTATGGAATTTTTTTTTTAGAGTTTGTTAGACCTATATGTTATTTGATGTTAGGATTTAAGAAACTCTACATATTGTCAGAAAGCCAATTCCGTTCAATATTAAGCCAAGTTTAATATTAAGCCGTTCTATAAAGAAAGTCATTATTTCTTATTATTATAAAAGAACTGAAATCAATATGAAATCTTACTATTAGAAAACTATATTCTTCTAACAAAATTTGAGAGCAAACAAATTTCAAACAGAACCTCACAGAACCGGTTCGATTCAATTTTTTTTTTCATGTTCTATGACTCGTGTCATGAACCTAAACTTTAAAATTATCTCCTGAACCGATCGCCTATCTTTTCTATTTTAGAAATATTTTATTATTTTTTTTGAGTAAGATTCATTAAAAAGTTAAGAATCTTTTATTAAATAAATAAAACATTTTATTTTGAATTAAATTTAACCGAGACTCGAACCAAAACCTTGGACTCATCGGTGCCTGCAGCCGGTCCGCGAACGGAAAGGTTATCTTACTCAATTGATCGAACAGAAACTTGTCCAAAATTTTGAAGGTTTGCAGACTTGTTCTTTATTCAACCATGTGAGCCTAAACTGAGAGACTATGAACACTAAGGCTCGCAGTTAAATATAATAGATAAGGTACATATGTTTTCATTCAAAAAGTGAAATAAATTCAGTGTTTAAGAAAACCAAAATCGTTCTAATCGATGAAAATATGTTCCATACCTGACAGGGTATCCAGCAGTTGGGCAGTATCTATTTATTAGCGTGTATGTGTGTGTGTATATGTGCCCGATTGCATTTGATTCGCTTGACGGCTGCCTCAAGCCGCTCCGACTACCAACTGCCAACATCCAACTGCCGCCATTGACTCGTTGACCGAGCGACTCACTGAGCAAACTATACACACACACACACGTATACATATTTGTACATATTGTATGTATATATGTATGTATAAATGTAAGTACATTTGTATGGTTTGTGTTCGCGTGCAATTCTGCGCCACCTTTGAATTGAAATTTGTTAGCGAAATCGAAAGTTCAATAAACTTTCACGTAATCGACAAATTGTGAACGATGTTGTGGATATTGATGAGTCGGATGCTAGCCAATGCAATTTGCTGTTGCTGCTCACATTTTTTGCTGTTGTTTGGCCGCATTCAATGTTGAATATACTCAATGTGTGTGGCCAAGGGGGCGTATGCGTAATTTACACATTGCACATTACGTATACGCAGAGACGGTTGACGGTCAAGCAATAACATTTGTGCACTGTGCAGTGTGTACATATGTATGTACATACAACATTATGTGTGCATTTTTATACATATTTACATAAATATGTACATAAAGTGCGTATAACATTGAGAAATTATTGCATTGCCAATTGCTTTGCATTAAAGCTTTGTGTGTATCTCTGTCTCTTATTATTATACTTGTGCGCTTTCAAAGAAAGTGAATAAGTACGAAGTAACAGACAGGAAAGAGTGAAAATAAATGAAATTACATAAAAGAAACAACGAACCCACAACAAAAAACGCACACAGACAACGAAACAGCCAAAAGCAACAGAAACAATCACATGAATGCCAATCAGACAAAAAATAAAAAATATAGCCAACAATAAAGCAACAATAACAAGAAAAGCAACAGCAAAAACTGTAACAGCAGCTTAAGCATAGAAGTAAATGCAAACAGAGCGCAATCAAAAAAGAGAGCGCGAGAGAGCGGCAGAGGCAAAGAGAGCGTGGCAGCAGCAGCAGCAACAGCAGCTTTTGATCGCCATCTTCTCGTCATTGCACTAGACTTTATACTCTCTGCATTCTTCCTGTGTCATTTGCCTGAGTTCTGCTCTCTGCCTCTCTATCTCTCCCCTTGCTGCTCTCTTGCTTTTGTTGCTGTTGCCGTTGCTCTCTTATGTATAATTCCAATTCCGTTGGCTATCACAACTATTCCCATTCGCTTGGCCGACTCCTTTGCTTAACACTTTACTCAACTTCACACCACTCCACTCCACATCACTTCACTACACTTCACTTTACTTTACTTCACATCACAGTGCGTGCTTCGCTCTTGTCTGCTTCTTTCCACTCATTCGACGCTTTGCCCGAAATTGGGTCAGCCATTGAACCCGTTGCGACGACTACACAAGCGTCGGCATTGGCGTTGGCGTTGCTGCTGCTGCTGCTGTTGACGTTGACGTCTGGCTTTGGCTTTGGCTTCGCTGTGCGCGTCTGCGTCGTCGTCAGCGTCAGCGCGAGCGTCGCTGCCTTAATGTCGAGTAGTCAGCACGTGTTCTTTGGGTCAGAAGATGGTTGAAACAATGTACTTATGACTTGCGTGGTTAACTGATGGCGTCTGTGACGTCGGCGTCAACGTCTGCACTGATGGTGACGGTGACGACGACTGTAACTGTCTGTGGCTTAAAACGACGATCTTCATTTTGCTTTGGCCAAGTCGTGTATGAAACTTAAGGTTATGGTCACTCGCAGTGACGGAATGACCCCCGTCTCTTTACCCCCTCCTCTATCTACTTTTTAGTCTTGCCACCGACACTGTCACGCCCCGCAACCCATAAAACAGATAAGAAAAGGAAAAAAATAAAAAAAAAAACCGAAAAATATAACCGAAACAAAATTTCACTTTCACATCAATTACGACGACGTTGAAGTACTGTACTTGAAAAAGTTCAACTACACACGCTTGCATGTACATATGTATAAGTCAGTATGTGTGTGTATGTCTGTGTGTGCGTGTGTTTTATATGTGGGCTGAGCTTGCTGTCAAGCCATGCCATCAAAATAGTTTGAGGCAGATCGACAACTAAACAGCTGACACCCCCAATTCTTCCCCCGATCCCGCTCTCTTTTGTCGCTTTCTTTTTTTTGTTGTGTACACATTTCAATGATGACCACTCCCACTGACAGCTCCTTAAATATGTTGTACATATACAGATGCGAAAAAAATAATAGCACCACTATGAGACTTTGTCTTACGTGTCAAAAAAGATATAGTTGGGGCAGCGATTTTTCCAAAACTTTTTTTTTTTCATATTGCCTAAAATATCTAATACATAAAATATATATTGGGTTTCCTTTAGAATTGGAAGGTTGAGAGGGTTGAGAAGGTAGGAGGGTGGTGCTATTTTATTTTTCGCAGCTGTATATGTACATATACATATGTGTGTGCATATGATTAAATCAAACGGACATTTCAATAACTGAATACCTTCCCCCGCCCTACGCCAAATGTCAATGAACGCTTAATGATCAACTTTACGCCCTTTGTTGGATGTCAACTTGCTCGGAGACCCAAAACTGGAAGTTCAAGTCACCGAAATGCCGCATGAAAAGCGCCACTTGGTTATACCCTATAGGCAAGTCGCATAGAGAGTGCGAAAAAGTGAGTGAGAGAGAGTCATATATAGAGATAGCGATGGAGAAAGAAAAAGTGAGAGCTGTAACAACTTTGCCGGTCGATCGTCAAGTAGAAAGTGTATAAGGGCATTCTAAGCTGCTGCAAAAGTCGCACTTTGTATACCCTCCAATTATTACAAAAAAGAAACTCGATTATTCGGAACTCACTTAACCGGAATGCTGTGTGATAGATTTGATACCTCTCTTAACCGTGATTATACCCGTTACCTAAAATTTATGTAAAAGGGTATATTGTATTCGTGCAAATGTGCGTAACACCAGAAGGAGGCGTGGCAGACCCCATAAAGTATATATATTCTTGATCAGCATCAACAGCCGAGTCGATATAGCCATGTCCGTCTGTCCGTCCGTCCGTCCGTCCATCCGTGTGAGCGCCTAGATCTCAGAGACTAAAAGTGATAGAGCAACCAAATTTGGTACACAGACCTCTATAAACCCCACGTAGATCAAGTTTGTTTTAAATTTTCGGTCGGACCACCATATCATATAGCTGTCATAGGTACGATCGGACAAAAGTTAAGGTTTTGTACGAAACTTTTTTGTTTCTTGGGAGCCCCCTTGTTATACCCGTTACTTAAAAATTATTTTTTCTTGTAACCCGTGATTTTGTTAAAAATAACACATTTTTGGAATGTATACATGCTTATATGTATGTGAATGATGTCTCTTAAGAGCGATTCTCGATTAACCGTTATCAAGGTTGAACTGTATTTGGAAATTTCAAGTCCATACCGCTTTGATTTATATTCATGTTATTATCTGAAAACTTTAATCGATAGAAGTAAAATTAATCCAAATCAAAGAAAATTTGTGCATTTTTCTGAACAACTAAGAAACTTGTCGACGTTATAATCAAGAAAGTAATATATGTATATACATATATGTACATATGTACATATATACATATATATCAGCTATTAAGTTGACAATCTTCATACTGTAGTAAAGAGGCTCCTTAAAATATAATAAAAAATATAAATTATAATATTCATTGAGTTTGACTTTTTTCTAAACTAGAAAGAAATATGTGAATTGTTAAAAGTTCAAAGTATAAATATTTCTAGAAAACTTAAAAAAATGTTTCAATTAGATGCTCCATCGATTTATAAAGACTTTAATAGTTACTATTGTTTCTGTGCAAAAACTGATAGTTACCTTATTATTTATTTATTTATTTTATTTTATTATTGTGCTAGCTATTTGTTTAGTAGCGTTAACTGTTTTATATTTGTTAGCTTTGTTTTGTTTTGTTTTGTTTTTGTTTTTATAGTTCGTTGAGGGTAGCGACCCAGCGTCGTGTTTGAGTCTAAATTAAAACCGGTTACAGTTACACACAGTTTGAAAATTTGCTTTTTTTGGGGGTCAACATGCAGTGTGTGTGTGTGTGTGTATGCCAGATGCAGATACATCTCTCCCTCTCTCTCCCTTTCTCTTGCTATCCCTCACCCACTCTGTCCCCATCTCCTGTTGTAAGTGAAATATGACTTGACACACGTTATGCCCGCCATCTTCCGCTGCAGTCTCCATATTTTCTCTCTCCCCCTCTCTCTCTCTCTCTCTCTCTCTCTCTCTCTCTCTCTCTCTCTCTCTCTCTCTCTCTCTCTATCTCTCTCTCTCAGTCTCTCCCCGCATGTCATTCTGCCGCACTTTTTTTTTGGGTATCTTTATTGTTGTTGTTGTTTTTTGGTAGCTTAATTCGTGCATGTTGTGCGTTGTTGTTGCTCTTTATACACATACATATTTTTTCTTTCTTTTTGTGTTTTTTTTTTCCTTCAGAAAATAAACTTGAACTTGCCCGTTCACTTTTACTCCATATCTTTCCCTTTCCCCCCTTTTTTTTCTTTCTTTGTTTCTCCCCGCACTCTCCATTATTGTTTCTCTTTGGAGTTAAGTGTTGCCCCTTTTGGTTGTTGTTGTTGTTTTCTGTTGTCTCAGATGCTTTTGGGGAAGATTACATGGCATCGTTGGCCGTTGATCATGAAAATTTTCAATTCAAGTTTAGTGAAATTTAACGCTCACAGCAAAATGTAAATGAAATCACCTAGCAAAGTCAGAGAAAGAGACGTAGAGAGGGACAGAACAAGGTTTGTGAAAGAGCGAACGGTATGTATTATGAAAAGCAAGTTCAAAGTGCGAATAAACGCAATTACATCCATGATATACATATAACCCCGACATTTGAAACTGTATCCGAAACCGAAATACGATACCAGGAAACAAAACTTCTGTTGACATAAGAAACTCTACTCCATATGGGAGAGTACATTCATAGAGTACATCCCATTTTTAAAAGGTAACTCTGGTATCACTGCGGACGGCAGTCCGCGCTAGTGACGAAAGCAACACGTAGTGTGCAAAAGGCGACTAGCAATATATACACGAAGAATGGAAAATTACCTACGACTGTCCGATCAGTTATATACCGATCGAAAGGTATGACGTTAACTAACAAAAGTGCATACTAAGACTTTTGGTAACTCACCTGGCGAAATGTTAATGATAACAGCTAGTGGGGCCGTTGGAGCCTTTTTGTTAAATTTTTTTAATTCCTTAGATTTTTTGATGAGGAAATGTTTCTTATCAGAAATCTATAAATGTTTGTTCTACGACTTTAGCGGGAAATAGCTAGCTTAGCGGGAAAAAGCTAAAACCCTATAAATTTGAAACACCCATAGTTTCCAATCCGAAGAAGCTACAGATGTGTTCAATATGTCGTTAGGAAGGTATCTTTATCTTTAAAAAAAAAGTGTGGCATTCGGCACTGCAGATTAAAATTATTTTTAGGTATACAGAATCGAAGTCTCTTTGCGCAATGTGCCGAATGCCAAACTTGTTTTTTATAATAATTTTTATATTAAATTTAATATCGTTCGTCACAAACTGGGATATCAGAAATTTTGTGTCAGGGAAACCCTTTCGTCACTAGACTTTTACTTTTCTTTTATTTAGAAAAGAGTCTTCTTAAACGGAGTACGAAATAAATTATTGAAGTACGGTTTTTCATTTCGGTATCAACGAAAATTGTAATAGCCTGCTCGTCGTTCATATTCAAGACTTATAAAGCAAGATATAGGTTCGGATTTCGGGCTTCGTGTCCCGCAACGGGCTTTTTTTCGTTCGGGCACGGGCCTCAGCTAAAAGCCCGAAACCCTGGTAGGCCCGAAAACTCACGACATTTTTCTGTATGATGCACAGTTAATATCAGAGAGATGCGTATCTTTTATCGATACGTATTGATATGTTTAAAATTGACGCTCTAAATTTAAAATTTTGTTTGATTTAATTCAAAAAATTAAGTACAAAATAATAAAAAAGTATTTTTTATACAATAATTTCGGGACAGGACGCGCTTCTTGAAAATTTGTCCGGGCCGGGCTTCAAAAATTTATTTCGGGCCCGGGCCGGTCCTCAAAAAAGATGCCCGTGCCCATCTCTACTCTGGACCCAAGGTTTGGATTCGAGGCTTAGTTCATATTAATAGAAAAAATGTTTATTGTTTTGGATTGGATGCAAATATACCTATAGTAAATTTAAAAGACATTTCCCAATTATTATTTAAAGTTCGATATTTAGGCATAAACTCTAAATATAAATCTAGGGTCTTGACGTTTGGCATGAACCTTAGTTAGACCAATGTAGAATTAAAATTTTTTTTTTCAAATTGGACTACGTGTTCATTACCTCAACTTGCAATCCAACTATGAAAAAAAGTGTAATAGTAAGCTGGAATTTTTAAATTTTTGTTTTGTTTTTTAACTCCCCTCCTTCTGTACCCAATTTTATTTAACTCTAAATATAAAGCTAGACCCTTAATATTTTCCATATTTGCTAGTCTGACTAAAACAAAATTTATTATATTTTTTGTCTTTTAATTTGACCTTGTCTTCACCCCCTCCCCATATGGCTCTAAGAAAAATCCGATTTTCCACAAAATTTAACATCTGCAACACGTATTTTTTTAAAAGAAGGGGCAAAAACGGTCAAAAGTTATAAATAACATCTCATTCTAGATGCTTTTGTTAATAACTTTTCAACAAAACTCTTGTGATATATTGTGCTATGTAAAAGTGATACTCCACAAATTGACTTTATGCCAAAATATCGGACTTCTTTCCCTTAGTGCAGTGGCCGAATTTCGACAACCCGCTGAGATTTGCATTACTTGAGTACACATACATATTTATTTGTTTATCAGAAAATCAAAAAAATAAACGCGAAAAAGCGTTTTAAAAATTTTGTTTTATCTAAAATGAAGCTATAACACAATGTACTTACTTTCTTATTAAATTTATTAGTTCATTAGTTTTATTGATTAGACATAAGTTGAAGCAAATTATGTGAATTTTATGTTGTTGTGGTCATGTAAATGTTGGCTTATCATTATTAAATAAGGAATGAGAAGTACTTGTAATGGTTCTGCAAATAGAACTAAGTACTTAAGTACACAAGAAGGCATAACTTTCCACTCTTTTATCCATTTTAAAACCCTCAAGCAATTGGCAATAAATGATTTGTGGGGTATTGACATCTGGGTAAATATAACATAGAATATCATATCGAAAATATCATCGAAGTATCGTGTCGATAATCGCTAATGCCGATGTTAATCAGTTAAAATCAATAATAAATATTAAACAACATATTTAATTAATTTTGTTTATCAAATTGCTACATGTTAAAGTCGCTACATACTTATTTCTTCTCTAATTGATCTTATTGGGTTTTCTGGGTTTTCCCCATTCCTTTCCAACAAATAATGTTGGAATTAAAAAAATTGTTGAATACCTCCATTCTTAACATAAACTATTTTATATTTCACTTACTTTGGTTTAAATTAAATGTGAAAGACTTAAGATATTAATTTTTTTTCCGATTTACGAGTATCGTATTACAAATCTATGTAACATACGTACATATGTATGTATATCCCTTTAAATATCAAATATTGTTTTTTTTTACTCAAATATTATTTATATTTATCAAACCTTTAAAATTATTTAACCCGTGAGCCAGAGCCACTTTCTTAAACCAAAGGTTCTGGTCGATAAAAAAATTACATAAAGTATATTGTTTTCTAATATTCAAATGAATTCAAATAGATTACTTACGAAAATTCCGGGCTGTTCTACAGACCGAAAACCAACCAAAAATAAATGGATTGATAGAATTGTACCCCCGATCTGTACCCCCGATCCGTACCCGTACCCCCGATTGCAGCATTGATTTTGACCAATGTTCTAAGCGATTCTCAGAATTTGTAACTTTTTTTTTTTTTGCCCTAAAACTGAAGATAAAAATGGTATCTAAGAGTATATTTCGTATTTATGGGCATACAATTTGTCAGTAGCTGACGAGCTAAGGAAATGACTGATCAACTGGTTGGCTGACTGACAGGCTGGTGGTTGGGTGGTTCGGGTGGTATTTGGCTTGTGTTCGTTGCTAGCCAAAACGCCCACGACAGCTGCCAAATGCGGCAGGCGAAAGTTTACTGGGACTATGACCGCTTAGAATATCTACACACATTCACACACACACACACACACACATACACACACACTTACACACACATCTGCAACACATACGGAACAGACTCTGGAATTTGAAGCGGAATTTTTGTTGCGTTGTTGTTTTGTGTGCAGCAGGCATAATGGTTGGGGGAGGACGGAAGAGGGGCAGAGGCAGGGGCTGAACCGCTTGGGGACCTCATAGAAGTGTCTGGTGGCAGTGGCAATGTGTGTGTGTGTTTGTGTGTTTGTGTGTATTGCTGCGCTTATCTCAGAGTCGTTGCCTTGAATGTAGGGCAGTAGTTGGCACTCGAGAATTGTTATTGTATTTGTTGTTGCTATTGTTTCTGTTGCACAGAGCGATGCATGTACAGCTCATGTCCCAGGCCACATATAGATGCACTTCTATGCACACAGACACACACACACAAACACACACACGCACACAGACGACCGACATACATACATATGCACACATAATGTTTATGCAGTTTTTGTTGCTTGTGTCATTGACTTTTTGGTTGCTTGCCACACAAATTCGGCATGGAAATTGTTGCAGTTGCAGTTGCAATTGCTGTTGCTGCCACTGCTGCTGGCCGCTGATTTAATGTTGAGCCAAGATGTAAAGGTCGAGGATATTTCGGCAACTCAGCTTTGTCTCTCTGTTCTTCTCTGACACCAGCTGTTTCCACGAGAGAACTTACATATGCACATACATAAATACTTGTAAAACTTGAACAACATTTTGATTTGAAAGTGAAATTGTACTATAATATGAAATAAAGCATACAATTTGTTACACTATAATGATTTAATATTCAAAAAAATCCAACACAAAACTCTTAAGTTAAAGTTAATTTTTTTCACTCAGATATACAGATTATAGTCCGATTTTAATAATATAACTCAATATAAATCATTTTCATTTTACATGTACATATATTTGTTATATGTAAGTGTATATCTTTTTCAAAAGGCATTATTTATTTACGAATTGAATTTACTTAAAGTTTTTCCTTAAGAATATTCTATAAAATTTAACTTCATATCGTTATGTGGTCTGTGAGAAAATATTTAAAATTTTAAATCGAAAAAATAAATACATATATAACTTTTCTGTGAATATGTATTATATAAGCATATCAAGTGTATCTTAAACTTGAAATATGTACATACAAATAAATTCCCATTCACGAGCCAGTCGCACAATTACATAACAAATTAAAATCAATTAATAAAAATAATTGTCCGCTCTATCTACTCTAAGAATTTCAACACGATCGTTAAATAAACACTGAACATTGGAACACTGGAACATGAATCTTCTAACTTCTGTCGCATTGAGATTTAACTTTTGCAGATGTTCGCGATATCATAGACGTGTGTCCAGCATGATGTCCAAATATATATCAGATGGACCGTCAGATGTTGCAAAATCAAAGAAAGAACTGATTCCTGCAGCACTCCACATGTGATTTTGTACCTATCCGTGTCATACAGTACACACCTGTTGTCCAGATAGCTCCTGATGATGATTTCCATCATGTTTATGAATAAGTTAAGCGCTGAACAGAGGATATTCCATTGTTGCCACCTTTTTCTAATATATTTTTGTTAAACTTTTTTTCTGAGTGCTGTTATCCTGTTGCCTTTTCACTGCCCTTTCACTGCCTTTTCACTTCCTTTTCATGTACTTTTTGTTTGTTCCTTGGTATTTTGGCGTCTTACTACCTTACCGTCCCCCACACAAAACACTTCCCCCACAACGTCTTGCTTCAGATAAAAATACTCTGTAAAATGAATAGCACATAAATAACGGGAAAAGCGAAGCAGCGCCAAACGGATGACTCCCTCATACAACAACAAATCAATGCATGTGTGTGAGTGTGTGTGTGTGTGTGTGTCAATGTGTGTGTAAGTGGCATACAATAAAACGTAGCTGTCTCTGTAAATAAGGCATAAGAATTGGGTTAAAAGTTTATAGAGCAATACAGAGATTTCAATGCATGTCTATAAGTTTACATGGGTATGTGTGCGTGTATGTATGATATGTGTGTGTGTATATGTGTGCGTTCATATCAGCCGCCTCAAGTGGTTGCATGGTCGTCGCATGGTCGAAGGCTGCGCCAATTTCAATCGCACATGGCAAAGGCGTTTGTGGCAACAATGTCGATGAAATGTCAACGCACCACGTGTGGACACGTGCCACAGTCCACAGTCCACATTCGATCAGACAGTGTTACCACTCTATAAAAATATTGTGTAACAGATTTTAGGTAAAAATATTTCATTTTCGAAAAAAGTGTTATTACTCTTAATATTTGTATATTCTTTTATCTATAATTATAATTTATAATTTAATATTAATATACCTTTATTTAAATGAAACTGACAAACAAAAATATAAGCTATATAAAAAAAATGACAACTACGAAAGCTTAAGCTGGATTTTCTGAGTCTATAATCCAATCGTGACTCATCGGGAATACGATACATAAATTGTGTGCCAAAACTCAAGTCTATAGTTCGTTCATACGGACGGACAGTACAAAATCGACTCGTCTGATGATGATTAAGAATATACATATGTATGTTTGTATTTATATACGTTTTATGTGATCCATATGACTGGTACCTATGTATGTCCATTAGAGTGGGTCAATGTTGTTCTCGACCATGCGTTTTCACATGAAACCATGGGCCTAAAGTCAAAATCGAGCTTCCGATTCTTAACGACAATATTTGTTTATTTGCATCTCAGTCCCGACAATACACCATGTACTCCCTTTGTCATGTCGAAAAAATATTTTTTGAGATGAAAAAAATTGATTTATAAAGTGACATGATTTTTTTTATGATTTTTATTTTTTTACTATATGTAAGTTTTATATCGACTTTAACCAATTTTGGTCAGAATATATAAAACCAACCAGATGCGTACGTTGTCAGATTGATCAATATATCTTAAAAAACAACAGTTTTCCATACTAAAACTTGATTTTTGACCGATTGTTTCATGGCTGCTATATGTTTTAGTGGACCGATTTGAACCAAATTTGGTCCGGATATTGTTGTAGTGCTCTCGATTGAAAATTTTATTCCCACCGCTGCTTTAGACCCATGGTTTCATGAGCAAATTTTCTTGGAATTCGTCGAAAATTACTTTTATAAAAAACGCTTGGTGCATTTTTTTAGGTCCATACAAATTGATCCACTCTAATGTACATGTTAAACAGTGAAATTCAAAAATGATGTCAATTATCCAGTATATATGTATGTACATATGTATGTATACACTGTAATGTGCTTTATGTCACAACCCATTAATTACTGCAGTTGTCACTAAAGTTGTAGAATTCATTTCAGTTTACGAAAATTTTATTTTAGTCCGTAAATATCATAACAAAACTTAATTAGACAATTTAAGTAAAGTTCGGAAGAACAAAACTGATCGAATATACAAAAAAATAATGTACCAGTTTTGCTCCAAATGTACCAAATGTAGCAACGGTGCAAACAGGATGAACCGCTGGGTTGGGGTTGAAGGGTGTAGTGTGGTAGGGATGATGGGCCCACCACATGGTGGACAATGCAAACAGATGCCGAAATAAAAAGCCAGACATCAAATAAAACTAGCCCAGTTAACGCTACACGATGAATAAGAAGCAGAATTAAAAAGTACACAAAAGAAGCGACCACCCAACCATCCAGTCAACCCCCGACTCAACCGCCCAGTCAAATGCCTAATTTGATAGGCGCATCGATTAGGCGCGGTCTGCATTCATATGCCTTATCAGAGGGTGGTAAGTGTGTTGGCAGAGAGGGTGTTTGAAAATGTGGAAGGGTGGGAGTGTGGTGCACACACATCAATAGAAAATGCAAGTGGGGGGAAATATTTGAAAGAAAAGCAAATACGAGTAATAGTAGGAGGCCTGAGCGGAGGCGGAGGTGAAGACGGAGTCGGAGTTGCAGTCACAGTCGGAGGAGATGGGAAATGCATGCACAAGGAACACACACGAGCCAAAGCCAAACAGAAAGAAGCAATCGAAACAGGCGAGCATACCAACGAAATGGACGAGTGAGCGAGTCAGCAAGCAAGCGAATGAACATGCCGAACATATTAAATGAGCGAGTGAGCAAGCGAGCAAACGAGCGAACCAAACTGAGGAAAATAATAATAATAACGTGCAAATGAAAAGCTAAGTGAACGAGCGTGTAGATGATGATGCGGCAGAGGGTGGGCGGCAGAGAGAAGCGAAGAGCTCGTCGTCGTTGTCGTCGCACTAGTTCAAAGACCTGTACGAGGTCGTTTCAGCCGTTGCAGTGGCAATAGGCAACGTACAATACCACGGCGATGTCGACGACGGCGGCAGATAGCAAACACACACACATTAAAAACAACAACAGCAGCATGCACTATTGAATAACATTAGCTAACGACAACGAAGTCGCGATGTTAGCAGCGCTGCTTATGCAGCTGAGAGATAAATGGGCAGAGAGACAGAGAGCGCATGCAGTGCACAGAGAGTAAAATATATTGAGAGAGTTAAAGAGCGTAAGAGCTCAGAAAAGCTTCACAGTGCTGATGACGTTGTCGTGCGCTGTCGATGCAGCTGTTGCTCTGCTGCGACTGTGACTGCGACTGCGACTGAGACCGCTGCTCCAACGACCCAGCGACCGAGCGAACGAAAATGAAATCGAAAACAAGAGTGAAATGCAATCGTTTCGCCATATTGCTATTCTAGTGTACAGGCATTTATGTGTATGTGTAACTGTGTGTGTGTGTGTGTATTTGTGTTGTCTATAAGGAAGAGAGCGTTAGAGCGAGAGGGGTATGTAATGTCGGGGAGTTGCCAACTTTTGGGAAGCCAAAAGAGCTGTTTTTGGTGGATTGAGAACTAAAGAAAATCGACATTTTTAATTTTAAAAAATCTTGCAGATTGTGAATTTGATTTTGGCTTATACATCCCGACCAATTTGGTTTAAATCATTCCACTATTTTATACAGTTGTCATGGGAATGATCGGCCGAAAATTGAAGTTTAGTATGTTTTCAATGTATCCCAGTAAGTGAACTTTAAAAATAGCCAGATTTTATGGGAAAAAAGCTGTTCTGGTACCAATTGAAATTGGTTTGATTATGGCAATGTGACCAGATCAGGGAATAATACTGAAACCGTTAAGCAAAATTAACCGTTTCGTATTTGGTATCAGAGCGGAAACCAAATTAAATTCTCTTTCAAGAACGGATAAGCGAAACGATTTTACCGGTACGGTTCCGGTACATTTTTGCAACAATTTTTTGTTGTTTTTTTTCTCTAAAAAATTATGTTAGGTTTATCTCGATAAAATACTTATGTACATACTCATATATGTATATATTTGTTTGTTAACATTTTAAAATTTTTAAAATTTTTATTGCTGTACCGGTACGTCCCGGAACCGAAAGGACAGATCCGAAATACAACCTTTTACCGAAATCGTTGTTCCGAAACGTACAGGTACCGAAACCGGAACCAATATTTGTTTCGGTTTGATTCCCTGGAACAGATACTTAGATATGTACATGCATACACACAACTACTATATCACGACTAATAATGCATACGTTCCACATTTTACATTCCACACTACATATTCCACGCTCTTTCTCTTCATTGCAGACATGCCAGGCAGAGAAACTGCTAATTGCACAAAATCGTTTGGCAGGATCACACAATACAGGTGAGTGATCATTGGTTGTCACGAGACAGAGAAAGGAAGTAAGAGAGGGGGGGAGGGGAGGTGAGCCATGCTTATGCAGCATTATGAAATAAACGATGACAGTTGGCAACATTTATGCAATAGTTGGCAACTCATATACTCATAACAACAACACCCACAGCTCACATACTCGTGTTCCTCACTTCTCGATGTCAGTGGCCAAGTGCTCCTCAAGGTGTCAGTCGGTCAGACTGTCTGTCTGTCTGTCAAAATTACAAAAACTGCACCTACAAGTGCGCTCGGTCGCTTACCCACAAGCATTTATCGAGAATCAAATCACAAATCAAATCACCATACAATATGCGTATACTTAATATTCCAATCAAATAATTTTAATACAAGAATATTATTGAGATTATTATAATTTTTGTTGAAGTCGTAATTAATAGCAAATATAGTTTATTAAATTACTACAACTAGAGTCATATTCCCAACATACCAAAGAAAAATATTTATTAAACATTTTCTTATGTTAATTATCAAAATAATTCATATGATTGATATAATAAATAATTTGATATGCTCAAGGAAAATTGGTCCTGAGACTGCCTTGCAAATCGCAAGCAACTATGGTTCCAACCATCAAACCCAGCCTTCCCCCAAATTTTTAAAGTTTGAAGCCTTGACGAAACTGCTGATAATGATTATTTTTTTCATACATTGATATTCCTTACATTCTGTAACGAACATTTTAATTAATATATTTTATCTAAAATTAATTTTTCAACTTACTTAGAGAACTTGAACTTACTAAGATAAATGTACATACATTTTATTCTCTAAGTGCTAATCTCAACATATTTCTTTCGATTTACAGAAGCTAAATTTTACGTAGTTCTAATATTCCAGGAACTGAATCATTGAAGTAAAACTGATAATTCAGTTGGTACATAAATATCTGATACGATTGCTTATAAATACATATATCCAATACATTTATATTGCAGAGCTTTATGTTAGATATTATTAAGTATACATAAGTGTGGGAAGCTAAGGATGTACATATTTCGTTGTCAAGTCAATGTTGATGTATTTTACACCATGAAACCGCCTCTTTTATGTGTCAAAGCTGCAAAAAGTTTTCCGCTTTTCACGTTCAACGACGACGATCGCCGTTGTCTTTGATTTGGTCGATGTCGCTGTTGTTGTTGTTGTTGTTTTCCTTGTTGGTTTAATTTGCGCAACATTTGCGCACTGGCCGAGGTTGAAGCTGTGTTATGGGAAGTGAAGAGCAGGCAGCAGGGAGCAGAGAATGGAGGGAACGAGGGAGTTTGTGCACTGGGTGTCGGTGTCGGCCATCATATGATTTACAATTTTCCATTTGGCTCTGCATTGCATTGCATTAGAGGTTACGTAAGCTAAAGTTAATGCCACATAATCATGGCTGAAGTTGCAACAAACAACGCGCCGCAATTGCAATGGGAAATGGGGAAATGTTCCACTGGTCGTGGCAACGAGGACGGTGACGGCGTAAAGAGGAGACCATGACACGCCATCTTGCTGCAACTGCAACAATAACTGGCAACTTGCAACTTGCAAGCACCCCTCCCCGCTATCCATTCTCCATTCTCCACTCGCCGTTCGCCACTGCAGTTTTTCCTGCCACTTTCTCTCTCTGTTGTGGCGCTGCTCATGATGCAGTCGATGAAGTAATCGACGACTGCCCCAGCGGCAACCACCTGGCCCCCTCCAACCCCCCTCCCCCTTCCCCTACTCATCCCCCGACGCCCGTTGCCTCCCCCTGGGCGCTGTAGCACGCAACGGGGTAAGTTGATCGTCACGTCGCGTCGTTTGTGGTTGCAGTTTTAACGGCGACTTAATTTTTTTTTCTCTCCGTTTGCCATTTTGCTTTCATGGAAAACTGGTTTCGGTTTTTCATCCACAACAAATGATAATGGACATGTGTTGTTGTTGGCGTTTTTGCTAAATATATCCTGTAGTGTATACAACTAAACTGTCTCCTAAGTCCATGAAGTTCTTAGGCTTAGTCCACTGTCCTTCCAAGATTCGAATTCATGATTATTTTTCTATTTTCATAATATATTTCGTACTTTCTTTTATTAAGTGACGTTTTTTACCATCTGTTTTTATTTTTTGATAAATAAATCGCGAAAAAAAATTGTTAAATTGGATCAAACAAAATATGTAAACTTTTTATTTTGTAAAAGAATTCCATAAGTAACTGTATACTCTCTCCTTATTCATCTAAAAAAAAAACCGTTTTATTTTTTAACCACGTATTTTAAATTATATTTCATTCCTAACTCATTTTTAAGTAACGTGACGGGAAATCGAACCCAGCTTTTTTCCAAACTGACAGCTCAACGATTACAACCAGATAGCAACGGATCTCAGACGATGAGAAATCCTAAAAATGGCACCAGTACGCTCTATAAATAATGACTATATATTTTAACAGGGTATCTCTTAGTCGATGGCTCTCGACTAGTTTTATTCTTACGTGTTTTTCTTTTTTTATTTTATTACTTTGCAGTTTTTCTTTTTGAGCCTATCTTTGCCAAACGATCGCAGTTTTCAGTCTTGGTGTGGCCCAAAGTGGCTTACAAGTTGTCTTGTTGCCTTGGTTACGTTGGCGATGGTTACGGTAACAACAGGCATCCAAGGAGGCGGTGAAGGTGCTGAAGTTGAAGCCCTAGACCTCGGACGTGTGTGTAGGCGTGGCCAAAGACCCGAGAGACTCAATACTTTAGCATCGCAATGCAAACATTTAAACTAAGCCACAATCGTGAAAGCAATATTTACAGTGAAGATTTTTACTACTTTAGTACCCTAAGAGTCTTTCCCAAATGTGACCAGCTCAAAACTTCATCCCTAATCAAATCTAAAAAGATCAACATTCTTTTGGCTAGTAAAAGCTTATATTACACGTATCTATTTGTTATCCTATTTATTTTTATTAATTACATAAATTTCATGGAATATGGAATAATTTCAATTATTTTATTATTTTTTTTTTTATAAAATTGAGGAAAAATTTAAGCAAAATTAAAAATTAAATTCAATCTGTCTCTACGGTCCATACTAGAGATAAGCACGGGCCTTTTCGGGCTTAGTGTCCCACGGGCCTCTTCAAAAAATGCACGGGCTTCGGGCTTGAAAATCGGATTCGGGCTTTTTTTAGTGCGGGCCCGGGCCTAAGCAAAAAGCCCGAAGCCCGGTAGGCCCGAAAAGTCACAAAAGTCGATTTCAACCTTGCTTTTTATTTAGATTGAAAAAAATGTTCTGTAATAATTCACTGTGAATATTATTTACACATCTCTTTTTATCGATTTTTATCGATATATTTATCAAGCTTAATTTGACATACCTATCAAATGCGTACAGATCAAATGTGAATTAAAAATTCGATAGATTTAAAAAAAAAACTTAACGGGTATAATTATGAATATAAAAAATATCTTTTGCACATTTTTTTTGCTATATAATAATTTCGGGCCAGGCCGGGCTTTTTGAAAATTGCACCGGGCCGGGCTGGGCTTTAAAAAATTGATTCCAGCCCGGGCCGGGCCTCAAAAAGGAGGCCCGTGCCCATCTCTAGTCCATACCATCGAACCGTAGCCCCCCTTAAATTTTGGATTTTGGTCCGTGGCTCTCACATGTTTATTATGCATATATTTAATTTAAAAAAAATTGGATTCTAATATTTCTTTCTTTACGTATTCTAAAAGCCATAACAAACTATAATTAAATAATAAATATTTAAATAATATAAGAAATTTAAATAGTTTTGATGCCAAATAAAATATGTAAGTTTATTATTTTGTCAACACAATTACTTGATTGACTAACTGTAACTAATTTAGTGTAATACTACAAAAAAAAAAATATTCTACTTGCAAAAATTGAGCCTGATTTCTGAATTTAACATGTCTTCCTTAAGTCTGTATTCAGGATATAATTGTTAAGTTCAGACTACGTGAATATCATATAGTAATTAAAAATGACACATACGCATAAATTTATTATTTAAGTATAAAATATTTATAAGAACTCCTATGTTGACAATATGATTGTGCTGCGAGATAATTGAAAAACCGTACTTCAATCAAGATTTTTATACTTGGCTTAAGAAAATCCGAGATCAGCTAACTTTCCGAGTGATTTATATTTATAAAACAGGAAATTAATGGATTGTTAATGCAACGTATACTTGCCAAATCCGGCCAAAGGTGCCACTTTTGTTCCTTCTGATGAACATTTTGTGTACACTGGTCGGCAAAATATTTTGACAAAATTATATGTTAAATTTTCTCTAATTTGAACTTACTTAAGGAAAATTTTGGCATTAATGGAAAGGTCATTCAAATTCCGTTTGAATGATACAAAACTTTCCTTAACCCATTAAGTACCTATTGAATATTTTGAATTTCTGTTAAAAATAAAACCGCCTATTTTTAAAACTTTTTTCCTCGGACTTAAACATAAAATATTTTGATGCAAAAAGTTTCTGCAAAAAATTCTAATAGTGACTGAAAAAAAAATTTTCAAAAATATCTTTGCTTATATTTTTTATGATTTTTTGTATGTGATGACCTCAGACAAATTTTGTATGAAAAGGAGGAAAAAGTGCGAAAAAGTGCAAAAAAAGGTACTTTTTGTCAATTTTCAAAAAATCATAAAAAATATAAGCAAAGAGATTTTTGAATTTTTTTTTTTGCAGTCACTATTAGAATTGTTTGCAGAAACTTTTCCTTAAGTAAGTTCAAATTAAGAGAAAATGTAACTTATAATTTTGTCAAAATATTTGTGCCGACCAGTGTACTTATTACTTATTATATAACACATGTTTTACAATATATTTTATTAATATCTGTTAAATAGAATATGTATAAATATATTAGTTTCAGTTACATCCTATGTTTTCTTATGGTTTATTTGCATTTTATGGGCCTTAATAAATAGAAATATAAATGAAAATAAATTAAAAATTTGACAGCCATATGGACACCATGCAATATACAACGTGCAACATGCAACATGCAACGTGCAACGTGCAAGTTTAATGCATTTGTCAAATGGCAACTCTTTGCATCTCTATGCAACATTTGCCATGTTGCACTTCCTGCTTATCGTGCAACCGCTTGAAATTGATCGCCATGCCCATGTCTGCCTCTCATTCCCCACTCCCCGTTCCACTTCCCCACCATCAGCTCCAAATAGCGGTAACATTGCCTGCTAACACCATTTTCCTTTTGCTGTTACAGTCGTCATAGTTGTTGTTGTTGCTGTTGCAGTTGTTACGTGAAAAACGAAAGTAAAACTCGCAATTGGCAAAATGACAACGACGACGACGATGACGACGACTTTGGTGCAACGTTGCCATTGTTGCTGTTGTTGTACGAGTTGCAGTTGGCATTGTTAGTTAGTTGCCATTTTTCTCATTTTCATTACGCCGATCTGATCGAATCAGTGAATGGGAAAAAACGGGATTTTCCAGGCGGCAGCAACAACATTAGAAAAAAAGACAAAAAAAAAAAACTGGAATGTGGCACACGGTCTGTTGTGGAGGTAAAGATCGACGTTGTCATCGTTGTTGCTGTTGTTGCTGTTGTTGCTGTTGCTGCTGTTGCTGCCCACCGCTTGGCTGTTATGTCATACAAGGAAGCGAATTTGGCAGTGCACAAAGCGACGACGGCCAACAGCAACAACAAAAGCAGCAACAGCAACAGTGTTAACATTGTTGCAATCATTTGGACTTGGATGTGACTGTTGTATCAGGAGTTGTTGCAGTTGTTGTTGCAGTTGTTGTTGTAGTTGTTGTTGCAGTTGTTGTTGCAGTTATTGTTGCTGTTGCTGTTGCCAACTTCTAACGTGGGCTAAAACTGGTTGCGCCGCCTTGGACAAGTTTTCCTTTCAACAAACTGCAACAAATTGAAGCCTGCTAAACTGAAGTTGCAACTAAAGTTGTAGCTCAAGTTGCTTTTAGAGTTCGTGATGCGATTTTTGTTGTTGTTGTTGTCGCTACAGTTGCATTTGTTGCAGTTGTTTTTCACTTTTCATTGAACGTTTTTCTAGGTTTCCTGCTGCTTTTGGCGTTACTGGGTAAATGTTACATAATTTGCTAACCATTTTTGCCGTCAACTTTTTAGAGAGCGATCCAAGCGACTTGCAGAGCAGACGCCATTATGAGCGAGTTTTGTATACCCTGTAACTATGAAATGTAGCTTACAGAAAGCAATATTCTAAGGATTCGATTCTCAGTTATTTCTAAAGCTCTCCACATTTTAAGAATCTCTGAACTCATGTCCTTAGTTCTAGCCATAGTTTAGTTTGATACAACAAAATTATTTAAGCTTCTCAATTAATTGCCATTTCTCCAGATTGTTTTAAGCCTAAAATAGCATTAAAGCTAAAAGATCTATCTAAAGCAGCGATGCTCAAAGCTGCCTTATGGATGTGCACGCACCAATACAAATAAAGAAAATCACACGCACACATGTAACGAACTTTTTTTTTATTTCAATGAGTGCACGGAAAAAAATAATAACATGTTTCTAAAAAAATTAAAAATGTTTTTTTAATGTTTTTTCAAAAGCTCATCAATATCTATTTTAATTTTAGTTTTTATATGAAATTGGCTCTTTTTTAATGAAATTGATCTTTTTAAAATTTGTTTTATCGCATTTCTATTTATTTAGTAGCAGCAGTGCACACGTTAATGTTTTTGTTTTCCAGTGTACAGAAAACGAAAAGACAACAACAAAATACATTCGGAATAATGACAGCAAAACGAAGCAGTAAAATTGTTTTTGTTTTGCCAGCAAAGAATCTTGACGGAAAGCGAGAAGTCAAAAATTGTTATTGTTTTACCAGTAACAAATTTTGACGGAAAACGAAAAGTGAAAAATTGTTTGTGTAATTTGCAATGTGTACCAGAACCTTACCAGTGTGTAAGCTCACACACTTCCATATGACATGTGCAATACAAAAACAATTGTGCGTCGTGTGCATAGGCTCTGTACACCTCTGATCTAAAGATATTGATTTTATTAGTATTTCGACTGTTTCAAGATCAAGCTGAATCTAAAATGAAAGATAGATAAATATAATGAAAATTTTTGGAATTTATGTACATATTTCATTTTATTTCGACTCGAGGGGTATTTTATTTAAAAATAGAATAGAACAAAATATAATATTAACAGAGTTAGTTTAGAAACACATTGCAGGGTATCTTTTAGTGAAAGCCAAGTAACATCTTTCTTGATTTTGCTACAGTTGTTGTTATTGTGTCGTGCCCGAAAGAGAAGCTTGAATGCAAAATTTAGATCAGAATTGAGAAGTCGCCACAGTGGATTTAAGCACAACACACACACAAACACAAACACACACACACACACACAAATACAAACACACTCGCATACACGCACACATACTGACCCTGGCCCTGCCCAGTTATGGGCACCAAAACTGCGACTTTGACTTCAAATTGAGCTCACGCGCTTCTCTCTTTCGCTTCTCTCACCTCTCGCTGCCTCTCTTGCTCCCTTCTCCCTTTTCGCTTTGCACTTAATGGGCAAATAGCAATTAAAATGTCAAAAGCGTGCACACAAGGAGAAAGTGAAAAAAGTGCAAATTTTGTGCGGCGCAAAGGTTTTATTTGTTTTGTTTATTTATTTTATATATTTGTTGAATCGTTTTTTTTTTTTTTTGTATTTTTTAGTTTTATTTCATTTGCAGCTTTTTTTGTATTTTGCACTTTAACAATTACAATTTAAAACTTAAAATGCGCGACAAGCGACGCGACGCTTCGACGCATGGAATGCGCAGCTAGCGGAGTGAAGGGGTCTAGGGATGGGATGGTAAATGGTGAAGGGGATGAAGTAATGGGGAGGGGTAGCATTGTAGGGTAGGAAGACGGCATAGTGTGCGTTGCCTTTGAACTTGCCAAAGGCACAGAAATACGGAGCGTATGCGTAATATTTTGTCACAACTGTCCAACTGCCAAAGCTAAAGTAGTAACAAGAACACAACAACAACTAAAACAATTGTTAACAACAATAGTATAAGTAATAGTAATTGCAATAGCAACAATAATCATAATAAGCAATTGAACAACTTTCACTTGGCGCTTGAATTCAACGCACGACGCAATTCAAACGTCCATCTATTAGTGTGTATGTGTGTGTGTGTGTGCTGTGTGTATATATACATATATGTGTGTGGGTGGTTGAGTATGCACGCCCCTGCACAATGACAAACCTCGTTACAGGGGAACAAAAAATAAAATATACATAAAAGTTCAGCAAAATTTGCCTATGCGCAAAATGAGCAATTGAAATGCGAATCACATTAACAATAGAGACAGACAGAGAAAGAGAGAGCGAAAGAGATAGAGAGCAAGGGAAGATAGATGAAAAATGTGATAGATATACATTGATAGATAAATAGAGAGAGATAAAAATTAAGATATATTAAATTAAATAACAAAAAAGAAAACAAGAGACTTACACAAGAGATACACACTTTAATTTTATCCACGCACTTTAATTTATTTATGTCATCTTAAAACAATTGACCGAAAGACATTGAAAATTTTAAATTAAGTTAAGTGAAAATTTATTTGATTTAACAATTAAATGATTTACATTTAAAACTGAAAGGATAATAAAATCAAATTATATATTAAAAGTGTCAAAAATCGGGGGGTATTCCAAAAATTACTTTATACTTCCTTCCACAGCTTCATTTGTTTTTCCTTTTAGCAAACCTCCATGAATATTAATATTATGAATTGCGTCTCGTATTCATTAATTTATGATATTTATGATATGCTATTAAACTCTCTTAAACTCTCTCCATTAACTTTAGAGTATTCTAAAATTTAAAGAAATTAAAATAATTTGCTGTACTTAGTTGAAATGCGAAAAAATAATATATTTACAAGTAGTACTTCAGTCTTAGTAATTTAAAATTAATGTATGAAATGATTTGAGAGTATTTCCAGCATATATTTGTAATATATTCTTTCAAAAATATCCTTGGATAAACCTATCATATTATTTTGGAGTTTTTCGATATTTTGCCAGCTATTAAATTGTTAAATTGAACTCATTTAATTCATTATGTATGTATGTATAATTAAGCGACTTGTTTGAAGTCGAATTATTCAAATCTATTCGAAACTGTCGCATTTATGAGTGACTTCTGAGTATTGTCAGCAATAAGAACCATTAAATATATCAAACTTTTCCAGAGTACTACCAGCTATAGAGTTCTTGGAATTATGTAGAGTAACTTAAAGGCATTCAATCAAATGGAATCATTCGAATCAATTTATTATTCAATTATGAAAATGTTTTCAAATTGTGCGACGCAAACAATTACCCCAATTATCTATTACCAATTGTCGAGTAGAAATTCGGAATAGTATAAATGCTAATGGGAAGGGATTTGGAAAGAAGCTCTGGAAACCAGGAAGTGATCAGAGGTCGCCTGTTGAGTACGAAGGCACAAAAACACGTTGCAGCTCCTTCTGCTTCTGCTTCTTCTTCTGCTATCGTTGTCAATGCCATTTGGGCTGCGTGGCACAGTTATGGACTCAACATAGTCATAACAATTGTTTGACTGCGATTTGCGGTTACCTCGACACCCGAAGCCTCCTGCGGCCAGCAAATCATGCGAAATGTCACAGAGAGCGCCTGTGCATGCAACGAGTGCGACGAGTGGCAGGCAACATTGCCTCTCCTACCTTATTGCCTCCTATGAATGTCCTTGGACTCATCGTGCCGTTATGCAGCGGTACGTTGAACTTTCGATTCACGTTGCCTTGGAAATTGCTGCAAAACACACACTCACACACACACAATTATACCATGTTTATGCCATGAAATTCACGATTCACAAATTGAAAAGGTTCGGTTCGATGTTGCAAGATTTATTTTATGAGAACCACTCATACCAAAGTCGGCTTGATCTTAAGTTCAATTTAATACAAAATAACTTTATTTTATCAATTGTTTTTCATTAATCCATGATTTTTTTTAAGTTGATAAAATTGTTAAAAAAAAAAACTAGCTCATTCTAGAGAGCCTAGCTTTAGCTGTTGTTTATTTAACATTTTTATCAACTTAAAAAAATTACATGAAATAATGAAAACAATTGGGAAAATAACACTATTTTTTTTAAGAATCTAACTTAAGATTATATTATACTATTTTATGATTTTTAGTCAAAGGCAATTATAAAATTATTTTTTATTCCCGAACCCAACCATCTTTTATGAGGAATAAAGAAGTAAATAAGCATTTTGATCCCAACCGGTTTTCTGAGTTTCGGTTCAGGATCGGCTTCCAGCCTTTAGAGAAACGTAGTTAAGTTGGCTGCGTTCCAACTGCTCAAGTGAAATTCATGTGCTGATCAAATTCATGCACTTTTTGCACGTATAAACACAGAATGTAGGCAAATTAATGGGGTTGTGGGGAGGAGGGAGGAGGGGCAGCTCCTGCGCAGTATGTGCCACATATATATATATATATATATAAATAGAAGCGCGACGCACGGACAACGTTTGGCAACGTGTGGCAGGTCAGTTCTGGGAAAGCTTTTGCCGCGGCAGCTGCTCCTGACCTACCATCAGCATTTTAGGTTTGTCCTCGTCCTGTTCGCTGTGTGCAGCAGCGCTGCTAACTTCCCAATCCATTGCCCTGTTCCTGACCAACACAATCCGACTGTCTGCATGTACATATATATGTATGTATGTATATGTGTCTGTAATTCTGCGAGTGTGTGTGTGTGTGTGAGTTTGTTTTGCGCCCAAGTGCAAGTTCAATCTATGAATTTCAACGGATTCTGTTCACGGCCCCGACCCCGGCCCCAGTCCCCGTCACAATTCGTCTCTATCTCTCTCTATATCACTCTTCTCTGATGCCATCTCTGTCTCTGGCCTGTTGTAGTGGCTGTAAATGTCCTTGCCAAAATGCAAAGTTCACAACTAGCACACAACAACAAGAGGAAGAAAATAAGAAGGAGAAAAATTAGGAGGAAACCCCAAAAGAATTTTCACCATTTATCATAAAATTCATAAAGGATATTTTTATGGATCCGTTAACAGAATAACATAAAATATAACTATTCTTGTACTACTTAAAATGATGAATTTCTTGTGTAGTTTATCGATACATAATTGAGTGTTTTATTCAAAACCCAAATCAATCTGCAAAATTCTTAAAAGATAATTCTATGTATCCGTTAACGTAATGACATATTCGATTGATACGATTATAGAGCTTAAGAAGAGATACTAATAGAAAATATGATGGCACTTTTTTATGCATTTTATTAATAGCTAAGTCGGCAAAACTAAAAACTTTGAACTTCTGGGGCAACATTCTCAATGTTATTATATCTAACCTTATAAAACATGTATGGGCAGCATTCTTAACATTCTTATTGCAGAAATTGGGCTATTAATTTATCATTTTCTTTAATCGGACAATCACAAGTTATAAAGATTTATCGAGTACACCTAAGAAATGTATCTGAGCTTCGCCTCTTATAATATGTTAAAGTTTGATATTGAAATAAAAATTATGGTTTAACACACATATTTATCCTTATGTTATCGAAATTATGAACACAGGTAGTCATATCTCTCTGTATGAACACCAAGATCTTAGAGACTATAACTAAACTAAAGTTTGAAAAGGTTAAAAAAAATATATAAAAAACAATATCATTTAAATAATCTCAAAAATTATGAATAAATGATTCCATGTTTCTTGTAAAATCAATTGAGCATTAATCAGCTAGAGTTTCTTCATTTATGATAGCTAAGATTGTATACGTAAAGCAAAGAATTGTTGTCCGATGTTTTGTGATCTCAAAAGTAAACTCTGTAAGTTCAGTACAACGAGCTATTTACCATAATAATAACAATTAGTGTTGTATTAATTTTTATTATCTGGTTGACTCTTTTCTATCACGTTTCAAAATCTTTAATATTAACGAATAAAGTATTGTCCTGCAATCGAATTCATTTCTAATCAGTGTGACCCTATGTTCAATATACTGCCAGACTAAATAATTTATTCTTAAGTTAATATGATTAATGCAAATAAATTGTTAAAATCTTCTTTGTTTCTTGATCTTCATTTTGTGTGAGATTGGTGTTACCCCACAAGTGTGTACTTACATATGTATGTCTAATCAGTGTGACCCTATGTTCAATTGACTGACAGATTCAAGCTTTACTTTTGCTTGATTTCTGATTCGCCTGTTTTACATTCTTTACATAAATATCAATTTCCCACTGACTCTCGCCGATCAGTAAGAATAACTACAACAACGATAACTACAACAACAACAAAAACAACTCGTTCTAACTCACTGTCTGAGTCTTTAGAACGTCCGGCGTCTGCGTTTTACGATTCGATGTTAAGTTCAATGTTGAAATTAGCATAAAATACCGTTAATTGCATTAGCATTAGTCTGGCCCGCTAACACCGTCGACATCACCGTAACCGTGTTGTCACCGGCATCGGCATCGCTCGTTGTCCGATCGTTGCCTCTCCCACGATCGCCGCTCCATCGCCGACATTCAATTGCACTTTTTTTCATGGCGCATTCTTTGCGCATATATCATAACAGCAGCACCTACGATCGGTGGTGCGATCGGAGCAGAGATCGTAGCAGTTATCCTTGAGTGAGTTGCACATTGCGCATACGCTCCGTTGTCGCCGAGCTAAATCCATCGCCAGATTGCCGGATCACTGCTTGCCGATCGACGATGATCATATAAGTGATCATGATCGTAAATTATCGACGACTTCAGTAATTTTTTAACAGCTGTTGTTCTTCATGTTGTTATTGTTGCCGACGTGAAACGGTGTGTTTAGAATGTGTGTTTTTTCTTAATTTTCACAATACAGTTAGTTACAATTACAGTACAACATTAGCCATTATTATAAATATTATAATACCATTTGGACGAATATTAATTTTATTCTTATTTACACATTTAAAGTAAATGCATTTTAAACTTGAATAAAATTACACATTTAATAAATTTTTTTATTGTATTAAATATACATATAAGTATAACTAATAATTTTGTTGAAGTTTATAACAAGACTGTCTACCAGCAAAATGTTGATAAAGGTTCGGTTCGGTATGTGAAAATATGTATGTGCTAAATTTTAATCTCAGACATTTCAAAAACTTCGACACTTTGTTCGGTTGTTTTCAAAATAAATTATCATCATTGTCTCAAGAGATTTGTGGAACACAACTGAATAATTTTTTGGAATTATGTTTGTTGCGTGAGAACAAAAGACTTGGAAGATTTCGTCTTAGAAAATTTTGGGAAAAATAAAAGAAAACAAATAATGATATATTTACATGTTAATAAGAATCAAAACACAAATATATGTTATTAAAAAGTTTAATAATTTGACTCCTCCTCCATCAACTCTGTTTTATTTTGTTCCTTGGTCTCTTGAGCAACTCTCAACTATTTCAATATAAATATTTTATGTATGATCTCTATGTCTAATCTCTTTCACACTTTGTGATAACTTCTAATTTATAAAGTTATGCGGACATCCACATATCACTTATTTGATAGACGTAACGTATTTTATTATTTTAACTTTAAAGAAGAATCGCATTAAAAATTGAGAGTTATCGGACATGACAATCAAAAGATTTTGCTGATTTGATAAAATTTATATTTAATTCGTAAGATTATTAAGTGAGTTTATATTGGCTCTCTGGCGGGCAAATGAAATGATTTTGGAGTTGCCTTGTTAAGAAGTAACCTTTAAGACTGTTAATATATGTATGTATAATTAAGCTGAACATAGTACTTCAAATCAAATTGGAAAAACTGACAATGATTAATCGAATTGTCGATTTATTATTGCTTCCAATACCAAAAATAAACTAAAATGTGGTTCTTTTTAGACCTCGTACTTAAAAATAAAATTACAGGGATCTCTCAGGTTTGCTCCGGGGTCTCCGACAGTCAAGTATGCTCGACTGTAGCACCAGGGGGCATGGAGCGAAGCCTCCTTGTTTTTTTTGTGTTTTTTAATGCATATATGCATGTATACAATGTATATATAAGACAACTACAGAAAAGAAAACAAAACCTTTTGTGAACTGCACAAAGGCAGATGTTTCACGAAAATCGACCTGTCTTCGTAACATCAGGAGTACCTCAGGGCAGCAATCTTGGCCCTTACCCTTCAATCTTTTTATTAACGATCTTCCTTCAATTTTCATCAATTCTCGTGTACTAATGTACGCTGACGATGTGAAGCTTTGCTTAACGTATAATGACATTAACTCCCATAATTTATTACAAGCAGATCTTGATTCTTTTTTCACTCGGTGTAATTTTAATTTACAACTAAACTGCTCTAAATGTAAGGTTATGTCATTTTATAGGAGCAGCCCCCATCAGTTTATAATTACACGCTCGACCGGATGCTTCTTGTGAATTTAACTAACGTTAACGATCTAGGAATTATCCTGAATCATAAATTAAAATTTAATATTCATATTGCCCATACTGTTAATAAGGCAACTCAAGCACTTGGGTTCATCAAACGGTGGTCCAAAGAGTTTGACGACCCTTATACAACAAAATTACTTTATACTTCTCTTGTCCGACCAATTTTAGAATACGGATCTTGTGCATGGTCTCCACAATATTCGTTATACCAAGACAAAATTGAGTCTGTGCAAAAGCGGTTGCTACTTTTTGCGCTTCGAGGCTTTAACTGGGTTCCTGGTATTGACTTGCCCTCTTACTCCAGTAGACTTTTATTAATCAACCTTCCTCTCTAACTAACCGTCTTACTATGTTGAGGTGGTTTTCTTACAAAAATTAATTAATGGTGAAATAGATTCCTCAATGTTATTAAGCAAAATTAACTTCTCTGTTCCCCCTAGCCTTACCCGTAACTTTATCCCACTTACTTTAAATGTATGTACTACTAATTATTCTTTGCATGAACCTTTCCTAGTGATCTGTGATGACTATAACAAATTGTATAGAGTTTTCAACTCAGAGTCCTCTTTTCCAACTATTAAAAATCTTATTCTAAACTTTTTAGCCAGCCTTTTAACACATCATTGATCTGATTGGGTTTTTCTGGGTTTTCCCAATCCCTGCAACAAATGTTAGATCAATTATTACATTTTTGAATTCCCCAGCTTAAACTTAAATTTATTTGTTTTTACTCTTTCAGATTCGAATTTAAATTAACTATAATATAATTTTAATTTTATTTTACATTTTTTATTATTTAATTTGTCTTTATAATTTAATTAATTAATATTTTTTCTCTCTGTCGACTGCTTTTAGTCGAAGTTAAATAAATAAATAAATTTAATTCACTTCATCGTCAAAAGAAAGAAATCGAATTTATATAGTTCAAAAATGCTTTCACAAAAATATATTAATCGATGTTTTAATGTTTTTACATAATTATTTAATACTCTAATACATACTTATGTACATACATTTGTATATCAAGCTTGTGTTGAAATTTGGCCGGAAGACTCTAGATAATCTGGAACAGTTCTAATGGGAATTATTTTCATCTATTATGTGTCATGTGTGTGTGTGTATGTTATTCCCATTATCGTGACAACTTATTAGTTTGTGGGCCAATTCCGACACTTGATAGATATCTGAGTACTCACTTATGTATGTATGGATATTATTAATATATGCGTTAGTAAATATTGTATTATATGCAAAAGAAAACAAAGGATCTCTAGTAAGATCATGTTTGTTTGCTTTTTGATGTTTGTTTTTCTGATGTTGTTATTGTTTTTCCAAAAGAAAGCAAGAGCAAATAGAGAGAAACATGTGGAGTATAATTTGGGGTGGGGAGGAGGAGGAGGAGGAGGAGGAGGAGGTAGAGGTAGAGGTAGAGGAGAAGCGAGAAAGATAGACAGCGTACGTAAAATAGTTTGACCCAGATTTCAAATGGTTTCATCTTATATTCTTTTTTTTATCTTTGAAGAAATTATGTATTTCATTTCGTTGAGTGCCCTACACCGAGGCATATTCATTTGCCGGCAGCTTCTGCCACTGCCGATCGTGCCATTTGTGGGCGGGGTTGTGTAGGGCATGAAGTTAATGCAGATGCCGCAAGCAATTTATTTATGTTTGTTTGTTTGTTGTTCTTGTTGTTGTTTTTGTTGTTGTTTTTGTTGTTGTTGCTATTGCCTTATGCCGGGTGCGAAGAATATGAACAAATACATTTGTATTCTCAAAGAAAGAGAGAAAGCGAGAGTGAGTGAAAGAGCGCCAAGAGGCAAACAAAAATTGTTAAAAATTTGTTTAAATTTGTTGTTGTTTGTTGAATTAGAACATGAAAACGCAGAAAGAAACAAGAGGGACAGAAAAAGAACGTACTAAAGAAAGGCAGAAAGAAGAAAAGAGTGCAACAACTAAAAGCAAAAGAAAAATTTAGACTTGATGACTGGCGATAAGATAAAAAAACTCATAAAAAAACGCACCAAATAAAAAATAGAAAGAAGAAAAAAAATAGAAGCAAAAAAACAAAGCAAACACATTTTTTTCTCTCTATTTCGAAACGTTGCGGATGACGATGGCGACCTACTTGTTGGATGTGTGGGCGTGTGGCATTCGGCACGGGGGTGGGCAGGGGAGGGGTAGGGGAGGGGTAGGGAAGATTTGTGGAGGTCCGAAAGAGGGGGTATCTATGTTGGGGTAGTGGCTGTTGTTGTAGTTGTTGTTGTTCCCCAACATTGTTCGAAAATGATTGTAAACAAATATAAACCTTCAACTTGATACGCGTCCAGGGATGTGTTGAAGGTGCCTCACACACTCGCACACACACACCCACACACACACATACTCAGATAACACACATACATATGTTGTGTGTATTTATGTCTAGAAACATTTTCAAATACCAAATTGAGCAAACAGTCGCTTTAGCTATACGTAGATCATTCTATTTTTGATAATGTACCTTTGGTAATTAGTTCTACCCATTATTTCTCTCTCTCTCTCTTTCTCTCTCTCTTCTTATTTGTCTCAAGTTGTGCGGGATATAGGTCACTAGCAAACATAAATAATGCCCTAAACATAGGCTGTCCAATTGCACTGAGAAAATTATCTGATTCCAACTGCAAATGGTTATGATCAATTTACCATTAGGTATAATTCATACATAGGCTTGACTAAACTGATAACTTTAAATTTTACAGTTCAGTTTAGATTCAATAAAAATCTTATATAGACTTGACTAGACTAAACTTTAGCTAATTCTAAATCTTGAATACGTATTTATAATAAAGTTTTTGGCTCTTTTCTCAAATATAGAGTAAAGACGATTATATAAACCCTACAAAAGCTAGATATTCAAGATAAAGTTCGTAATTTATATTATACAGTTAGTTAAGTAACTGTTTTGCAAATTTGAGAATTTTTTTTTTAATTTTAATGAAATTGTTTGGTCTCTAACTTCCATGGAATGGTTTTTTTTTGTAAACTTTCTTCAGCAAAGTTACTTGGAATCTTTAAAGCTACAAGTTTTATCAACAAGCCAAGCTTCTAAAATTGAGTTTTGAGGTCAATATGTCGAAAAATAGAGTATTTACAACTTTAATAAAAAATAATAATTTCGTTGTTACCTGTTGATAAAGCTACTTGGCATAACACGAACTTCATTTTGGTATAAGTATCGGATAGTAAAATTCGATTTCTGCATAATATTAGAGAAAAATGGAAAAAAAAGTGGTAAATATTGTATCTTTTTTTGGGTTATTGACCTCTAAGAGCCCCAAAAATGCATTTTAGAAGATTGCCTTGTTCATAAAACTTTTAGCTCTATAAAATCCAATTAACTTTGGTGAAGCAAGTTTACCAAAAAAAAACAATACCATGGAAGATAGAGACCAAACAATTTCTTTAAACTTAAAAAAAAATATTGTATGAAACCATCGTTGTAACTCAAAAAAGTAATGATGCAGTTCGATTCCTAGGACCCGAAAGTTTGGTCATGTCTTTTTTGTCGACTTGCACAGTGTTATTATTGTTTATTTTTTCTATTACTATTTCTATCTTAGCATAGAGTATTTTGATATCCGGCTATGTTCATTACTTTCTAGGGTATTGAGCTTTAGTTATTTCTCTCAGTGCCTTTTGTCTTATTGAAGTGTTTCGTTTCCCTTGGAAATAGTCTAAGTATTCAAGAGTAGCATTTACTACCTCCATCGTGCTGTTCAACAGCAGCTGCCATTTGCAGATCCACCCACACACCCACGCACACATACCTACACCCTCACACTCACACACATATATGTACATACACACAATTTCAAGTTCTTGGCCCAGCGCCCGCCGCCTGTCAATGCTGATGAGATGATGATTATGTTGTTGTAGTTCTTGTTCTTGTTCATATTCGATGAGAGGGGGAATCGATCTTAGTCTTTATGGATTTCATATTGCTGTTGTTGTTTTTAGCTGTCATTTAATGTCCGACTGTCGACGGAACTGTCAAAATTGACCTAAAAATGAAAAAGAGCCAAACGAGAATTCGAATTCGAATTTAGAAAAGCGCAGCAAAGCAGCAACCAAAAAAAAACACCAATAGTACCGGGGAAACTTGATAGCCGCCAGCACTACCTGAAACCCCCCCCCCCCCCCCCACCACCCCTGGGTCTCTTGGTCTTCCCCGCCCAGCGTCAAAGAAATCGGAGATAAGAATATGGAGCAAGTCAAGCCAAATGGTCACCCAAATGTGAAATGAAATATTTATTTGAAGAGCCCCGATAGAATATCCAAAATGCATGGCATAACTAGTTTTGGTCTATATAAAAACCTACCAAACAATATCATGCAATTAACGTTTTTCTAATGTCAACTTCTTTAACTTATTTACTTTCAGTTCTTAAAGGGAATGACGCAGGCATTTCTTTTGCAGCGTTGGACTTTCGTTTTATAAGGTGAGTGAAGCACATAAGCAATTTTAGATATACTAAGTATACTCTTTTGAAAACAGAGCTATACCTTATTATCATAGTTTCTAGGTGAACCATATGCAATAAGTCAACTTGATTATTAAACTAAGTTTACATTAACATACATTGATTTCCTAAAAGAATGTTGACAAATATTATATAGAATCAAATGTTGAAACACAAAACAAAGAATCAAATTAAATATTATATTTTAAAAATTTCGAATTCGGAGGAATTCATATATTTCTCAATTTTAGAAAAACAAACATTGTGATAGTATCTATTAAATAGATTCGAACAATAATATTATAAATCTATAGATATATTTTGTTGAAAAGAAAATTCAACCGGAGTCAGATAAATCATGGCTCCTTTTTGCTAATATTATTGAACTAGACTTTTGATAATTAAATGTTTCTCGTTTTTAAATTGACTAGTTTATACTTCCATTTTGAATGAGGTGTACTCTATATCTACATACCAAATTGGTTGCTTCTAGATCTCATAAATTGTGAAAATTTAACTAAGATTGCATATATATTCATATCTGTATATTCAAATACAAATTATGCTGCTCAGATTAATTAGAGAAATACAATATCACATATATTTATTCATTCCTCTGTACGAATTATTGAATTTATATATTTTCCACTGTACTTTATATGTTCATAAACATGCAACAACAATATGTGTGTATGTGTGTTTATGTACAAATATCTATGACCCAGAAACATTACGCGAGTGGCTCACAAAACAATAATAACAATACCAATAACAATAACAATAATAATAACAACAAAAATAAAGTGTCAGCATTTTGCAGTTTACTACAAAACTCGTACACCTCAGAGTCATGGGCTTCTCTCACACTACACTCGTCTGCGACTTCAATTCGAATTGTGAATTGTGAATTGCGAATTGCGAATTCGAACTCGAATTCGATTTTGAGTTTCGGGTCGTTTGTCGACTGTCACCTGCTTTATTCCCCTTGCCCTTCTGTTGATCCCATTTTTATGCTTTTCCACTTGACATTTGTTTAGAGCCACAAAACCAAAACGCCAATGTGATCAAATTTTGGGCAACAACAACAACAACAACCACAAAAGTGCTGTTAAGTCAGCGCTGCTGCTGCTGTTATTTTTCTACTACCACATTCTACAAAGCGGCGGCACACACCACACCCCATACCTCAAACCTCCTCCCCTCCCCTCCCTCCCTCATAATCGTTGTCTGCACTGTCCCAACTACACCGGCAACGTCTGTCGCAATGGTGGCGTATACGTAATCTTGTTGTTATTGCTGCTGTGGTTGTTGTATTGTTGTTGCTAATGTTATTGTTGTTATTCTGCCAGCCTATTATTGTTGTGGTTGTTGTTGTTGTTGTTGTTATTATTTTTGTTGTTGTTGTTGTTGTTCAGCTGGCTGTTGGGGTTTTTATGCAAATGGCGTTCAAGGATTTTTGTGTGAAAGTTGTTGAACCTCATGACTAGCAATTAGAGTGCAACTGCAACTTGTGTGCATTTTATAGAGTATGTAAATATTTATGATGTCTCTCTACTTCTAGCTGTGTATACATTTCTTTGGTTGTGTCTGTGTCTATGTGTGCGTGTATTATTATAATAGATCTAATGAGTCGAGAGAATTGATAACATTACTTACTCGTTATAAGTTGCTTACGTTCAACTTTTGAATAAGACACTTTCAATGGGATGCGTATTGAAACTGTTTAATCAACCTGCAATTTCAATTATCACAATTTATTTAAAAAATTTATAAATTTTTTGTATACATACATATATGTTTAATATATTTATTGATAAATTGACAGTAGAGTCAATTGAATTAAATAATATATACATAGATTATTATTAAAACATATCCCTAATACATAATATCCTAATAATTCTATACTTATTGGCGTGCGCATGTGCTCCGCAATTTCTTAGATGAGAAATTTAAATATTTCGAACTCAGATCATACTTATTCTAAACTTAGACTTTCATAACCCGAAGGAAACAATTAACCAAGTAACAATATTTTTTGTTTTTTTTTTAGTATGATGTATAAGTGTATTGCGTTTTATTCATAAATAACTTAAAACCACAGGTTTTGAATAAACAAGACGGGTCTTAAACATATTTGTTTGTTCAGAGAGGGAATTGAACTCAGTTATTTTTCAATCCAAAGTTCTAAACTGAGACCTCCAAAAATAACATTATTTTTCCACTCTGTAAGAGTGTTATTTGTTTGCCTTTTCAGTAAACATAAAATATACATCAAGCATTTATATTAAAGGAAAATAATTGGAATACTCTCATTTTTTTATTTATTTATTTAACCTCTACCAAGAGCATTCAATAAAAAAATTATTTAAAATTCAAAATAAAATGAAATAATTAGATTTCAATTAACCAAAAGTTTGCAAACTTCAATTTAAAACTTGAAAGATAAAATACGTTAACATTTGGAAGAATCAATAAAATATAATAATTTAACATATTGATCGAGAACTTTCCGTTTTTACGTTAGTTAATGCGAATGTTGTGAAAAGTTTCCGTTAAATGTGTGTAATTTCGGGTAGTTGGTCATGTTGCATGGATAATTCATATATATATGTACATACATACATACATAAACGCATTTGGATATGTGTATCTATGACAACAAAAAGGTGCCAAACAACGTAAGCAATGATGGCAATTGGCTCAGATCCCAGGCGACTTCTAGGTAAGCATAGTAGCACACAGTTGCATATATGCATTAATGTATATATATATATGTGTGTGTGTGTGTGTAAGTATGTGTGTGCATTTCCAATATCATCCAAGGATATTTTGGCTGCACTAAGTCCACATGACCTTCTAAAGTTGGTTGACTCGCGCCCCAAACAGCGAATGGTACAAAGGCAACGCAACATGAGGGCAACTGTTCTGGTAGGGACGGAGTGCTATTCGGGTGTCCCCGTGTCCGGGTTTCCGTGCAAGGGGAGCAGATGACGGCAACTTTTGATTAAGCAACAGCTCTGCAAAAGTTGACAAGTGTCGGGCCACAGAGAGAGAGAGAGAGAGAGAGAGTGAGAGTGAGAGAGAGTGAGAGTGAGAGAGAGGGTAAACGGCTGTGGTTGTGCAGAAGAGGGGACAGCAATATCTATGATGCAAGCAGCAAGTAGCCAAACGAGAGAACGAGAGAGTGCACGAGTGAGATAGAAGTGAATGAGCAAAAGAGAGCAACGCACTGGGAGCAATAAAGAGCGAGAGTACACTTGACGAAGCCGTTAGAAGCCAACAGACAAGACACAAGCGACAAGAGCCAAGAGCAAACGGCAAATGCCAGTTAGCAAAATTGCAACTGCAGCGGCAGCAGCAGCAGCTTTTGGGGCTAAGGAAAACCCCACGCGCTTTGTTGTCGTCGTCGTCATCGTCATCGTCGTCGTCGTCGTCATCGTCGTTGACGTCGCTGCTCGGGTTCTGCTCTGTGCTGTGTGCAGCGGCTCTCGCTAGTTTTGGTCTCAGTTTCGGTTTCTGTTTCTGTTTCGGTTTCTGTTTCGTTTGCTGTCGCTGCAACCGTTTGACAATTTCGTTGCCGTTGCTGCCAGTTGCACATTTCCGTTATATCCGCCAGACCGCCGTGCAACAGCAGCGCTCTGTCGGTCAGCAGCAGCCGCTTGGCATAAATTCGTACAGTGCGTGCAACGCTGCGTATGAGTATCGAAGCCAAGAAAACAACAAACAACAACAAAATACCAAACATAAAAATAGCAAATAAAAATGAGCGAAAACAACTTGAACAACTTCTACTTGGAGCACTTGTAGCACAGCAGCAACAACAGAAACAACAACAAGAACTGCAACTGCAGTTCAAAGTGATTTTCGCATATGCTGAAAACTCTTTGCTGCTGACTTCGCAGCTGACGCTAGCGTTGGCGTTGACGTTTTCGTTGGTTTTGGCTTTGGCTTCAGCTTTGTTTTGGCTTCAGAGTTTCAACTGCAACACAGAGTGCAGACAGCAGAGGCGACAACGGCAGCAGCAGCAGCAGCAGCAATAACAGCAGTAGCAGCAGCGTCAACGACGGCAGAGCACTGACTTCAGTTCGCTTGTGACTCGAACGCAGTCAGCGCGCGATACTCGTTAACAACAAACTCAATGCGAGCATAGATAAACATATTTTTTTGTTCAAGTGAAGTTATCTTTGTGCAAGTGACATCAAATATAGAACAAGTGCATTGTTAAATTAAAAACACGCAAAAGGATAAAAATCACAACGTCAGCAGCAGCATCAATAACAACAACAACAACAGCGACAACAACAACAGACAGCAGAGACAAGCGCCTACAACTATGCCTGGCCCGGCGCTGTGGTCCGGTGAGTAGCGTCGGCGATCGCCATACAAAACAACAACATGCTAACATACAAAGCTTGCTCAAAACGCGCTCTCTTTAACTCTTGCACTCACACACACACACACGCACATACACACACATCTCTCTCACAATTTCAAGTCACTCTGAGCAGTTGCATATTTCCGCATGCTGTCTCGTTTAGTCAAGCAGCCGCGCATGCTTGATTACTATCTTTCCCTCTCTCGCTCTCGCTCTCGCACTCGCCCTGGCTCTCTCTCTGATGCTCTCTTTAGCTTAGTACGATCCGTGTCATGGACAAGGAAAGAACCAAACAACAAACTTTCACTTGCGCCAATGTGCCAGACAGGGCCGCAACAGCCTATCAGCAGGCACCAGAGAGCAACTGATGGCCATGAGAGCACGGAGAGCACTGAGAGCGCTGAGAGCTAAATGGCGTGTGTGTGCGCGTGCGCCAAAGACAAGCTTAGGCGGCTTTTAAGCTTCCTGCGTTACAAGTTACAATCAGCAATAACAACAACTCCAACAACAACAGCAACAACAGTAGCAGAAGAAAATGTAATACACAATAGACTTGACACGTTTGCTTTTGCTCAAGTATTGCTCGCATTTTGTTGTTGTTTTTGTTAGTTGCTCATTATAAAGTCGTAAGCCATTTTCGCATGTATGTGTGTGTGTGTGTGTGAGTTTCTGTATGAAGCAAAATGTCAGTGAGCAATAAGGAAATGAAATGTGCGCCAAACAATTACATATTGAATTTGATGTTGTTGTTATTACTACTTACTATATTATTGCTGTTTTTGTTACTATTGTTGTTGCTAACAGCGTGCAATGTATTTGAAATCGAAAGTGCTTAGACAATGGTCAACGAACGAACAAACGTTGACGTCGCCGTTGTGCTGGGCACTAAAGGGTGGTGGGATGGAGGGGGGGGGGCGTGTGGTGCGTTGTCTTTGCCAAAACGAACAAATGTAATTGAGGCACATTAAATAGCTCTGTTGCCCTGCAAAAATCACACACAACAAAAAAACACATTTTTGGTTTGTTACTATCTTCAGTTTGAAAATAACTGAGTTCAATTCCCATCCAAAAGAACAGTCATACAGTCATGTTCAATCAGCGTCACTTGAACTCGAAAAATGTGTTTTTGAGTTCCTTGAAATGAAAAGCATAGTACAAAAAAAATCTCTTTTTTTAAATTTTGTCTGCTTCACTCCCCTCATTAGACACCCCCAACTCTTCTGTCCGTTCAATTACAATTTTTCAATTCATGAAGTTACTGATTCTTAACGCTGCTCGTTGCCCGCTGCCGTTGACGTTGCCGTTGCGCTCCACTTGCGCAGCCGCCGTTGCGCAATCGTCGTTTTTGTGCTCTTTTTTAAATTAACTTTTACCTTTTACTCACTGTCACTGTGCGCGAGTGTATGAGTGCACATAGCTTGTACGTGTGTGTGTGTGTGTCACCCACTGATCAAGCAACGGGATTCCATCTGCATTTGGGCTTTGCATTGCTGAGAGTCAGGAAGCATTTGCAGCATTCGCCACTGTGTGAGGGCTCTCCCTCTCCCTCGCTCTCTCTCTCTCAGCCACTCTCTAATGGGTGTTGCGCTCATGCTAAAAGCTTTTCATTCGACGACGGCAGCGGCAGCGACAGCAGCAGCAGCAGTGACGTCGCTGCTGGCGTCGCTGCACTCTTGCACGCTGGTGGCACAGTTTTATGTTTCATTTCATTGAACCTTTGCATAAGAGCCTGCAATCTTCCGCGGCCGCACTTTTTCTAGCCTGTTGACGTAAGTGACGACACGACCCGAGTGTGGCCCGAGTGAGAATTCCCGAGCTCGTTTCCAACTTCGAGTCCGCAACCGAATCCGAGTCGAAGTTGCAGTTGCAGTTGAAGTTGGAGTCAGATTCGAAATTCGATGCAAAGCTTTTCCTGTCTTTGCGTGCTGCCTGTAACTGCAACTATTGCGACCCACTGCCATGTAGCCGGTCAACGTCCACCACTCTCAGCTGCTTCATGTTTTAATTAAAAATGCAGCAGAAATACACAAAGACAAGCACATAATGGAGAGGAAGGGGGCTGGAGAACACTAAGTTTATACATATGTAGCAGAGTTGTTCGTGTTTCTATTTTCTATTTTCATGTGCGGCGACCGCGACGCGACGTTGTCGTCGACATCAACTGAAACTGTCGCCAGGCGCAACTAAACGGAGTTATTCCTGGGGGAGGGCGTCGGGTGGCGGATGGCGGCCTGCAACTGCAATGCATATAACATACAACATAACATATTTATAACATAACATACAAGTTGTCAGTAAGCTAGAGCGAGCTTCTGTTGTGCGCCCACTCTCGTTCTCTCTCCTTCTCTCTCTTCCACTTCCACTTCTTCTTCTCTTCCACTCTCCCACTCTAGTGTTCTCTCTATTTATCTATCTAGCGCTTATTGCTGCAGCCGAACACTGGCCGAATGTTGCCGAGCAGCCCGCAAAGCATAACTATGACGTCGACGTCGCCTGCTCTATGTCTGTGGCTGTGTTTGTGTCCATATCGATGCCTATGACTACGCTATGCATGTGTGTGTGTGTGTGTGTGTTGTGCTTTTTTTTCTTACTTTTTGTCTATTGGTTTTCATTTTCGTTTGCAGTCGACATCGACGTCGGCGTTCGCGTTGGCATCGGCGTCGGCGTCGGCGTTGGCTTTGCGGTTGGCGTCGTCGTCATCGTCGTCGCCATCTAATGGTGCCGCTAACTGTGACGACGTCGATCGTTGGCTTTGGCTTTCAGCGGCGACTGCGACGCTTTAAAATAGTTGTATAGTTGCGCGCTAGTTTCGAACAGCGCGGCCTGCAACCAGCAACGTTAGCAGCGACGCCAGCGCAGACGTCGCTGGCTGACTGGGCTGAGACTGTTTGTGGCTGCTGCTTGCTTTCTTTCGCTCGCTTACTCCTTTCATTTCACTTTATTTCGTTCGAATGTACGCACGTTGGCCGCGGAGCAGCATCAAACAAAAACAACCAAGCGACAACGACTATAATAACAACAACAACAACCACAATAACAACAACTGCAACAACAACAACAACAAGGAAAACAACACTCGGCGCGAAAGCGACTCTTGTCTGCTGTTTCACTGTTTGTTGTGTGTTGTCATACGGAAGAGACTATTCCATTTTTTATATTTTTTTTTTTGTTATTTTTTGTATTTGCTTGTTATTAGTTTTTTATTTTGTTGTCGACGGGTGCGAGAGTACGATACAACGAGACCAGTACCCGGTTACTGTTACTGTTGCTCGGTAATTCGGGTGCGAAAACAATTTTGTTGTTCAACGTAACGGTTAATTCGAATATCGTTCGCGCCTTGTTTCATGTGGCCTGCCTGTAATATTTATATATCAATTAAAACAACTCAAAAAACAATAGCATATGTACATATATTAATGAATATAAAAAACAACATAATATATCATACATACATGCAAACATATCGTACAAACATACAAATCAACAAATGTGCATTCTTGCTGCTCTCAATGTGTGTGTGTGTGTGTTGTTTCAAAATTTCAACAGACACTCAATCAACAACAACAATAACAAAAAAAAAAAATAATAACGATCATTCGGTTAACGGATTTACGCAGTATCAAGTGATCATATAGAATACAATATATACGATATATAAATATTTATATATCTATTTTTTTGTTTGTTAAAGTTTCATGTTATTTCAACTGGGGAATGTGATCCAACTTCCATATTCTATATACACACACACACACGCACACGCACATATACACTGAAAGCGAGAGCAAGTGCATCCATTTCACATTCCATTAAGTGCATATTACAGAGACTGAGAGAGAAAGAGAGTGGGAAAGCAAGGATCAGTGATCAGAACAAGGATAATTTTTTGCATATCTGTGTGTGTGTGTGTGTGCGTGTGTGTGCGTTTTTTTCTTTTTTTTGCTCATGTTTTTTTTTTTGTTGTTTTACAACTCACTCATCAGTTCTAACGAGTAAAGAGTAACGTTAAACGAGTGTAACTCTCGCTTGTTGTTGTGTGTGCATCGGGATTAAAAGTGAATTCTATCGAATATCAACAACATCATAATTCAGAATAACTACTCATGGATTGGAAGAAAGCTTCATAGTTGGCACTGGTTGCCACCGGTTGCCGTTGCCATTGTCACTGTCATTGTCATTGCCATTGTTATTGCCATTGTCATTGACATTACTATTGGCAGCATGGCCCCAGTTGCCATTGCCACTGATCGTCATCTGTGTTTGCCCACCTAAGTGCAACATCAACAATCACAGCAACAGCAACATCAAAATCAACGAACGCAACCCAAATGAATGCCAATCAACCGCTGAGCCTGGAGCCAAAGGTGGCTGCTGTCAATGTTACTGCTGTTGCTGTTGCTGTTGCAGATGCCAACTCAACTGCAGCAGCAGCAACCAAATCTCTGACGCCGTCCAGTGTCGAAGCCAAACAGAATGGTCAGCACATACATGAGGATCAGCAGAAGTCCATCAATGGACACAACAACAACAGCAACAGCGGCAGCGGCAGCAACAATAGCATCAACAGCAACATCATCAACAATAGCGACACCAACAACAGTCGCAGCAGCAGCATCGATGACGATGACAACGACAATGTTGCTGACAAGGACGCCGGCCTAGAACTTGACCGTAGCAGCAGTAGCGACAGCGGCAGCAGCAAGTTGACCATCATCAAAACGCCGCTCAATAAAACGTTGCTCAAGAAATGCAACAACAATAACAACAGTAATGGCAACCTACTGCATGTTGCACTAAATAATAACAACAGCAACGTGCGTAGCAGCAGCACCACCACCAACGTAGGCAGCGGCAGCAACGTTGCCGTCGTCGCTGACGTTGACGTTGACGCCGAAGCCGACGCCGACGATGCTTCGAGTTTTGGTTGCGATTCCGGTTTCCAAAGCGGAAATAACAATGAAAAAGAACAATTTATGAATGATAATCATCATCATCATCATCATTACCATCATCATTATCATCATCATGGCGAGCGCGATGGCGATGGCGATCACAAGAACGATAACGCTAGCGATAACGATCATAATCATGATGTTGCTGCTGCTTCTGATGCTGTTGGTGTTGCAAACACTGCAGCAGCAGCGACAACAGCAACAACAACATTCTGCTCACCGTCCGAAAATGTTGCAGCTAAACAGCAAACGGAACACCAACAGCAACACCAACATCAGCACCAATCAAATGACTTTCTTATAAAAGCGCCAACAGCAACAGCAGCAGCATCTGCATCTGCTTCTTGCACCGCGTCAACAAAGGCGCCAACACAAAATGCCTGCAGTCAAAAGTGTAACAAGTGCAATTCTCACAACAACAACAATATCAGCAACAACAACAACAATAATAATAATAACAACAACAATATTCATTACAATAACTACAATAATTATTATAAGAAAAATCTCGTATGCCGCCCATTTGCCGTTAGTATTTTTATCGTTCTGTTCTCATATCATAACTCGTATCATAATATCCTTAGATCGTCAACCTGCCCGCTCGCCCCCCTCCACCCTGCACTCGTACACACACTCACACACACCTGCAATCCGCCTTGAAAACATCCACTTAACCATACAAAAGAAAATACAAGTGACAAATGAAACGCAAACAAAAATTCAACAAAATCTGAAAACAAAATTTACACAAATATATAAAATAACAAAAGCAAAAAAAATGACAACAAATAAGATATATAAATATATGGAATAGCTGAATCTACTGATCAATACATTCGATCATTAGATTCCAACTCGAAAACAAAACTAAAAAATAAATAGAGGAAAATCTGAAATTAATATTCATTTTGTCGTTTGTCCAGACTCTGCCGCAATGTGGCAAGTGCGGCATGCACCTATTACAGATCCTAAATGCTTACCTCGAGTACAATCACAACCACAATACCAACACCATTACCAACAACAACCACAACCACAAAAAAATCAAACAACAACAAGAACAACATCAAGTATAAATTACCCTGAAAACCTTACAGAGAAAATTGAAGACCAAAAAATATAAACAATTTTTCAATCGGCATACAAAATTTTTACGTTTTCATTTGCAATCCAAATTCAAGAAACGAATCGGCAACAACAAAATTATGACATCCATAGGTAAATTGCAATATGACAACATAAAAATCTCTAACTTACTAATAAAACCTACACTTACAAATGCATACACACATACCATTATGAGCATATGTATGTGTGTGTGTGTGCTTGTTTTTACCTATAGTATCTATAAGTAACTTTATTAATCGATATCGATAGACCATTATTAACAACTTCTCTCGCTGTATTTATTGCTTTGCACAGTAGATCTGGCTGCACATATGTATGCATTTTCCATTTTCTACTTTCATTCCAAGCATCTGCTACACTGAGCCAAAAGAATTGCGAAACTATCGCGTCTGTTATAAATAGACTATCGAAAAACTAATTTGAATGATTCAAAATTTTTAAACTGCATTTGAAGGGAATTATGTTAAGAAAATCCAAACAGAACTTTTCCTGATCTTTTAGAATTTCCTGATCTAATTAATTTTTATAAAAATGAATCTTAAGAGTTTCTTGGTATCATACACACAATATCGAATTCGTAGTCGTCGTCGAAAATTCACAATAAATAACTGTTTTCATCTATCAAATATATAGAAAATTTGAGAATTTCTTGGTATAATATTCGAAAATTTCACTGATCTCAGAATGCACATTATGTAACAATTGGGCTAAATATTCGATAGAACGAGACTTAATTCAAATTTTGCAAGAAACTTTTTCAGATCTCTGAAAATATTTTAAGATCATATGAGGTAAAAAACTATTGATTTAATTGGTTTATAAAAACTATTGAAATTCATGTACATATATATGGAGTAAAATTTACTTTAAATTCTCATTGTATTAGTATGTCAGTATTTGAGTAGCACAAATTATTTGCGATCTGATTGAATATCCTAACTATTTTAATATATTTCGATAATAATGAATTTGTTTGTTCCTGAACTCTATTGAATTCGAATTTGTTTTTTTATCTCATTCAATTTTTTCTTCTTTTTGAGACTCTGTAAGTAGATTACATTTTTAATTTTCTAAGTGTTGTTCTTGAATTACTCTAGCTCTACTAATTGTTTGAGGGAATCGTAATGGGATCCTAAACTTCTGTTGCAGTCGATGTTGCATGCAGTCTTTGTTTTGTATAAATTCTGAAAAAATTCAAAAAAACAAACTTCAGCAACAATTGTGGCTTAATTTGTGTTCTTGCTTAGACTCACAGGTGCGTGTGCAAGCGACATGAACAACAGCTGTTCTGTGTGTGCGTGTATATGTGCGTGTGTGTGTGCGTGTGTGTGCGTGTGTGTGCGTGTGGGTGTGTGTGTGTGTGTGTTGATGTTAGTAGTTTCTGCTGCTTTTGCTGTTGCTACCACGCGCCAACATCACGCACACACAGATACAGATACAGGTACAGAGACAGTCACAGTCACAGATACATACATATACGTACACGCATTGAGCTTTTATTGTTTAGAATAATCTTGCGCTTGATAATGAAAATAGGTCAAATTTTAAAAATACACACACAAATGCGACATTGTCGACGTCGTAGCGTCGTCGTCGTCGTTCGTTGTTGTTGTTCTTGTCGCTGCGCCGCTCGGCAAATGATCGCGGCATGCGTAGCGACAACATTAGATAGATACACACAGAGAGCGGGAGAGGAAAAGGGTGAGGGAGAGATAAAGAGAAGGAGATAGAAAGAGAGAGATAGATGAAGCTGGGCCAACGCACCACAACTAAAGAGCGTCACTAATTAAGGCAGCGAGAGAGAAAGATAGAGAAAAGAGCAAGAGATGCATAGAATTTGAGTTGACGATCGAAAGTTCAGCTCCATCTCCCTCCCTCTTGCACTCTTCCACTCTTCCACTCTTCCAGTCACCCACTGTCGCTCCTCTTGTTGAACTTCTAGCTTGCAACAGATTGCAGCACATTCGCTTATCTTGACGTGGGGAATGCGCACTGATAGCGATCCCCATTCCATAACAATTCGCTTCAATCGTCCATCCATCTATTTGTCGATTAGTTTTGACCCATTTTGAACAGAGTTTATGTATTTTTATTCAGCTTGAAGACAAGCAAATGATCAGCGAGAATCTAATTAACCGGCACGCTAACCCTTTACGCCCCCCCCCCCCCCCCACCTGAGATATCCCCGCTGTTGCACACCCTATTTGTACACACAACCAGTTTTCTTATGCTTAAGGTTTTGTTGTGTTTCTTTGACGTCTTCTTTGACACTGTGGGGAAGTAAATGCAAATTTTGTTTTGGCCATTTGACCAAAAAAAACTTCCGCAAATTCGCAGGTTGATCGCAAGATCGGCAGAGATCGTACAAAAACCCACTTTAGCTGAACTAGACTGAGCTGATAGATTACGATTTGTGCTATGCTATAGAAATGGTGATTCATAATTTTAGTTCATTTGAAGATGATATTTATTTTAGTTTTTTAATAAAAGTAAAATGTTTATTTACATTTAAGACATGCTGATGTAACAAATTGTACTGGTGTGTAATTCGAATATGAAAATATATTTGATGATGAACTGAATTTTAATTTAATTTTAATACTTCAGTTCTATACAAGTAATATTTGTATATTTAATTTGCTGGCTTTATTGGAAACTTTATATACCCCCGGCAAGGGTATTCCAAAATGTTATTTAAATAAAATCGAAAATTCTAAACGCCAAATCCAGTTTGACAAGTTAACACCCATGCGAAACGATTAACTGTAGTCAAAGTCATGGCCATGGGAATCATAGTATCAGCATCTCCCATACATACTACAAGAAAATCTGGCAAATGCAAGAAAAAATTCCAAACCACTTAAAAACTTGATAGTTCTCACTTTGTTTACAATTTCTACTACTTAAGAAATTCGATAATCTTCTTCTAAGAAAAATTAGTTTGGTATTCAAAATAATTATTAACGAGTAAGTTTGTCAATATTATTATTATAGTTATACGAAGAAATACAAAGATTTTAAAATACCGTTCGACTAAATGATCATACAAACGATTACAGATACAATACAAATTTTGTAAATATTCCTAAACCTAATTCTTAAATCTGTGATGTTTTCTTAAATCAAATGATTTTGGTATTGGAAATAATGAAATAAAAATTAAGATTATCTCATAGAAGAAGATTTTGATAGGTTTCCATAACCGGGTTAATCTAGTTACAAACAGTTAGTCAATAAAAAAATATCATATTGAATTTCACAAAATTTCTCGTTTTGTTTTTCTTGTATTTCATAATTTATTTTAGGAACACGATCCATTGCGTTTAACTATTTTAAAAAGTAAAATTAAAACATATACTATACATTTTTCTTTGCCAAAACAATTGCTAATAACTATGATATTTTAGAAGTTGAGATTTTAGATGTGGATAATATACAAAGATTCGTGAAAGTTCAAATTTAAAGTATATAATTCTTAATATTTATCGTAAGCCCATTCTTTTCAATGCTAATACAAGTCAAGCGAGAGGAAGCACAATAGCTCATATTTCTTTTTAGATTTTAATTTAATATTCATTGAAGATCGAAGCTATATAATATGACCCTTCATTTATGTTTTATTTTTACTGTAAAGATCCCTGTCAAGATTTTGAAAGCTGTTTGTTGTTACACTGAAGAATGAAAGAAATGAATGAAAGTATCCTTAAAGTTCAAAACTCTATCATACAACGCTTTACAAATTTGTATACGTTGTATGGCTTTTCAAAAGGTTATTTAGACAGATATTATAAAGACTACGAGCGGAGTGAATATCGACTTATCTGTATGTCCGTCTAGTTCTATGCAAATTTTCCTGTCAAATTTTAAGTTATCCCTTTGCACCGGCTGGATAGAATCAGTATATCATATAGTTACCATCGGTACGATCAGTAGAAAAGAACCTTTAGTATTACTAAACTGTTTCTCAAACAATTTAGTATTGTCTTTTATTTGCATGCTGAACAAATTTGGAAAATATCGAAATTTTATTTAATACAGCTGCCTTAAGTATAGAAAGCTTTGTTTTTTTCCCATATTTATTATATCTCAAGCAATCTAACAGATTGCAAATTTGGTATTGTCTTTTATTTAAATGCTGATCAGATTTGATTAAAATTTGACACTTATTTCATATATGTAGCTGTGTTTGGAACAATCGGTCAATCTTTAATGTTGCGTATACGTATCTGTTTCTTTCTCTTTCATTTAACTCTGGACAACACAGGAATTATGACACTGAGCCGTGGCCCGTACAGCGAGCCGATAAAATGAGCCTTTTCAAGACCTCAAACTCAAGCGGCGCAAAATTGATTCAAGATGCAGCAGTGACGGTGAATCGATAGCTGACACATCCACCTCGTCTCCGGATCTATTGGCGCCGATGTCACCCAAGCTATGCGACAGTGGAACGGCGCCGACGCTGTCTCTGCCGCTGCCGCTGCCTCTGCCGCTGTCGCTGCCATTGCCAGCGTTGCCATCGGTGACAGTGACGGTGACAACAGCGGCGTCCACATCGGCAGCCGCGGCAGCTGCCGTATCCACATCATCGTCAACCTCGTCATTATCATCATCAGCATCATCTTCAACAACAGCAGCAGCAACAGCGGCGATTGCATCGTCGTCCTGCACAAGCAGCACAATCACCATAACCGCAACAGCAACAGCGAAGGCAGCAACAACAACAAACCAAGGCGGCGGAGGTGGTAGTGTAGTAGGGGGATCGACTGGCGGATCCACACTGCACTCCGCCAAGCATCAACAGACTGAAATTCACTCATCGAGCAATGCGATAAGCGCGGCAGCCGCCTCAACGGTCATGTCGCCGCCTCCGCAGGAGATGACGAGATCAACACCGCCAATGGCATTGGACACTGCAGGTGGTGGCCATACAATGGCAGGTGGTGTTGGTGGTGCCGAGGCATTGCCATTGGCGCTGGCATTGAATTCACGTGGCACGCCGACGCCGCCACATAACAATGGAGGTGCCTCCAGTTCGAGCAATGGCAGCAGACGCGCCTCGCCCGATTCACTCGAGGAGAAGCCATCAACGACAACGGGCAGAATCAACAGCAGCAGCAGCGGCAGCACGCCCACTAATGGTCTGCTAACCAGCACCAGCAGCAGCAGCAGTTGCAACACCAACAGCAGCAGTGGCAAGATCAACAACAGCAATAATAATGCTGCAAGCAATTTGAGCGTCATACGCTCCGTGAAGGAGGAACGCATCCAGGCGTCGCCCACCAAAATGCTTGTCTACCTGCAGCAACAGCAGCGACATGAGCGCGAGCAAAGGGAACGCTCAAGGGAACGAGAACGGGAACGAGAACGTGATAGGGAACGAGAACGAGAGCTGGAGCGAGAAAGGGAGCGGGAGCAGGAACAATCGCTGAAGGCAGCAACGGGACATGTGACAGTGTTGGTGACACCATCGCGCATCAAAGCGGAGCCACCGCCGCCCGCCTCGCCATCGTCGACGACACAGCGAGAACGAGAACGCGACAGAGAGCGCGACAGGGAAAGGGAACGGGAACGAGAACGAGAACAACAATCGTTGGGTAGCTCCAGTTCCATAAGCTCATCACAACACATTAGTCGGGCGAGTCCGCCATCGCCGATAGGTCAGCATCTGGGGCATGGTCATAGCTATGGACATCCGCACGCCCATCTAGGTGGCGGTGGTGGGCATGGTCACGGCCTGGCGCCGACGTCCATCGTGCAGACGCATCATCTGCATCAGCAACTGACGCAGCCGTTGACGCTGCGTAAAAATAGCCCGCCACAGGAGTTGCAATTGTCGCAGTTGTCGATGCAATCAATGCAACAGCTCACACAGCAACAGTTGCATCTGCATCATTTGCTTGGCCAGCAGCAGCAACAACAGCAGCAGTCACAGCAGCAGTCACAGCAGCAACAATCACCACAGCATTTGCAGCAGCATTCACCGCATTCGCTGATTCGCGTCAAAAAGGAGCCCAACTCGGGGGGTGGGGGTGGTGGTGGTACGGGGCAGCGGCATCTGTCGCCACACCACCATCAGCACCAGCAGCAGCAACACCAGCAGCAGCAGCACCAACAGCAGCAGCACCAACAGCAGCAGCACCAACACCAGCAGCAACATCAGCAGCATCAGCAACACCAGCAGCAACAACAGCAACAACAACAGCAGCAACAATCGCTGTTGCATTCGGCATCTTTGCAATCGCTGCGTCCATCCAGCCGAGATGCGGCCATATTGTTTCGTGTCAAGAGCGAGGTGCAACAGCAGGTGGCAGTGGCAGCAGCAGCTGCCTCATCGGGCCTGCCACATCTGATGCAGCCAACGGCAGCGGCGGCAGCAGCTGCTGCTGCGGCTGCTCAGCGAATGGTCTGCTTCAGTAATGCCCGCATCAATGGCGTCAAGCCGGAGGTTATCGGTGGTCCCCCCTGCCCGTCGCCGCATCCCTCTTCCTCGTCATCCTCGTCACAGTTGTCGCCGCAGACGCCCTCGCAGACGCCGCCCAGAGGCACGCCCACGGTCATTATGGGCGAGAGCTGCGGGGTAAGAACCATGGTATGGGGCTATGAGCCGCCACCACCGTCGGCAGGTCAACAGCAGCAGCAGCAGCAGCAACAACAGCAACATCAACATCAACAACAACAACAACAACAACACCAGCAACAACAACAGCAACAACAACAGCAGCATCATCAGCAGCAGCAACAACAGCAGCAGCAACAGCATCAGCAACACTGCCTGCAAGCCGCCTCCTCCCCCTCGACGGGTTCCATCACGCCCACTCACACACCAGGTCCGGTTGGTGGCAACGGTGGTGCAGGTGGTGGTGGGCCACAGAACAACGAGGAAGCGGCACAGCTGCTGCTCTCGCTCGGCCAGACTCGCATCCAGGATATGCGACCGCGTCCGCATCAATTCCGGACACCGCATGCCCTCAACATGGAGCGTCTCTGGGCCGGAGATTACTCACAGTTGCCGCCCGGTCAGCTGCAGGCCCTTAATCTCAGCGCCCAGCAGCAATGGGGCAGCTCCAACTCAAACTCAAGCGGCAGTGGTCGCTCCCTAGAGGCGCCACACGAGCCCACGGATGAGGATGATCAGCCGTTGGTCTGTATGATCTGTGAGGATAAGGCGACCGGTCTGCACTACGGCATCATCACCTGCGAGGGGTAAGATACATATATCACCATTCCCCCATCCATCCATTCATACTTAATCCCCTACTTCTCTCTTTCTTCTACAGCTGCAAGGGATTCTTCAAGCGCACCGTGCAGAACCGACGCGTCTACACCTGCGTGGCAGATGGCACCTGCGAGATAACCAAAGCACAGCGCAACCGTTGTCAGTATTGTCGATTTAAGAAATGCATTGAGCAGGGCATGGTGCTGCAAGGTCAGTATAACCCCAAACCAACTTCATCTAATAGGCTTTTTACACGACAGCACATTTGGCTCATTCGACGCCATTTTCATCATTCAGGCCGAATGTCTAGTTCATTACCATACAAAATCCGAATGATCATCCAAATCAAATGTAGTCATTCGTTGCCATTTGCCCTGGTTCATTTCAGTATTTTTCTATCGAAAACCCGATGTTTATCGATGATCACGTGAAAAACTATGAAATCATCTCTAATATCAGCTGTTGTGTCAGAAAAAAAAGTAAACATGAAATTTGGGCCAAATATATTTTTAAACGGAAAATTAAAATGCTATATTTTGCGATGAGAGAGCAGTCATTCAGTGGAGCATGACCATGGGGCCATTCTTATAGAGCTAATTCATTAATATTAATTAGAATTAAGCTTTTATTTCATACTTTATTATTGTTGCACAGGCACTGAAAAGCTGATTGGCAAATCTAGTTACCCGTTTCACATTTGGTCATAAAGCAAAAAATCAGGCACATTCTAAATGTGAGTGAATGTGGCAAATGTTAGTGCTCGTGTAAAAAGCCTATAACTCTCATCTGTCCTTCATCTACAAACTCAAATATTGAGAAAATAAAATCAAGTTATAAATTCCAAATAAATGCCAATAATTACTATCTTAGGATAATGATTGAACATCTTCTTAGATTATTCCTATAACATATATTTCATATATACTATGTGAGATATGATAGGTAATTATATCATCCAACTCATTCGAAATTTTCACATGTTAGAAAACTCACGATCAAGAATATACACCATTTCCAGTATGCTTTACAAATTTTATTATACTTAATGATAACATAAATTTTTCCAAAATTTTATGATTTCTTGAAATTAAGAAAGTGTGTCAGATTTTGAAACAAGATAATTTATTAACACTAAAAATAAATAAGTATATAACACTGTGATAGTTAAAAAAAAAAAAAAAAAGACATGACCAAACTCAACGGTTATCCCCTATTTCGGGTCCTAGGAAACGAACTGCATCATTACTTTTTTGAGCTACAACGATGGTTTCATACAAAATTTTTTTTTTATGTTTAAGGAAATTCTTTGGTCTCTAACTTCCATGGTATGGTTGTTTTGGTAAACATTCTTTAGCAAAGTTAATTGAAATCTTTAAAGCTACAAGTTTTATGAACAAGCCAAGCTTCTAAGTTTTGGGTTTTGAGGCTCTTGGAATTGAATCAAAGTGTTTTTATTAAAATACTCAATTCTACTCAGAATTCTATCAAAGAAAAAAGGATTCTTCAAAAATTTCCATTAGAGCCTTATTTAAGAAAATTAACACAGTTTAAAATTATTAAATATATAATAATTAATTTGAAACATGGTATAGTAGATAAACAGTAATAATCTTCCTGGAAGATTGCAGAGAAGAAGATCTAAATGACAATTTTCTTGTATGATCAAAACAGTTGTATTAAAGAGTCCCAGCAACAACACCACATCCATAAAAATTCGCTTAGTTTTCAAATAGAATATAATTACATAGTTAATTTGAATGTGTTTTTATGATCCCTGTCAGCCGTGCGGGAGGATCGAATGCCGGGTGGACGCAACAGCGGAGCCGTCTACAATCTGTACAAGGTGAAGTACAAAAAGCACAAGAAGACCAACCAGAAGCAACAGCAACAACAACAACAGCAGCAGCAACAACAGCAGCAGCAGCAACAGTTGCTGTCGCCCATCCATCACCATCATCCGGCTGCGGGACACGGACATCCGGCGCAATTGTCGCCGCATCATCTGCTGTCGCCGCAGCAACAGCAATTGGCTGCAGCTGTCGCAGTAGCACAGCATCAGCATCAGCAATCGAAGCTGCTGGCAGGGCATGGGGGGTCAGGGGATCTGAAGCCCATGTTTCTGGGGCCGGTATTGAAGGCGGAGCATCTGCAGCCACCGCCGATGCACAGTCCAGCACAGCAGCAACATCAGCAGCAACAACAGCAGCAGCAACAGTCGTCGCCGCATCTGTCGCTCTCTTCCCCGCATCACGTTCCGCCGTCGCCAACTGCCAGCCAGCAGCAGCAACAACAGCAGCAGCAACACCATAATCACCATCAGCAGCAGCAGCAACAACAACAGCAACAACAACAGCAGCAGCAGCAGCAACAACAGCAGCAGCAGCAGCAGGCATCGCTGCCAGCTCATCTGATGAATGGCACAATACTGAAGACTGCTCTGACAAATCCGAGCGAGATTGTCCATCTGCGGCATCGTCTCGACTCGGCGGTCAGCTCATCGAAGGACAGACAGATCTCTTATGAGCATGCGCTCTCCATGATTCAAACGTTGATCGATTGCGATGCAATGGAGGATATTGCGACGTTGCCGCATTTCAGCGAATTTCTCGAGGATAAGTCGGAGATTAGCGAGAAGCTGTGCAACATTGGTGATTCCATTGTGCACAAGCTGGTCTCGTGGACAAAGAAGCTGCCCTTCTATCTTGAAATACCCGTCGAGATACATACCAAACTGCTCACCGACAAGTGGCACGAGATTCTCATCCTCACCACGGCCGCCTATCAAGCACTCCACGGTAAGCGCTCATCATCCGGAGGCACAACGGCAACAGCCACGAGCCTGAGTCCCGTCGGCAGCGGAGTTGGTGGTGCTGCCAATGCCAATAATCACGGCAGCAACAGGCACGGCTCTCCAGCACCAACATCAACGCCAACGGCAACACAGCTGCCAATGCCTCTGCATAAGGATGATCCGGAGTTTGTCAGCGAGGTGAACTCGCATCTGAGCACCCTGCAGACCTGCTTAACAACCTTAATGGGACAGCCGATTGCAATGGAACAGCTTAAGCTGGACGTTGGCCATATGGTCGATAAAATGACCCAAATCACGATCATGTTTCGTCGCATCAAGTTAAAGATGGAGGAGTATGTCTGCCTGAAGGTTTACATATTGCTAAACAAAGGTACGTTCCTCCAGCTTAAGCTAAGACCTCCTATCACCCACTCTCTACAAGAGATCTGCATCAACCTATTCAACAGTTTGCCAGAACACCAATATTCCCATCCAATCTGTTTTTATACCCGTTTCTAATTTTTTTTTTTTTTTCTGAAAAAAAGTAATTATCTGTCAAGTTTTAGTTATAACACAAATTTTCAGAATTAAAATTAATGAATCATGATGAATTGTTTAATGATCATTAGCAGCAGCTTCCGTTTTTGTAAAGACAGCTCTGGGACTTGTATTTCGTATATAGAAACATAGATAAATCGACATCGAATATACAAGACATATTTATATTTACATATTTATGTACGTTTTTCTACATATTTTCAACAGGGGTTAAAACCTTAATCGAATCGGTATTAATCGGTCGAAATTGGTAACCGTAACTGAAACCGTAAGCGAAACAAAACTGTTTCATTATACCGAAATCAAAAAACCGAAATAACCGCATAGTTACCGATTCATTTTTAACGGCAATCAAGCATTAAATTCAATTATGCTGTTCACTTATAGTCATCGTTATTCAAGTTAAATCTGATTTTTATTTTTAATTCGAATATGGATCTCATAAAACAAATCTTTTTTGAAACTAAAGTTGTTTTGTTAAACAATTATATTTAAAATTCTTAAAACTATTTTTTTTCGAACCGGTATAAGACCGGTAACCGTTACAAGACTGATATACTAATATTTTGCAAAACCGATAACCGAAAACCAAAATGCGAACCTTACCGAAATGAATATCGGCTTCAGTTAGGGTTTCGATCATTTAACTGTTCATGGTGTTGTCTCTTCGTCGACGACAACAACGAAAAGCCGATAAATTGCCTATAATAACGGAAATAGTTCGGTAAGCCAAGATGTAGATTATTTTATAATATAGAAGCACTTGAAATGAGTACAGCAAAAAATGTCGGAGTGAATATTTTTTGGGTCTTGTTGAATACATTCACGCAGATCTCTTCTCTCGACCCGCTCTATCAGCCCCGTATTCATGTTTGCTCCTCTACCCTTTCCCCACCGTCTAACAAAACCTCAGCAGAAGTGGAACTGGAGAGCATACAGGAGCGTTACATTCAGGTGCTACGATCCTACCTGCAGAGTTCTTCGCCCCAGAATCCGCAGGCGCGTCTCAGTGAACTGCTATCGCACATACCCGAGGTAAGTGTTCAAGTGAATCAGGAGTGAACCATGTGATCATGTAATTCAAATATCTCATTGTCGGACCAATTGCAGATCCAAGCGGCGGCCAGTTTGTTGTTGGAAAGTAAAATGTTCTATGTGCCCTTCGTGCTCAACTCGGCGAGCATAAGGTAGCAAATGCTTGAGCATGGCCTGCTGCCAGCCAGCAATCATCAGCCGTTGCCGGTGAGCAAGGTGGAGCAACGGCAGCAATACGAGCAACAACAGCAACATCCGCAACACTTGACGCGCAGCAGGTCAAGGCCACAACAGTTGCAGGCGCAGGTTGCTCTACTGTTGGATCTGCCAAAAATTAAGATCGAAATTGGGGCAACAGAAACACAGGCACAGCAACAACAACAGCCACTGCTGCTGCCATTGCTGTCGACAGCATCATCAACATCAACAACATCAACAACAACAGCAGCATCATCCACATCCTCGTCCATTCTGAAGACTTCCCTGCTAAGCGGTGCAGCAGCAACATTGGCCACGCTAACAGCAGCAGCCGATCAAATAGCGCGCAGCTCAGCAACATTCACAGCGACAGCAGCAATTGATGCGGTCAACAATAACAACAGGAGCAATGTCACAGCAGCAATGCGTGAAACGGACGCAGACAACAGCAGTAACAGCAACAGCTTAGAAGAGAGCAAAAGACTTGAACATCAACAACAACATCAGCAACAACAGCACCAGCAGCAACACCAGCAACATCAGCAACAACTGCAACAACAACAGTATACATCAATTCTACAAACGGCCTTAATGTCTCAACGTCCAATGGTAGCTGTCACATCAACAGTAACACCAACAGCAACATCATCAACGACAACAACAGCATCATTATCATTATCAACGAGCGCAACAACAACAGCAACAGCGACAATTGCTGTCGCAACAACGAGAACAGCGACAACGACAATGACGACTGCAACAACAACAGCATCAAAAACAACAACAACATCACCCCCGCCAGCACATGTACTGAAGACGGCGGTGACATTGGCCAGCCTAAGTGAAATTGCAACAGCGCGACAGCAACAGCAGCTGTTGGCTTTGCAGCAGCACCAACAACATGCGCATAAACTGCCCAGAAGGACAATCAATTTGACAAGCAACACTGCCACAGCAATAACGATCACTGCCAAGCCAATGTCAAGAGCGTTGGAATTGCGGCAACGCAACAGCAACTGCCACAACAGCAACAACAGCAACTGCCATAACAGCAACTGCCACAACAGCAACAGTCAGAGTCAAAGTCAAAGTCAAAATCAGAGCCACAATCAAAGTCACAGTCAATCCCACACAGCGAATGGTAAGCAAAATAATTTGTGATCCATTCACGCAGTTAATGTCCAATACCAATTGTCAGCAGCAACAGCAGCAGCAGTGACAACAACAACAGCAACGACACTGCCAAATGGCAACTGTTGCCACTCGCAGGCGACAGCAGCCGTCAGTACTGCGACAATTCACACACAGACGGATGATATGTTGCTGGCAACAACGACAGCAACTGGCAACACTGCCACGCCCATGTCATTAACAATGCGCCCAGCAATGCAACAACAATGGACTGCCGTGTCGACGACGACGACGACACAAACTCAAACACAGCCACAACAACAACCAACAACAACAATATCACATACAACATCATCCACAGCACCACACAACAATAACAACAACAACAACAACAACCACAATAATAATATTAATAATAATAGTAACATTATTATTAATAATAATAATAATAATAGTTATAGTAATATAAATAATTATACTGCCGCCGCCGCCGCTGCCACGCCCATGCGCCCGCCTACGCGCACGCCCGTGACCTCAGCTTCTGTTACTGTAGTTGTGTTCAAAACAATGTTACCTGATGACTGAATTATTTTAGAATCGTACACTTAAAGCATGTTTTATTACCATTATTATGGATTACCAATTACCAATTACCGATTACCAATTATCAGCTATCAATTATTGATTATTACTACATTCATAACAAATGTAGAATATATTGTATTTGTGTATTTTAATTAGTTTCGCCCAATTGTTGGATTTTATAAACATAACACCTAAACCTAATCCTAAATTAAACTAAATCCTAAATCCTAAACATAAACCTAACCTAGCCAAGCAAAACCTGTAATAGACTATCGTAATACCCGAACACACGGAACCGAACAACCAAGCAGAGAACACAAGACTGCAGAGATTGAAACGAAACGAAGCAAAACGAAATGTAACCGACATTATATGAAAGTGAAATGCAATGGAATGGAACAGTTTGGTTCGATTCGGTTCGGTTTTTTTGAACTGGATTCTGTGGTTTTACGGCATTACGGAAAAGTGTTTTCTTTTTAAAAATAACTAAATAAATTATGCTTTTACAATATTATTTTAATATACACACAAACACACACACACATATATATATACATATATATATATATATATATATATATATACATACATTTTATTATATATATATAACAAATTCTTGTTTTTTTTTATTGTGTTCAAATTTTAAAGAAAATGTAAGAAAAATACGAAAAACAAAATACAAAACTTAAGTTAAGTGTTAACATGTATCACAATATGAGATCAGTTAAAATGATTTAAGCTGAGAAAGTGGGGGAGAGTAGCCACCAACACACTCTCACCACACTCACATACACAGCTAAAAAGAATGCAATGTTGAGTGCAAATGATTGCAAAATGTTTTTTTTTTTTTAAATATTATAAAAATTGTAATAAGTATATACATAATTTAATATATATATACACAGATCTGAATAGGATATACATATATATGTATGCATACACTGTATAACGCAAAACAAAGAAAATCAACCACATAGAGTATATATTCATGCATACATATATTATATACATAGAAATTGTAGTCGTATGTAGCTAGTTTTTACTGTATCTGATTTTAAGGACTTTTTGTAGAGAAATTTGTGAGGCAATTGCTTCAACAAACACACACACACACACACACTCACGTGCATATGGATATATATATATATATATATATATATATATTTATATACACACACATACATATATACATACATACATAGGCTGTAGGCTACGTTGCAGTGGCGTAACGGGTGAAAATGTGCTCCAGAGGGGGGCTGGTTTGAGGTTGAGCTGGTGTTCGTTTATCGATAGTCGATAAATCTAACAAATTGAGAGAAATTCTACTTTAAATTATTACAATGGCATATTATGTAATATTAGTTTAATGAACTATTTACACTAAAAACATACACACACACACAGACGAATACATACTACTATATATGCATGTATGTACATATGTATTTACACATACTATATGAACTGTAACACACTATATTTAACAGTCATTGGCTGATAGATAAGCGACAGTACACACACACACACACACACACACACACACACACACACAAACACATACAAACACACACAAACACACACACACACACATACTACATACTACATTTAAGCATAAGAGTAAATACGCATAAAATTATAAAAATGAAAGAATGTGCATACAACTTATACATCTGTTTGTATGTTTGAATGTATGTGTATACACTTAAAACTAATTATAGTTATTCATTTATACTATATACAAATTTATTTTTTTTTTATCATTATTATTATATACTATTATATAGGTACTTGAATGTATATGCCTATATACATATACATACTAAACATAATTACGCATAGTACATACAAATTACATTATATATATACATATACACATGCATATACATATACATATACATACATATGTATATGTGTATATCCTTTTTTATCGAAATCGCGTCGTCGTCGATAACCCTAACACCTAATTTGGGCTTCATCGATGCCGATTGTTATCGATATCGCCGCACTACCATTTATTGTAAATGTATTAATTTTGTTGATTTTTTTGCTGTCTGTATACATTTTTTTAACAACATTTTTAATAAATGTAATTCTTAAATATTTTCATTTTTATTTGCCTGCCTGTCCGCAAGACTACTCCTCGCCTCCACCCTCCCTCACACCCCCCACAACAGCATATACAAGCCAAAGACACCTACTTCCTATCAACTGCAATTGGAAATCGAGCCAAAAGTGGGAATCATTTTACGTGGAATCCTTTGAAAGAACTTATATAAGTATATAGGATTTGCTAAGTGTACAAAAACGTTGCATACTTTTAGGGGACGCTCAATCCAATCTAACATTGAAGTATAAAAAAAGCTAAATGCTTCTTCATGTGCAGAGTCACAGGAATATCTGAAAAAACATGCCTACCGGAAAGCTTTACAAATGCTTCTACAATATTTTAAATGGTTTATCACGTTCCCTACACCATCAAATTTCCATCTGAAGGACGGTTTCATAGATCTTTTAATGCAAAAAGAAATAATAGGAAAGATATAATTTCTACAGCCTGTAACAGTTTTTTTTAAATTACATCAACATTTTTAAGATCATTTTTATTCATAAACATAAATATTATTTACAAATGTAAATTTCCTTGATAACGAGCTGTCAACCTGTAAATGAAAGTGTAATACGATTATTCAGACAATGTGTATAAATCGACACAAATGAAATAGAAAATTTAAAACAGAAAAAACCTGACTTTAACCTAGGTCCAGTCCAAATCCAAGGCATTTGATATCTCACTGCCACACCCATAATAACACACACACATACACAGAGATATATATTGTAGAAACAAATAGACAGAGGAAGAAAGTAAAAGAAAACATATTGCGTAATCTATGTAGCTAAGAAAATGCTAAGAAAAGTTTAAAGCAAGAGTCTGACATGAAATTGCCTTCAAGTTGTTTTCAAGATTTTCCGTAGTGTTTTTTTTAAAGAATAAAGAAATGAATAATATTTAAAGTACGTATAAAGAACACAGCATTAAATACACATAAGTACACGAGGATATGTAAGGCTATGTACCAATGCATTACAATTAAAGCAAAAATCTAAAACAATGAAGAAAAAACGTAAGCATATAATACATAAATAATTATTAATAATAAATACTATGAATGATATAACGCTCTAGCATCTTTTGTAAGGCATAACAAGATATCTGGATACAATATAAATTACATGAAAACAAATAAATAGGCAAAAAAAAAATGAGAATGATGAGAGAAGAAGAAAAGAAAAAATCACAATAGATATAATGATGAAAGATGATGATACCATATTTTTGCACTGCGTGTTATCAATTAAGTGTTAGGCATTAAATTGTAACTGATATGCAATGCAATGCAATGCAATGAAATAGCATTTGAGCTAGAAATGTGTCCAGGAAGGGACAAACCCTCTCTGATAATAGCTTAGCGCCCAGCTATGTATATCCAGATATACCATATACCATATACCATAGGCAAGATACGAGAAGAGTTGCACTGACAATGGCACCAACAGATCCAATCTCAATCTTAATCTTACCATTTCATAAGCCAGACCATCTTATACTATATTATTACCGAATACAAAATATTATAAATATTATAATATTATAATATTTTGTATCACTTCGATTTGATCTTATGTCTTTGTAAATAACAAGTAACGAGTTAAACAATTATACATATGTACATATGCATATGTATGTAAAGGAAAAAGATATGATTTATAGTTAATAATTTTTGATAGTTTCCTCAAATGCACGCCAGAAAAGCAACCGTATTGCCATATTACCCTGGCATCCGTATCAGTTAGCTAGCTAATTTTAATGAATCACGAACCGACGTAAGACATGCAATCTATAACCATATACTTACCAAACCAAAATATAGATGATCCTTAGTATAACTCACTGAACCACAGGCAGCACTCGCAACACATGATATACGATGATATTTGATATGCAGTATGCGATATACTTACATACATATACAGAAAATGGAATAGAGATGTGTATGTTCCAATGCTCAACCCAAAAAAAATAACGCTTGGATATATTTAAAAGTCTAGAGTGCTAACTCCTGATTTTAATCAGTTCAGTTCAGGTCGAGTCAGGCCCTCTAAATAGCGTGTAATGTGTAATAATGAGAATCCCAGTTGCGAGAGGAGTAACAACATTTTATGGTGCTTAACTCGATCTTGAGAACAAATCCCTTAATACTTACATAATCGATAAACCTAAAACTCAAAACAATGGGACTGATGCAATAAAAGCTAATGAAACACTCATAAATATATATATATATAATATATATACTTATATGTATAGTTGATATTATGTGGCATTTTTTCAACTTGATTTCACAATGACAACAATAAAACTGAAATAAATATATAAATTAATGATAAATTATAAATAAAACAATGTAGATCCTTCCATACGTTAAAGAGTAATTGTCGTCCTGTGCAAATTCTGGACGATCTGGATACGTTCAGAAAGCTAACAGAGCAAGAAATGCCATTGTTACTCTTTAAACATTTTTTGTGTATACCCAATTAGCAAAAGGAAGAAAGAAAATAACATAACAAAACAAAACAAAAATTAAGTATAGATTAATACTGTTTTTTCGCGAATTCAAATGGATTCTACTTACCGTATGAGTGTTGTCCAAAGGCTTGAACTGGCTCATACATTTTATATAAGTATACAACACATATGTATGGTTTTTGTTTATTTTTGGGATTTGATATGAATGTTACTTGATGGATTAATGAGCGTTTGATAGTGAAAAAGAAAACCAAAGTATAATTTAACATATATTTGATGTAATTACATTGAACAAATTCAATGAGAATAATATAATAGAAAACCAAATATATAATGTTAGCAAATAAAACAAAACAAATAAAAATGAAAGAAAAGAATAAAAAAAAAAAAATTATAACTGGTGAAACGAACTAAGCCCATAATTGAGAATTTTAAAGCACGATTCGAGATCACACACATCAATTTAATTACACATGTATTAATAATAATATTAATATAATAAATTAATGAAAAGAAATGTATTTACTAATAAAGTTAATATTATCACATAAAATGTGTACAACATTTGATTTCATTTTCATTCACCCTCAGTATCCTCAGCTTGATCTACATGGTAACTGGAATGCTCATTCAATGTATTCATTTAAGAATTTCAGCTGTAAACTGCGCTTCCATTATGATCTTGAATTGTTTCTTTGGTCCGACATTGGCGACATCGTTAATAAAATCCCTGCAAATTGTTTCATTACAAGGTTACAATTTCCACAAGATAACAGAGTCTCAACCTGAACTTACTCTTCATTGGCCAACGTAACATTAATGCGATCCGTGGATACGCGCGTGGGTCGAATGGCACCAAAGAAGTCCGTTATCGGCACTTTGTGCGGGTCGCGACTATACAGATCCTTCGGACGCCAACAGTTGATATGCACACACGCTTGGGACACACTTGCAACTGTTGTTGGGTAAATAAATATGAAATTATAATTCATTGTAAGTCGTACGTTGCTTACAAATTCGCCAATTGTGCGCTTGCTAAACGGCTGAACCTTCTCCAGAAACTCCAGTGCGTAGTAAGTATAGCGATCTATCATATAAACTCCAATCGAGGGATCCACGTGATGCTGTAAGGCAACACATCGTTACCAAGAGAGCGAGCGACTTAATATGAACACAACTTACGGATAGTGAGTCCTCGCCAACCAGACTACTGGCTACCGCCAGCACATTGGGTGATGTAAACTTTTCGTAGAGCGACGCCGCCTGGCAAGTGTCAACCATAAAGAAGAGCTCATTGTATCTACAAATATGATAATGGTTAGACTTGACAAAAGCCATACTTATACATATGTATGTGCATACCGCTTCTTTTCCCACATTTGTTGTATGCCATCGGCCAATTCCTGACTGGTGATCTCCTCGGAATCTTGAAATTTGAGAAAACCATCGCCACCGTGGCCGGTCAAATAGATGAGCACGTTGCTGCCAGCATCTGAGAGCAATTTCTTGGAGCGTGCGGTACCATTTTGTGTGCGTCCCGTCAACAAGCGTACAAAGTTTTCCACGGTTACCTCGTAGCCGCGATAATCGACCTCAACGTCGTCGCCATATACATTGATATGCTGGTTGGCATTATTGTAGACCTGACCCGGACGAGGATTACGCGCATTACACGCCATATCGTCAGCAATCATCAAAATGATTTGAGAGTCTGGAATTCCCAAACGCTTCACGGAGCGGTAAATGGACAACACGTTGGCCACATGGCGGTAGTTGAACCAGAAACGCGATGCATCCACCAAAACTGCCCAGTTGTTTGTATGGGTTGACCGCTGAGCGGCGTCCACATAAGCCTCCGGTAGCATTGACGTCTCCTACAACACAAACAAAATGAAAATGCAACTATTATTATTCTTTTGAAATTTGGTAGTTGCCCTTTACTCACAAATTCAGCGGTGCAGCCAAAAATGAAGACAAACACTAAAATTGCTTTCAGCAGCATTTCTGTTCGATTTAATTAATGTTTTCTTGTATTTGTATTTTCTTTTGCCGGCGTTGCGCCAGCCCTGTTCCTTCACAGAGCTGCCAATAGTATTGGGAAAACAGCTGAGAGGGCTGCCACACAACATTCTGGCAACGCTCAGCTGTGCAAACTAATGTTGTAAAATGGCTATGGTTTTCAATTCAATTTGTGCCTATAAAAACGCTTTTATGCTAAATTTCTGTCTTAAAACATATAATTGGTATTCTGATCTGTTAAATACAAACCAGAAATGTCCCTTAACCTATCTCCACAAGTGGTTAAAAAGCAATAGAAAAACGTCAATGGCGCTTGAAAGCAATCCAATATGGCGTAAAAAATGACGCTGTCGGATGAACAGACGAAGAGAGAAACGGAGCAAAAAAAAAAAAGCAGCACGTCAGCCGACAACAATTCGTAGGCATGCATACATATGCATATATATATACGTATACGTAAATATATAAATAATAAATGCATGTGTGTATATGCATGTACAAAATACAAAGACATTTGGCTTTTCTCATGGTGAAGCTAAAGAAAATGAAACAACAACAAGAAAACTCTCCGAATTCGCCGCAAAAATCTCGCAAACGCGATCATAGCACTCTCTCCTGTTCTTAACGATTCTCCCTCTCTGATTCACGTGGGTTTTCATACTTGTTATATGTATGGATGAATATGGGTTTGGTTTCTCTTCTTTTGGACGAATACTTGTATATCTGTACGTACATACATATGTTAGTACATGTACATATGTGTGTGTGCGTTTTTCACCATTTCGCGATGAGCTTAAGCTTTGCCGGAAGTTTTCTTTTCATTTTTCATCCGTTTATTGTTATGCATTATGCCTGTACACTGATATTCGTATTCGTATGTATGTACATACGTATGAACATACAGATGTATGTTTATCGTCGCTTCTGCTTTGCCTTGAGATTCATGGCTGATACTCGTACATAGCTGCGTGGCGTTTGTCGGCCATTGCGTTTTCCAATTTGTATTGCCTTCAGCGCTTACACACACGCACACACAAACAAATACAGTGTCTGTGAACATAAGTTTGTATGAACATGCATACATAAATGTGGCTGCCAGAGCGCACAAAGTTATTACATGACATTACATTACATATATTCATAGTGTATGTCGATATGCTGAAAAGCGAAATTAATTGATCAATAATTGAAAACAATAGAAAGACGACTGTTTTCCAAATTTTCAATATTTTAGTACTCACTATTACCAGATCGCATTTCCTATAACAATAAAGAGCTTTTAAGGACTTTTAAGAGTATTAAAAAAATAAAAGATTTGCCAATCGGCAAAAGTTTTACAAAAAAGCATGATCCTTGCAAACAATTGTCCATTATTAACTGAACGTTTTTACGCAAATTAGGAAACCGAATCAAGTTGTTGCTAAAGCAAAGTAGGATAATTCAGAGAATAATGTAAATGTCCTAGTTTGATGCATCCTTGTGACCTTGACATAGTTGAAAGCGCACACGTACACATACATATGTACATAAATACATATGTGTGTTGTATACAAACACTATTGTTAACGAGACACCTGGTACGAGTAGAGTGTTCTATTGATTTTCCGTCTGCCCGTTGCTCATATCATAATACGCGTGGCACAATGGGGCATTTTTCTAAGCAACTAAGTTTTTCACTTAACCCATATACACACATACAGTGGCTCACAGCTTATTTGACGCACTTAAATCTAAATTATGTTTGGATTTTATTGTTTAATTCAGTTAACATACATATATTTAAATTGATAAAATAAAAATATTTTGCTTCAGTCTAAGCAATAATTAAAAAAAATTGTAATTAAATTTTATTTGCATATCCTTCCTTAAAAGATAAATTCATTAACAATTTGCAATATGTAAGAGTTCTGGGTCGAATAAGCTGAGAGCCACTGTATGTACACACGCAGGTGAATATGTGTGTGTGTGCTGTGTGTCGTAAAAATGAAAACAGGACTTTATCGGCCACTTGCAGGACTGTCCACTTTACTCAGCAGTGCTCAAGTCAGCCCGTCAAAACAATAAAAACAAAAACGAGAGAGTAACGTCGCCCTTCGTGCTTCCGTACTCGTATACATTCATATGTATGTACATACATATGTATAACAATAACGGAATATAAAATAAAACACATCAATTTACTAGATTTCGATTCCGCAAATAGTTATTTCTCTACGAATATTCAATGTACTGAACAAGGCGACTGTCATTTTCGCCATATTTGAAAAAAAATAAATAAGTTTCCTCTTTCACTTCCGATAAAACAACAAAAACAAACAGACGAGAGAACTAGTGACAGACGCAGCAGCAACAACATCGGCAGCAACAGCCGAAGAAAATCAGCGACAAAACCGATATGAATAATAAATTTGCATACGAAAAAGCAAAGCGAAAAATCAGCAGCCACATCAGGCAAATCGAAGTACATAATATTGTGTTTGTGTTCCCTAAGCTGCTCGAAAGACTTTAGTTTAGTTTTATTGCTACCCCCAACCGACGACGAAGCATTTGCTCTTAGCTACTCGTATAGTCCTTGCAGTAGCGTCGAGCGGCAGAGTCTAAGCAAAAACAAGTAAGCGTTGTAAATATGCCGGCGCAATGAAGTCGACCTGCACATGCCCTACACTTTCATTGTGGCCCCAGTTCCAATATACATATGTATGTATGTTTCAAATCAATGATTGTACGTGTTTATCAATGTGTCAAGCATTTTTAGCTACAAAACTATTCAGTATTAAAAACTACTTCAAATGCCATAAATATATCGATATATACATTGTTCAAATACAGACTGTAATAATTGTGGACTGTGTAATAATTATCAAATGTTTCTATGCCATGTTCGTATCCTTTTATGTAAATTATTGCGTTGCGCTTTCAAGTTTCGGTTAATGTGTGGACTGTAGAGCATAACATTATCTCGGAGATAGCACTTGCATGTGGTCGAGTCAGAGTCAGCGACGAATACATATTTCGCCGCTGTGACGCTCCGCTCTCTTGTTCTCTTGGTCTCTCTTGCGCTCTTTGACAAGTTGTTCGCTGCCATTTTGCCTTGTTATTTCACTTCGTACCGTGTTTGCGTTCACAACTCTGTCGTTTCGGGTTCTGCATTTTATTTTATTATTATTATTTTTTTTTTTGTTTTTCTCTGCTTTGGCTTGTGCAGTTTTTTTGTACATTTGTATGTAAAACTGACCGCGTTTCCACCGACTTTGAATTCTAATGCGAATACGAATTGATTTCGGTTCAATTGAATAACAATAAATGCGGAAAATTCGCAAATGATGCGAAGGCGACTCTGAAAAAAAAGAGAATTAAGTAAGTATCGTCGTTGTGGCTGTCAGTCTGTTTTGTGTGTGTGTGCTCGTGTATGTCGTTTGTGCTTCTCGTGTGTGTTGATGTGTGTGTGTGAGCTGTTTATGTACACACATACATTAAAATATTTGCATGTGTGCGTACATGGCAAATCATTCGCAAACAAAAATGCTTTATGCATAATTAAAAGAAAACTTTAAATGTAAACTTTTCAAAAACCCAAGAATAACTTAAGAACAAAGAGTACCAAACGAAAATATTGACAAATATGCAGCATAAATTAAACCTAAACCAAATTTAAACTTATATCAATGAGTTAAAATCTTAACTGGTGCACCCTAAATAATGGTACTCGATAAATTTGTGGCACTAGCGGCAGGTGAATTTTTTGTGGGATCCCAATTGTGGTTGCTTGCGGTAGTTCAAAATTTACCTAGCCACCTGCTGCTGGCGTGTCTGTCGCAACTTTTCTAACATAGCTTCGACGTTCGTCCTTGGACTATATGTGTTATACCAAACCATCACTACTCCTTAACCTGCTCTTCCTTACTAGTGTGTTGTCATAATGTTATTGGGCATCACTTAAGAATTACATTCAAGTTAACAAATAGTAGCTTGGTGTATTATTAACCACAACAATTCTAAATGAGGCGGATTCTTTCATTTGCCACAATTGCTTCCGATTCACTAAAATTCAAAATAATGAATAAGGCGCTAAATACGATTTAAAGTGTGACCAAAGGTGAGTGTGGAAACTGCCAATACTGATTTCAAATTTGTATTGTGACAGTTGAAGTCAAAAAGTGAATCAAATGCAAGTTTGAATTCAGTAGAAGTAAAAATTACTTGATATGCTAACAAAATCAAACTCTCGATTCTGTGCCATTTAAATTTATATATATATAAATTTATAGTTTATATGTATATTAAAACGAATGAAATCTCATTTGTACATAGCAAATATAAAAAAATATCTTCACATAATAAAGTTTTTAATTAGCTGACATGCTCTTCACCTGTAGCACGCCTGAGCCAGCTGCGATCTAATAATACCTATTTGAATATGACATATGTACACTATCAAATAATCATATATTATGAAACGTTCGATCGAATATCAAATCAAATTTATTACAGTTTGGCCTGTCAATAATCCATTGAAATTCAAAATAAGTGTTTGCAATTGTCTCGGGCGTGAAACATCGATACAGTTGGATTATATACATCGTGTACTGTGCACGATACTTTTATTGCTATCGATATTTTTTACCCCTACATCCCTGCGTGCGGCAACGCTGTGCACACAAGCAGAAGCCAGATTTGATCAAACGGAGCAACATTTTAAACAAAAGTAAACGGGTGTTATTTTATTTTAAAGCAATAGAAAGTAAGTGTCGTAAGTTAAGCAAGCAACAAGATAAATAAAAAGTGAACACGAAGACAAATAATACAAATGCCCCGGGACTTCTGTTGCTACGTGCGCGTGTGCTTGTAAGTGTTTACAACTGCATTTCGGTTCAATTCGTATCTTTTTTTTTTTTTTGCATACTCACGGCTGAGCCTTTAATACATGTGTGTGTTTGTGTGAATAGTTTTACTTTTTTTTTGTGTGTTTTGTACATTATGTGTTCTTCATTTTGATTTTGGTATTTGCGATTCGCTTTTATTTCCTTCATTCGCTGTTTGTTGTCGCTGTCATTTGTGTGTCTGCTTCCACCGCCTTCGTTGCAGAGGGTGGTGGCGGCTTCGGCTTGTCATTTTACGGAGAGCAGCAGCGAAGTGCTTGTGCTAGTGTGTGTGCAATTTGTGAGAAGTGTATGTTTGTGTGTATCAGTGTCGTTAAATCCGTTTTGTGCTCTGTGCATGTGTAAGTGGAAATGCTAGTGGGAAATGGAGGCCGATTTTCTCCTGTTGTGCTGAAATTGCAGCCCACGAATCGCATAGACACAGACCAGGGGAAGGCCGAGTTTTATGTGCTCGATTTTCGTTGCGAATTGTTCTCATTGCACCAGCTAAATATTGCTTTTAACATTATTATAACCAAATCTGTTACTCTCTCGTCTCGCGCTGTCTTTGTGTGCTCTCACTCTCTGTTGACAGGCAACGCTAAAATGGCGCCCGTCATTTCGCACGCGCGTCGCCACAACGTTCGGCTACAACAATAAAATGACAGGATCGGTCATGCTGAGAGCGCCAAAGAAAATTTGATTTGTCGTTTAGTTTCATTTTTGTTTTGTGTAATTATTCGCCATGTGTTCTCTCTCGCTCTTTTAGCCGCAGTCAGCGTTCGCAACGACGCTACAAATTTGTTTCTGCCTTTTGTCTCTCTATCTCGGCTTTATATTTTGTGCGCGGACTATTTGAATGGCCTTATAGGCCGCTCTCTCAGCGGCTCTCTCAATGGCTAGTGTTGTAGTTTCTTCTGGCTGCCCCAGCTGCTACGACAAACTGCTGTTGCTTTCAAACTCGTTTTGATTTTTGGCTACCTTTGTGAATGAGTTGGTGGATGGGACGGGGCGGAGGCTGCGACTTTAACGGGGTGTAAGCGAAAGACAGCCACAATGCGTGTCTTGCAGTTGTTCTACTCTCGTAGCTTTCTACTCATCCTTTTTCTCTTTGTCATTCTCTTGCTGTTTCTGTTCCTTTTGGTCGCGTTCCGTTACCAATGAGTTGCACATGGCGTATACGTAATAATTTTTTATTACTTTTAAACCATTTGAACAAACTTACTTTTGACTCGCTCGACGTTCAGAAGAAAGAATAGAACATATTAAATGTATACCGAATAATAAGCTATGGATACTTTGACTATAATCCAAATTAATATACATACGTACTTGTATGTTTCCAGTGCAGGTTTAAGTTTAGATTCGACTTGAACATTTCTAAATTAAGATTGGTTTAAGAGGTGTGTAAATTATTAATTAATTTGTATTTGTTTCTTTTGATTTGTACAATACACAGGTTGTCAACAAATGGGACCAAATCACAACGAGTTGAAGAGTTTACAAGTGCAGCTAGAGATTTGTTACTTTCACGCTAACCGCAAGCAGCAGCAGGAGCTGAATCAATTGGCGAGTGAATCAAAAGCGTCAAAATAGGAGCGTCGACATCGTCGACAGCAGCGTCACAAGCTTTGCCCCGTGACGGCTCGAGGATGTCGGCGCGCAAGCCAGGAACAGTAGCAGTAACAACAACAACAGCAGCAACAGCAGCAGCAGGAGGAGGATCACAAGTACCAGGAACAGAATCAAAACCTGATAACAATAATGTAGCATCGCCTACGGCAGAGATGGAAACGTCCCAAGGTGACGAAGCAACATCGGTCGAGACAGAAGCAACAGTTGCAGTGGAAGAAGCAACAACTACAACTGGAGCAACTGCATCTGATGATGGCGAACAGGATCCGGATAAAGACCAAGAAACCGATAAAGATGTCGATAAACCGTATCATCCTTCGCCATTAACAACGGAATGCGGTTCGCCACGAAAAACGCACAGTGACGGCTCCAGTTTAGGGAAGAATGTTCGTGTCACGCGGCATTCGTCGCCGCTGTTCCTGCTCAACTGTTCTGGCGGCGGAGCTGGTGGCGGAGTTAGCGATGGGGAGGAGCTACCGAGTGGCAGCAACAGTAGCCAAGGCGGCAGCAGTAGCCAAAGAAAGAGCTCCGCCGATCGTCAGATATTAATACGTGGCCGCAAGTCCATTAAGGATCTAAAAGAAGTGAAGGAAGCAGCCACAAGGCTGTTTGAGGAATTAAACGTTAAAGATGGAACCTATGAAATGGATTCCGAGGGAACAATTATGATTCTATCAGAGCAGTGTGTAAAAGACCAGAAGGATACGAAAGACACAAAAGACACAAATGCCAAGTCAACAACGCTGGACAGAGATAAGGACTTAAAGGACTCTAAAGAAAAGGAGAAAACCAAGGATAAGGAGAAGGAAACAACACCAACTCCAATCCCGGTTCCGACCCCGATTGTCCAACCAACACCGACTCCAACGTGCAATCGTGTTACTCGCAAAGCGCACGCCCAGGAGCTCGCATTGGCCAACAACAATACGCGCGTGACCCGCAATCGGCGTCAGTCATCGACGGTCAACAATGAACCGCAGCTGCCTGCCCGTGGGCGACGAAAAAGGCCAGCGCCCCCGGATCCCAAGGAGTTTTTCAAACGCAAGCGATCCGACGATGACACTGAGCTGGGACTGAAATACAGCAAGCTGGAAGTCAAAGAGGAGGAGGATGACCATGAGTCAAGCATGGCCTCCCTGGGGGCCGATGAGTCCACGCCGGCCAAGGCCACGGTAAGCATCAAGCTGGAACTGCCAGATAGCGAGGAGCAAATTGCAGTCCCCGGATTGACCTCTCCAGCAGGAGCTGGAGCAGCACCAGCAACTGCTGCTGCCGCTGCTGCCACGCCCACACAACAATCAGGGAACAGACGCGGACGCGGCAGACCTCAGACAAAGGGGACACCCTCGACGAGCAGCAGCAACCCCGCCAACAACAGCAGCACAACAACAAGCACACGCGCCACACGTCACAGCAAGGCAGGATCACCAGGTCTGCTGGCTGCTGTGACGCCAACGGAGCCAACGCCGCCCAAGCGACGACGTGTTGGATCTACTAATCGGAGTCTTTTGGTCGCCAAGGCAATATCGGCCAGCTCTAGTTCCCTGGCAACCAGTTCGCACGGTGGCGCTGCTGGCGATGATGACTCAAAGGATAGTCTGGCCTCTTCTATGGACGATCTGCTGCTGGCCGCGGCAGAGATCAAGCAGGAGAAAATGACGCCCGACTTCGATGATAGTTTCGTCGATGCTGTCACAAAGCCAACGGATCCAGAACCGGAGCCAGATACAATTGAACCTATCGATACTTCCGGGGATGCACATGCTTCCACCAGTGCAGCCTCCTCCAATGGCATTGAACCGCTCACGGTCGACACGGATACGGATAGATGCAAATCCTCTGTGGATATGCTTGACCAAATTGAGGAGGGGGCTGACCAGGTCAAGCGCCCTGCCCCTGAGGGTGAGGTAGAGGCAGAGGGAGACGGAGAAACTGAATCGAATGAGGCTGGCAAAGCGCCCTCGCTGAGCCCGGAGATGATTAGCGAGGGCGTCAGCGCCATTAGCGTTAAGCAATTCTATAAGAAGCCCGAGTTTCTGGCCAACAATTTGGGCATTGAAAAAGATCCAGAGCTGGGCGAGATTGTCCAAATCGCGACTGAGACACAGAGTTCAGTCGTTGAGGGGAAGGCGGAGATGGAGGCAGATGCGGAGACGGAGACGGATGTTGCCGCAGATGTTGAAATTGAGGTTGAATTGGATGGTGATATGGAGACGAGAAACGATGATTCCTACTCAACGGGCATGGGTGAACTTCGTGTCGATGAAAGCGGCGATGAGGTGGATCTGGATGCACAGAAATCCGACACTGTAGTGGAAACAGAAGATTCTGGAGAAGCAGCGACAAGAGTAGCAGTAACAGCAACATCGGAGACAATAGGTTCGCCGGGCGAGCTTAATGGCGAGGAGACTGAGCTGCAATCCAAGACGGATGACTATGATGACTTTGAGAGTGAGATTATGGAGCAGCTGGCCAAAGAGGGTGTTGTGGATGCTAGCGGTAATGCGCTAAGCGCCAGCAAACAGATCCAGGAAGAGCCACAGCAGCAGCTGGCGAGGATTGAATGTGATACGATCAAGCAGGGTGAGGCACAAGCGGCGGAGGAGCCGGACCCGGAGCGGGAGGAGGATGAGAATCAGAATCAGAAACCGATGCAGCAGGATCAGGAGCAAAAAAAGGAATCAACAAAGAAACTGACAGAAGGCGACAATGAAATGATGCTCGCCTTAGAGGTGGAACCATTTACTGAAGAACAGGAAGCAAAAGCCAATGCTGAAGCCGATGACGACACAGAGATGCAAATTCTCACTGAGGACTGCAGCGAGTATCCAGAGGAGAACAAGGAGAATGTGTCCACATCGGCAACAGATGGCATCACTTCCATTGTCGCCGTCGCCGGCGTTGGTCTTGAATCAGCCATGGATATCGAGCTGGCAATGGATATTAAGGCTGAAGAGAATGTTGCCGCCAAACTGGATAGTGTCAAGGGGGAGCAAAAGGATCAGGAGAATGAAAAGCCATTGGCCGCAATTGCCTCCGAACAGAAGACACTGCCCAACTTGGAGGCGACCAAAACAGAAGCCAATTGCAAGCCAATAAAGCTCCAAGATGTCGAGGAGGAGCTGCGACGCCAAAAGGAGTTCCATTTGCAGAATCTTGGATTGCTGACCCATCAGGCAGCCGATCAGCTGCGACAGGAGTACATCCAGGAGGCGCACACACGTGCCGTGCATCAGCAGCAGATGCAACAACAGCAGCAACAACAACAGAGTGGCAAGAGATCAGCGGCCAAAGGGGGCGGTGGTAGTGCCTCCCACATTGAGTCTAGCGGCACCCTTAAGACTGTCATCAAGTTGAATCGCAGTAGCAATGGCGGTGCCGGTGGTGCCAGTGGTGTACCTACCGGGACTGTCATACATGGCGCTGCCGGAGGCGCTGCTGGAGTGGCTACCTCGAATATGGGGAGTGCAACACGCAAAGGTGGCGCCGGCGGCATCGGTGGTGCAGGCAGCTCGGCGCATGGTGTGCGTCGCCAATCGCTCAAGATGACATTCCAAAAGGGACGCGCACGTGGTCATGGTGCAGCTGACCGTGCCGCCGATCAGCATGGTGCCCATGGTGCCGAGGACTCGTACTACACCATACAGAATGAGGCAAGTAACCAGAAGATTAGTCAGCTAATCCGTAATCCTAACTGAACAAAATAAAACTAATGATTGCTTATTTCCATTTACAGAACGAAGGTGCGACGAAAACCAAATCCAATTTGAATTCGGGTAACACTGGCCATGGCCGAAAGACAAATAACCGTTTTAGTTTTACTAACAACAACAAGAACAAGAACAGCAGCAGCAACCATCAACAACAGCAACAGCTGCTGCAACAACACCAACAACAGCAGCATCAGCAGCACAACCAACAGAACATCGCGTCCAGAGTTTGCCTGGGTGTGTGTTGAAAGTTGGATGTGAAAAGTTGAATGTTGATTTTGTTATGTTTTGTTTTGATTTGTTTCTTCTTGTTGCTCATCAATTTCCACCCATTTCCCCCTCCCAAACTCTTATATGCTTTAGATTAGATTCAAGTCTGATTCTGCAATGTTCAATTAAATATTAACTGAGAGTTTAATTTTGAATTTTACATTAATTTGTATACATTTCGCTCATATACTTGAAGACAAGAAAAACACATTTAAAAGTTTTTAATTTAGTTGCAATAACAACAAGAATTCTTTTGACTCTCATATGAAGAGTCTGACAGGTACCGAGAACGGTTTCTCAGCCACTCCAGGAGAAGATTGAAAAGGGCCATCCTTCTGATAATTGGATTCTCGGACATTCCCCAACAGCTCGTCTATTGAAAATTGTATTTCTAGATCGTGTTTTTTGAGTTGTGACAGTCTATAGACTTGTTGAACTAAAATGTAGTCAGAATTATTGTATTAGATTGATTTCTTAATGAGTTTCCAATATTCAATATTCATATATTTGTAAATTGAAAGAAAAAACTGGATTTCCACTATATGTTTATATTAAAGTGCCTTTAACATATCTACATTTATTTTCACAATTCAATTTATCTGTTTTTTGGTTTCCCAGGATAAATTTATATTTGTTAAATCAGCTATAAACATACATAGTAGGCAAATGTATTGAAAAGAGGAAAACTAAACTTTTTGGGCTATTTAACATTCGACGAATATACATCATTATTTTAGCCTCCTAGCTCTTACCAAGTCAACTCCACAATGAGCAGTCAATTTTAGAATGTACAAGAAAGGAGCTATTATAAAAAACTAATTTAAAAAAAAAATGATGTTTCAATGAAATATTTAATTTCTATTAAATTACAAACGTTAAATAACTATAAAAATGTAAAATATACAAAAATTGGTTGTTATTGTGGTTGTCAGCCAGCAGAAAAGTACGGAGTATACAGTTGAACATATTTTATAATTATACATATAATATTTTTTGTTTCGGGATCTTATTTGACTGTATCTAAGAGTATAGCAATGTCACTATATAAGTCGTCTTATTTTACTCCAATTAGATTCATCGCATTCGGAGGGACATGGCGGTCAAATGGATCACGGCTTTTATCAGATGGTGAAGAAGGACGAGAAGGAGAAGATACTCATACCGGAGAAGGCATCATCCTTCAAGTTTCACCCTGGTCGCCTGTGCGAGGATCAGTGCTACTATTGCAGCGGAAAGTTTGGCTTGTACGACACTCCCTGTCATGTGGGCCAGATAAAATCCGTTGAGCGTCAGCAAAAGATTCTAGCCAGTATGTGTAGCAGTCACGTTGTTTGCCCAAATTGTGCGTGCACCTGTCTAATGAAGGCTTCTCTTGTTTCTTGTTTGCAGATGAGGAGAAACTGACGGTGGATAATTGCCTGTGTGATGCCTGCTTCCGACATGTGGATCGCCGTGCCAATGCCCCTTCGTACAAGAAGCGTATCTCTGCTCCGGGACACTTGGAAACGAGCAACAACAACAGCGCCGGAGGCGGCAACGGGAATAGCATGAATAAGCATTTCGGCGGCGATGCTGGTGATGGTGAATTTGCGACGACATCGTCGGGTGCCGTATCCGGGTCGACGGCTCAACGTGTATGCGCTGTTAAGGATTGCGCCGATGGTGCGAGCCATTCTCTGCGGCGCAAGTGTGTCCGCAAGACCGTAAAGAAGTGGCTCCTCAACTTCGAGATACCAGTGGGCACCTCAAACGTTTGGCTTTGTGAACCTCACTACAACACAGTCATCCAATCCTCCGGCTGCGTTCTGTGCAAGCGTCGTCTGGGCAAGAATCACATGTACCATATAACCTCAGTAAGCATCAGTTATTAGTATTATCAGTATTATATACATATACATATTTATATCACTCACTCACTCCCAGCAGGACACTGATCGCTTGGAGAAGGCCCTCGCCGAGATGGGCATTCCTGTGCAGCTTGGCGTCGGCACCGCCGTTTGCAAGCTCTGCCGTTACTTTGCCAATCTGCTGATGAAGCCACCGGACAGCACCAAGTCCCAGAAGGCCGAGTTTGTCAAGAATTATCGCAAGAGGTGAGTAGAATCTTTGTAAGAATTACAAAGAGAGAGAAAAGTAAGAATTACATTTTTTTTTTGAAACCAAAATGTGAATGCAAAGACAGAAAGCAAAAACTAGAAAATTCAAATGCGAAAAACATTTGGAGTACAAAAATTAAAACAAAATCCATCCAGTTCATTAATATCAGAAAAAAGGGACTTGTTTTTTGCCACACCGACTGAATTTTATTTTTAAACAGTATGATACATTTTTATTTCATTATGCTAATCATTTTAGAAAACTGAAATAGAGAAATAAATCATGTCTGTACATATTCCTGAGCTGTGTGTCAGTTGTTCTCTCAGTATCAAATATCGATACAAATTTGTGGATTTCGTTGAAATTGCTGGATACACAAGCAACGAAAACGTAAACTTAAAATTCCTGGCACAGTTTTTTTTATATGAAGTTTGACAGGAATTTTTATTATCCGGGGTGCTGGATACCCAGCTTTAACATCGAAAAGGACAGATATACATACATACATTAGACAAAACTTTTCAAACATTGAAGTTTTTTTTTCGTTCGATTGTTCCTGTGGAAACGCCCATGTATTTTATGTTGCATTTTCCTAATTTTTGCATACTTATTTTTATGCGCATTTTAATTTTCTAACTAAATGTTTCGCAATTTTGATTTCCTAACTTTCTCCACCCAAGTTTGGATATTCTTTGTATTATTTGACAAAATTTTAAAAAACGAATATCTACTTATGATTGGTTATCGCTTTATTTTATAGGCTGCTAAAGGTGCACAATCTGCAGGATGGCAGCAATGAGGCCTCCGAAGCGGATGAGGAGGATGTGCGAACCACAACCTTAACAGCTAAAGTGGGAGGCGTTCCCCCAACGTCGGCCACTTGTGATGAAGCCTCTACGGAAATGCCAATGGTGGTGGACTGTGATGGGCCAACAGATTCCAACTCGAGCAGCTCCTCAACAACGCCCATTGGCCATGGGGCAAGCACCAGCAAACAGATATCCAAGCTGCAGGCCATTCTCCAGCAGAATCTGTCCGGTGAGACTGCGGCCAATTCAAATTCCAGCTCGAATTCCAATTCGAATTCGAATGGCAAAGGTAAGACCGAGGCGGATATCTCGAATGTGCTTCGTGGCAATCCAAACATCTCGATGCGCGAACTTTTCCATGGCGAGGAGGATTTGGGCGTGCAGTTCAAGGTGCCGTTCGGATGCAGCAGCAGCCAGCGCACGCCGGAGGGTTGGACAAGGGTGAACACGTTCCTCCAGTATGACCAGCCGACGCGTCGCATGTGGGAGGAGCTGCAGAAGCCATATGGCAATCAGAGCTCCTTTTTGCGCCATCTCATTATGCTGGAAAAGCATTATCGCAACGGGGATCTAGTTCTCGCTCCGCACGCCTCGCCCAACGCCAGTCTTTACACGCAGACAGTGCGTCAACGTCTCAATTCCTACGATCATGGTCATTGTGGCGGCCTTCATCAGGGTAATGTCAAGACGAACGCCAGCTCTTTAACCAGCTCACCCAATGCCCAATCTAATGCCAATGCCAATGCCGCCAACTCCAGCTCCAGCTCCTGCTCTCCTCACGCACAGACCCAAGCTAGTGTCAGCTCAAATGCAGCTTTTGCATCATTTTCTGGTGGTAGCGGCAGTGTGCTCGCCAATGCTCTAACTACGCCCCATTGCACTGAGCAACAGTTGAACCAGGCAGAAACTGTCATTCCACTGGTGGAACTAAACGATGATGATGATGACGACGATGATAAAATGGAGGAGGAGGTGAACTACTATTCGTCAGAAGTGGGACTGATGCCGCTGGATCGACTACGCAATGTCTCCGTGGACAAGCTAACCAAGCAACTCAGCTCGAATGCGGTCACAATCACAGCGCGACCCAAGGACAGTGTCAGCAAACAGACAGCGACTGCATCTGCAACTGCATCTATAGGCGGATCAGGTGGAACTGCAACTGCTGTGTTGAACGAGGAGATTCCACAGCAAAAGGTATCTAAGGATGCACCTCCATTGGTGCCCACTAGTGCGGCAAATAGTCGCAGCATCCTCAAGACCAATCTGTTGAACAAGGCCGTTGAGATTTTGCCACTTGCTAGTCAACACCAACAACAACAACATCATCATCAACAGCAGCAACAACAACAACAACAGACCAACCATAAACCCGCCTCCGCTTCCGGCGAGAAGCCACACAAGTTGCTTGACATGGCCAATAAGTTGACCAGTCATGTTCACAACGAGACAGCCGCATCCGTGGCGTTGCTTTCCTTGCAGCAACACACCCAGAAACACAAACCTTTGACTAGCACAACACTTACGCCCACAATCTTGCAGCAACAACAGCAGCAACAGCAGTCCGCAAAGCCAACACAAAATGTGGCACAACTGCTGAGCTCGCCACCAGAGCTGGTAAGTCTGCAACGGCGTCGCACCAGCGGTGCCAGTGGTGCTAGTGGTGCTGCTGCCACAGTTCCCTCCTTGGCTGGCAAACGTTTGCAGCTGCCACGCACTGGAGGAGCTGGCGCTGGAGTCAGCACACCCAGTGTGATCAAGTTGCCGGAGTCGTTGTCGCCGCAGGAGCGTCATGACAGTAAGAGCTGGAAGCCAACGTTGATACCGCTTAAGGAGCAGCACAGGGTGCCAAACAAATCGCCGACGCTATTCCAAACCGCCGACGGACGCCGCCTGCCCGCCCAGGTGCAGGTGCAGTCCGGCGGCAAGCCGTACCTCATATCCATCATTGACTACAATCGCATGTGCATTCTGCGGCGCGAGAAGCTGATGCGTGACCAGATGCTTAAAGCCAATGCCAAGCTGAAACCTGGCCAGGCACAGGTACCGACTCAGAGTCAGAGTCAGATGCAACAACAACAACAGCAGCCACAGTCACAGCAGCAATTGCAGACACATTCTTCCTACTCTGCTGGACTGAGCAACATAACCAAAATGACAGCGGCACAGCAGACAGCACGTCATCAGTTGCATCAGCTACAGCAACAACAACACCACAAGCACCAGCAACAACAGCAGCAGCTGCCGACGCTGCAGCCTGGAGGTGCCAGCAGCGGACTGCGTCTAACGCGCTTAGCACCGAAGCCAATGCCACCACTGAGCAATCCACAAAATGCACCTGGAGCCAACTCACAGTCATCGAACTATCAACCGATGCTGGTAAATGCCTTGGCAGCGGCAGCAGCCGCCAATGCAGCGGCCAACAGCAACGTCACATTGGACAGCAACAGCTCCTGGCTGTGGAAGAACTTTCCCGATGCCAATCAGTGTATATTTAATGGAAATGGTATCGGAGGCACCTCCTCCGCCGTCGCCGTCGCCGCCAAATTGCCACATCTCACAGCAAAGCCAGCGGCAACTGCAACCAGCGGGGTTGGTGGTGGTGGTGGCATCACCTTTACTCTGAAGCAGCAACAGCAACAACAACAGCAGCAGAAGCTCATTGATAATGTCATCATGTCCAAGATACCTAAAAGCCTGACAGTCATTCCCCAGCATATGGGCGGAGCAGGAGGCGGCGCTGGAGGAGATGTGGCCGGCAGTGCAAAGGAATGAGGATTAACAATCAGCAATAAACTGCAACTAAAACTAGGAATACAACTCAATCCTGCCAGTGATGATGGGAAAGCGAATCAAACAGAACCTAATAAGGATAAGAAAGAGCATCTGCATTTTAAAAGAAACAACATAATAATTTAAACAATAAGAGAGAGAGAGAGAGAGAGAGAAGCAAGAGCAAGTGTGGATCAGATATCAGAGTCAGATGTGATTATGATAATGATGACAATGCAAATTCCATAATATATTATCATAATAGTCGAGAAGATATATTAAGATATTTCATATTTAACACAAATTGATAAAGAAACTCGCCCAAAACCAACATCAAACACAACAGAATAGAAAAGAGAAGAGAAGAAAAAGAAAAGATGAAAAGAACATACGAGTTAAGATTAGGGTCTAGAATTACTACATATATACAGCTAGAGTTGAAAACTATACAAATAGATGAGATAGAGATAGAAAACAAAAACAAAAAGAAATGATCGATAAAGAAATGAAGAATTCAAAGGCAAGAAAAGGAATTCAAGATATAGTTATGAGAGTTACACAAAACATGGTGTGTACCATGCTACGATGAAGATAGAAATACGATAGATATATACATATACATATATATGTACACATATATTTATATAAATACATATAGGGGTAATAGTATTAGTGTTTGGGGTGTGTTTTATTGAATCATTTTTAAGTACGCCTTTAAAGTTAACATCGTTACACGATACTGAGAACAGATATACCATACATACACCATATACATTATATATCTCCCATATATATATATATATATATATATATATACATATATATTTACACATGCAAACAAACAAATATACTTACTATATTTTTTTAATAGATTTTACCGCACTTCAATTCAATGGGCATTCGTATATTATATATACAAAATTGCTAATGGTTAGCATGCATACATTATCTAAAACTATATAGGCTTCAGCTAAACACACAAATCGAAACAGACAGAGATAGAAGAGTTAGCAAGAACAAGAGAGGGAGAGAGTGCAAGTATAGAACAGAAACTAAATGTTGACAATATGATGTTCCCCATTCACACATGTTATCTAACATATGTAATAATCGACTATATGTTTATATATTTTGTAGCATGATAACCCCAACATCACCTCGATCTCACCCAAACTACCCCCTCAGCTGCTGTGGGGGTTGGGGTTGGGGTTGACAGCGAGGGGAGATTTGTGTGTTTGTACGGCATTGCATTAATGCTCTTTACAGACTTTAGTTTGTGCAATCTGACTTTGTCCGACTGGATTTGACAGATTTGGTTTCTCCACACACACAAACACACACATACATATAATATCATAACAGTTAGACACAGTTACTTTTCTTTATAAGTATTTTTTTTTTAATTAACAATTACAGACTATAAATCTAAAACAATTAAAAAGGATCAACCTAAATAATCAACAAATAGAAATAACGTTTCGATTATAGATATCTAATTTATATTTCATTTCAATTATTATTATTTGTACATATTTATATTCACAGACATAAACGAAAACAACAATAGCAAAAATGAATCAATAAAATCGAAAATTAATTTAAATAAATTTATATCCCTTTCCTATTCCTCAGCACATGATGTGTTCAAATTCCATTTTCGTTTCGTTCTCTACGGTTCCTTTTTTATATTTTTAGTTCAATGTCGTTATCGACATCGTCATCGCTATCGTTATCGGCAATGCAACAAAACGATCAATCACAAATGTTCAATATATTGACAATGGCACTCAAATCGCAAAGCTTTCAAATGCAAAACAAATTAATTATATGTAACGGATACAAAAGAGATATATATATATATATATATAAGTATATGTATACTTTAAGAAAGAGGTTTAATTGTGAATTAGCTGGTTAAGCATAGTTATATTTATACATATGAATTCAATTGTTGTTGTTAAACATTGAAAATGTATTTATAAACCAAACAAAAATCAAATTATGAATGTTGAGAATTTTTTCGGTTTTCGTCGTTTTGCCTAAAAAAGAGAGTAAATAGATATTTATTATTATATATACATATGTATATACATATTATATATCATATATACATGCATATAAATGTATATACTTTATATGCTTTCCCCAACTGCTGCCCGCCTTAAATTGGGCTTAGGGATCTACATATAAGCATACCAGTATCCAGTATGTATATAAACTGATCTAACTGATGCACATTTGCCTTTAAGAACTTGGTTTTTACATTGTGTGCATGTGTGAGTGAGTCATTTTTTGTATGTGTGTGAGTGTTTGGGTGTATACATACATATATACATGGAAATGTATGTATGTGTGTGTACATAATGTTGACTTGTATTTATAATGATAAAAATCTTGTACACGTATACCAATTACCAATTAAACTTATTTAAGCATTAATTTCAGTTTATGTCAACCTAAGCAAAGATCAGACTCCGTTTAGATGCGATCTCCAGTCTTTTGTTACCATCAAAATAAACCCCATATGATAAGTACATTAAATACATTGTTTTTATTTTCACAACCAACTAAAAAAGTTTCAACGCTGACAGCATTTCAGTCTTTATAATCAGTTCCAAGTCAAGACAATTCTGGGCCAATGCTAAAAGTAAAATGCCGGGAAGAAACGGGAGCTGAGGAGTTGCCAAAAATTCGCAACCTGCGATTCACGTCGAGAACTTGATGGCGACTGCAATCCGTTAAATGTAGTAGAAAGACATGATTCCAAGTGAAATTGGCGATGTATATTAATACACAATATCACCAATTAATCGTTTTATTTCACTTTCTCGTATATGTATGCATGTGTATGTGTAGTGTGGGTATGTATCGAGATAAATCATTTGTTAACGTTAAGTTTGTAATGTTTTAGTATCGAGTGCTGAAATGTGAAATTCTAAAAATTAAAAATTAAATATGAATAATATACGAGTAGGTTTTTTTTTTTTTTTTCATTTCGATGAATAAATAGCTACATATATAAATAGTTTATTTTATTGGCTGTTTTTATATCATTCCTTTAATCTCATCTTTTTTGTTGTTGTTTATAAGTATTATTCCAGCTCTGCCTACACTCCTTCTCTTTCTCTATCTCCCCATCTCACGGTCTCTCTTTATCTGTGGGGAAGTTTAAGTTTGATAAATATGTTGAATGGAGATTAGAACCTTGATTTTTCTTTACAATCTGTAAGATGTTAGTTTGTATGTACTCGTCTGTTCTGTGTATGTATGTGTCTACGTCTATCTCTCTCTACATCGCTACTTATCTCTCTTGCTTTCTCTCTCTCTCGATCTGTTTGGTTGTGCCTCTAGTTCTAATCAATGTTTTATGTTTGCCTCTCTTTTACTTGCTCTCGTTTTTCTTGGATCATATTACATATGGATCGGTCGTGTTTATGTTTTTGTTGCATAGAATTTTGTATGTTATTTGTTGTTTTTTTTTTTTTGTTGTTTTTGTTTGTTTTATTAACATAAATTTCAAAAAATAATTTTTTATAGACGTTTTTGGATATTCGATATGCATTTGTTGTTTTCCTGTTTTACAATCGGCTTGAAGATGTACGTCCATATAGCATACATCGAGATATACAATATATATAATTTACGAAAAATTATAATATGTTCATTTTTGTTTTGTTTTGTTTTGATGTGTAGTATAATAATAAATCTATGTTTATTAATATTATTATTATTAAAATTTATCAATTATTATATGATCTCTGGCTGGGCTACGGGCCGCTCTTGTATACGGCACATAGGAGAGCTTTGAGGGGGTGGGGGGATGGGATGAGGGGTATCGGGTTTACAAATCGGTCTCGCCATAAAGAGCTGTGCTAAACGACATGTAGTCCAGGGCGCCGGGAACGCCATTGGGTCCTTTGTACGGTGGCATACGCTGGATGCAGTATTCGGCCTGATCTGGAGGCAATTCGCGGCGCAGCTCATCGGGCAATATATATGGCTAGATGGGGGCGGGGGATAAACAGATATTATTATTATTAGATATTGGATTGATCCAGTTGTCAGATTTCTCACCTTGTCGGCTGCCAGGATTCTGAATGAATCAATGACTTGTTCGGCAGTGTCGGTATCGGTGCTTTCGCGGGTCATGAAGTCGAGGAAAGCATCAAAGTGGACGTAGCCAGTGTTGTTGGGATCCACAACAGCGAGAATGCGCTGGAAGTCCATGTCACCCTGGCGATCCTTGCCGATCGAGTAGCCCAGCGAGACGAGGCAAGATTTGAACTCCTCGGGCGTGAGACGGCCGGTGCGATTCTTGTCGAAGTGATTGAAGCTCGAACGGAACTCGTTCAGCTGCTCCTGACTGATGCCCTTGGAGTCGCGTGTCAGTATTTGGTTCTCCACCTCGTTGATGTTTCGATTGATCGAAGTGAGCAGTTGCTCCCATCCCACGCGCAGCGTCTCCATCGTGTAATTCGTGTAACGGTTCTCAAAGATCATCGACTCCTGTACGGCCTGGTGGATCTTCTCGAGCTCCTCAATGTTTGGCTTGTATGCGTAAACCGCCTGCTCGTACTCCTTGAGGCGATGCAACTGATCCTCCAGCGAGCCCTGCAGTCCCATGCCTATCGCTGTGACGGCATCCATCTGACGCTCGATCCAGGGACCCACCACATTGGCCTTCTCCGCAAACTGGCGACGGAGCATCTCGTTGTTCTGCTGCTTGCGCAACTCGTTGGCCAGCGTCTGGTCACGCTGGGGCACCAGTTGGCGGACATCGGTCCACTTGCGTGTCATGTCGTGGGCGGTCAGAGTGGTATAGGGATTCTCCAGGCCACCGGGTATCTGGTGCTGCTTGACAATCGATTCCACCTCACGGACCAGATTCACAATCAGATTGAACTCCTTGTCGGCTTCGCCGAGTGTCGCCTTGAATTGATCGTGCGCCTGGATCAGGCCCTGAATCTCCTCCATGGTGTGCACTATGAACATATCCACCAAATCCTCGCGTGTGCCATCCAACCAGTTATTAAATGGCGCCGCCCGCTTCGCAAACTCCAAATGCAAGATGTCGATCTTCTCCAGAATGCGCTCCGCCTCATCCAATGCAGTGCGTCGACGCTGGGTGAGTGCACCCAAGCGATCCCACTGATCGCAAATGCGCTGGCAGCGCGCATTCACCGACACACAGTCGTGGTACTCCAGAGTGCTTCAAGATCAAATACAGAAGAAGGAACCGGATGTTAGGTGATAATCTCAGACGATTCTTGTTACAATTAAATCCCTGACTAAATGAGGATCATTGCATGATTGAAATGATTTTGAATAGAGTATTGATATGATCTATGATCTGTGATCTGATGAAAGCTATATGATCATGAGGATCAGTGCATGATTTAAATGATATTGAATATAATATTGATACAACTACAAAATCAATGATCTATGATCTATGATCTTTAATCTCTGATCTGATCTGATGAAATCTATATGATCATACACATAACCTAACCTCACACTTTGCGTTGTTGCCCAGCGGATCGAGGGTCGAGGCAAGCATTGAAATAATAATTGGATATAAATACAATTGATAGAGATTCATTGAGGACCGAGGCTAAGAAGAAACTGCGAATGCCAAAAGGGAGAGCTCAACTTACTTCAGCTCCTGGGCAATGGCGGCAATTTGTTCGACGCGATCTTGGTGGGCAGCCAGATCAGACTCAAAGGCTTCGTGTTTCTTCTTGAGGGCCTTCAGCTCGTTAAGCTTGCACTGACGGAAGTCCTGGGACTGTAGCATCTCCTCCTTGCCACGTGTCCAGTCTTCATGAGCATCGGCCTACAACAAAGACAGAGACAGTTAATTGAATGAATCATGACTTGAATCTTTTCAGATCAGATTGAACGATGGACGACTGAAGGTGAAGGTGATACGTACCTTATGCTTGAACTTCTGGGCCAAATGTTCGAGACGTTCCAGGCGCATGGTCTCAGCCAGTAGCCATTCCTCGAACGCCTTCTCGGCGAGCTCCAGGCCCTTCCATGAATTTGAGATATCAGACACTGTCTTGCCTTCGGTGGGCAAGTAGGCTGGACGGTTGGACAGACGCAGTTTCGTCTGCAGCGTGTTAAAGTTTGTTTCGAGTTTTGCTTTCTGCTCAACACGTGGTGGCTTGTGCTTGCGACGGTACGTGCGGTACTCCTCGAGCTTCTTCTGTACTCCAGCCAACGAGTTATCTGCCTGGCGCGAGTTCAGCCACGGCATCGTGCGACGAATCCATTCCAGCAACTAAACCGACGAGTTAAAAACAAAAGTAATCATTAGAAAGAGTCAATATTCTTAACGAGTGATCGAATAACGAGAAGTCGTTACAACGAGTGATCATTTAACGTGAGTAATCACTTATAACGAGTGATAATTTCAATGATCAATCGCTAGATCGATTGACTTTTTACAACGAGTGACCATTTGGATGATTGATCGCGAGAGCGAGTAACCGTTACAACGATTGTTCTTTAGAACGAGTGATAATTACTATAATAGTAAGTAATCGTTAGAGTTATTGATCGATGGAAAGAGTATTCGGTAAAATAAGTTCTTTCATAACGAGTAATCATTTACATATATCGAATTATCATTTATATCGAGCAATCATTTATAAAGAGTGATTCATTAAAAGGTAATCACTAGATCGCAGTATCTTTCACTCGTTTGAAAGATATTATTTATAACGAGTATCCGTTAGAATGATTGATCGTCGAAAAGAGTTAACAGATTATCATTTATAACAAGTAATAATTTATAGCGATATACTATCTATAACGAGTTATCATTTATAACTAGTGAAAGTTACAACGTTTCACCATTTAAACCGATTGATCGCTAGAACGGATGATCGTTAGACCGAGTAATCGTTGGAATAAGTGATCCGACGACTCCTTAGATTTTTAAATAATAGTATACTCACATCGCTGGCCAGACGCTCGTACTCCTCCATGAGACGCTCATTCTCCTGGTTAACCTTGAGCACCTTGCAAATACGGTTTGCCGCCGTTTCCGCCTGCCGATGGTGAAGTTTAAAATGTCGTTAGAAAACACTTGTGACTCGCCAGCCAAATACTCTGAGTGTAGGATTCAGAAAAAACCAACTCAGATTTGGAAAGCACAAACAAGACGAACGAACAGGAAAACAATTAACTGGACAAAACTAAGCAAGAATCCAATTGGAACGGCAAGACAAGGCGCATTAGTTGAAAGAAAAAGCGCGTTATTCAAGCTGGCGCAAGCAGAGTTCCAAGCTCTCAAGGATCGGCCCTCTCACTTTCCATATCGCGTATCCTTTCGCACAGTCGACAGTGTAATGAAAATTGTGTGTGTGTGTGTGTGTGTGTGTGTGTGCGTATGTATGTTTGCATGTGGGAGAGAGAGACTGCATGTGTGTGTGTCGGACAAAATGTAAATGAGATGAGAACGTGAGCAGTGCTATCGATAAACTATCGATAATTGAGTTGAAACTATAAAAGGGAGATCTGAAGGAGAAAGCCCGAACGTTTAAATTAGATGAGAATATCAACAAAACTATCGATGAACTATCGATAACTGAGTTGCGACTGAAGAGGGTAGATCTTTAAAAGAAAACCCGAAAAAAGTCTGTTTGCATAAAAAGAGTTCCCCAAGTGCTAAATGAGATGGCGGAGAGGGAGTGGGATTGAAGGTGGATCGGTGTGGAGATGAAGGTTGTGGGGTGTGGGTGGGTATAACAGACCTTTTGGGCGCCACTGAAACAGTGATAATACGATGATACATAGGTCATGACCGCTCTTTCATCGGGCAATGCAGTATTCTGCAAATCTGTATGATCGGTGGTGGTTGTATTGGTGGTTGTGGTGATCATGGCGGTTGTAGTGTTGTTGTTGTTGTTGTAAAATTATCGTTATCATTTTGTTGGGAATTGAAGTAGTAGTAGTAGTTATTGTTGTTGTTGTTGTAGCAATAGCAGTAGCAGAGTATTGTTGTTGTTGTTGTTAATGGCGTTGTTGTTGATGATGAGCACATTGGCGAGAAGTAGAGCGAGCGAGAGCGAGAGAAAAAGAGAGAAAGAGAAAAAAGCAACAAAACACACAAAATTGAATTATTTATCGGTTAGTCTTCGGGCAGGCATATCATATAATAGCAAACAAAAACACTCAATATACAATATACATACATATGTATATATGTACATACATAGATATACAGTTGTCTCTGGATATGATCAATTAATTTTTGCACTCCCCGTTCACAGTATTCGGGTTGTTTACTTATTTTTGTTCAAAATTTAATTTGAATTAATAGAATACATATTATAATCTTTTTTTCCACTATACAAATATGACGAAATGTGAGTGTTCACTATGTACATATGTACATATGTATATATCCAGACACGCCTGTATATGTATTAGTACAGTAAATCCTCTGTTGGATTCTCAGTAGCTACGTTTATGCCATAAACTTTACGATATCGTTACTTCATGTACACAAAATTTGACAAACTCTATGAAGGAGTATCAGCAAAATCCTGGGCAACATATGTATGTATATCTGTATTCTATAGTTTATGTCTTATATTGAGTGAGTTAGTAGCGTAATAATCATAACTTAAAGCATGCCTAGAGATTAGCGCACTTGAACGAACTCAAGCAACGCTCCACGCTTTTTTTTTTTTTTTTTTTTTTTGCCGATCTAAGCATGGTTTGAGTTCGTTGTGCTAGATACATATGTATGTACATATGTAACTACATATGAGTACATACAATACATAAATACATATAGATACAAGTGTATCTATAAAAATACATGGGTTGAACATAACATAACAGAGTAACGGTTAAGTTAACACTTGGTTTTGAGGTCAAATGCTATTAGATTTGAGTTCGCATTCAGATTTGGATTAAGTGCAACATGCAGCGGAGATTTAACGGATGACACGATCAATGGGATTAAGGAGTCAGCGAATCACTATAAGAGAATGGGAACAAGGGGAGCTTTCACATAGACGGAGCCTTCAATGCTCCCCAATCCCAATCTGTCGTATTAGTATGGGAATGTGTTGTTAGTCAATTGCATCAATAGCAAACTGTATAATAAATACATATATACTCATTATACATATGTATGTATGTATGTTTTTATACATATATTTGTATTAGCTGCAGCTGTAATTATGTGAATGCACAGCAATAATACGAAAATAACAATATATATGTAGGTATAAAGAAGAAGCGCATTTTTTTGGAGGCGTTTTGGGATTTTTGCGTTTTTTGCACATTTTCCAAAAAACAAACTGCAATATATATAGAACGAGAAATGGAATATATATCATATTTAAGTGTATCGATGTGAAGTTTAGTCACATTGTAATTATTCGGGACGTAGGTGTATTGTCTTGTGGGTTCGGGTACATGCGTCACATTTCCAACCTGTTGGGCTCCCTGGAAGGCGTGATAGTAGCAGGAGACGTACGTCATGATGGCACGTTCATCCGGTTTTGGAGTGTTGATTAAATCTGTTGTTTAATATCGATATTGATATCGATAATTGGTATTGTTGTTTTGATCGTGGTCGTTGATGGTGCACAATATTTATGGTTTGCAAGAGAGAATTGAAGCATGATCATTAATAGAACTATGTGTATGTATAACCCTAATCTGATTTAATAATTCATAAAAACAATCAAAACTCTCTAAGTATGTATGTACAGTATATCACTTAGCTTAGCTTATTTCGAGAGAAGGAGAGAAGAACTCGTATCTAAAATACATACCATCTGGATCCAACATCCTTGGAATATCAAGATATTTCTCAGCAACATCGAAGGCAGTGTTTAGATTCTCCAACGGATTGTCTTTGGATAGCTTGGCATAGTCGATCAGATCTGGGCGATGACGATGGATGAGCGCACAGAAGGCCAGACCGTCCTACAAGTTATAGAAGATGTGTCAGATGATGAGCACTGAAGATTTAATCAATTATTCACTTGCCTTGAAGGACAGATGGAAGTTCTGTACGTTGACGTTCTTGTAGGGCGCCGTCTTGCGCTGGCACCACAACAGCAGACCCTCCTTGGCAGTCATCTCCTCGACGGAGATGTCCTGAATGGCGAAACGCAAGATGATGGTCCAGATCATGCCCAGCGTCATTTTGAGATTGCCATCGACGATTTCCTCAGCGCCAATCGACACCAGATGCACACCCTTCGATGCAATAAAGTCCAGCGCCTTGTTCACATTGGCAATTTTGTGGAAACGCATCTTGCCACGATCGGGCTTGGGTAGCGTTTCGCCAGAGATCACCTCCAGCAACAGCATCAACTTGAGGCCATTGCGGAAGTCCTCCTCGATGTTGTCGATGGCGGTACCGGCTTTACGCAAATGACTGTTACACCACGCGGTAAATGTCTATTCAAATAGAAATGTGAATAATATGGAAAATTAATAAATTATAAATTACAAGATCGATAAAACTATCCTCATCAATTAATCAATAAATGATTACAGATTCAGCCAAAGTAAAGGAGCGATTACTGATGTAAATTATGTACCTGCTGAATGTTTCCAACTTCTATAAATTGCATACAACATATTTAGCAAGATCATTCTATTAGTATATATTAAAGGAGAGCATAACTTCTAAACTGATATATTTATTTATCAATAAATTAATTTTGTTATGTAACAACAGTGTAACATTGTTATGTAAACAATAAAGAGAACAAATCCAGCCAGATTTTTGAAAATTGTTCGAGTTGTTAAAAAGTAAAGAAAGCTTCCACATTTTTGACAAAAGTTAGAGAGAGAGAGAGAGAGAGAGAGAGAGAGAGAGAGAAAAGACAGCTTTAACAGCCCTAACTTTCAGTCGGTTAGAAAGAACCCCACAGCGGAAAGCTCAGCCTCGAGCTCTTTTTGAGTATGACTTGCGCCGGTCTGGCAAGGCTGCAGCTGTGACTGCGAAAGCAACGGCGACGGTGGCAGCGACGCGACAGAGACTGCGGCTGACAGTTGCAGTTATTTTTCACCGAATGGGGACAGACAGCCAGAACAAAGAGAAAACAAGAGAAGACAATGTGTATGTATGTAAGTGTAAATATGTACATATGTATATAAACCAGTTTTTTTTTTGCACACATTTCATTATTTTGGAGTTGCCGTCGTCAGTGCTGTAAATTTACAGCTTTGATACGAGTACATGTACATACATACATATGTATACTCATTGTTTTTGCTCACACATACATACATTCATATGAAATTACAGCATACAATTGCACGCCCACAAGATGCAGCTGGAAAATAGGCTAAAACGAATGTATGTATGTATGTGTATGCAGGAAAATGCAGGCCAGTGTTGCCAACTTTTTTGAGGAAAAAAATAGCTGTTTATGGTGGGAAAGCATCAGAAAAATAGCTACATTTCGAAACTGGTTTGGGTATCCTTTTTGATACTAAGCTTAAATTTGACAAGCATATCTCTTCTATTTCTAATCGAGCATTTGATGTCCTGGGTTTCATAAAGCGTTGGTCGAAAGAATTTGACGATCCCTATATTACTAAAACTCTTTATACTTCACTGGTGCGCCCTATTCTGGAATATGGGTCTTGTGTATGGTGTCCCCAATACAAGATTCATCAGGACAGAATAGAATCTTTACAAAAATAATTTATGCTCTTCGCCCTTAGGGGTCTTAACTGGAATAATAATATTCGCCTTCCTCCTTATCGTAGTAGACACAGTTTTATAATAAAATAAATAACAAAAAACAGCTAAATGTGTATTAAAAGTAGCCAGATTTTCGGATAAAACAATTTGAAAATTTTTCTGGCAATCGAATTAAAAAAATGCTATAACTAGCTATATAATAGCTAAGCTGGCAACAGTGGTTGGGACCCATTCAGACGAGCATCAAAAAAGAATTCGATCAATGATCGAATGAACAGTATGAAAAGGAAAGCGTTTATTGATAGAATGGAATCGATATATTACAAATATCGATATGCATAACAATGGACTACCGCTACTAATATCGTTATAGGGATGCATCTTTCACTTGCCAAGCTGGGAAAATTAGATTAGAGAAATGAAATGAAAGAAAAATAATGGGAACATGCCGGCAGCTCTTTATTGGCCATTTAGCTGCTTACAGTTACATGCGTGCGTGAGACAATGGGACACAGTCACCATAGCTTGTAGCTAACCAAGTTGAGATTGGATGCAGTTATTGCCGCTGTCGCTCTGTCGCCTTGTCGCTATGCGGCTGCTACAGTAAGACGCGCTTAGAAGAGCAAACGGAAAAAATCTAAAGAACAAGAAATGCAACTGTTAATGCAAATCGGTGTTAGTCTGTCTGCATCTCTTTGAGTGTATGTGTGTGTGTGTCTGTGAGTGTATGTGTGTGTCTGTGAGTGTGTGTGTGACGATCAAAACGGGCGCTGGGGACAGATTACCTCTCTGCATTACATTACCCACACAAACAATAAAATGTTCAAGTAGGCCAGCAGCACAGTAGAAAGAGAGCAATATACATACATGCACATACACATGTGTAGGGAAAAGGGGAATGGGGGAAAGTTGGTTGGGGTAAGCTGCAGTGTCAGTGCGTTGCCAAACGAGTCGTTGGCAACGCTTACCGCTAGTTTCTTAGCTAAGTATACATACATACACATGTATGTACATAAATATTATATGTATGTGTGTATATGCATGTGTGTGCGCCTGCCGCATTCCGTCGTCAACCCGTTTGTTTTTCTACTTCTTATTTAGTAGTTCAAGTCAAGCTCTTTATGAGATTACCGTTATCAGGCAGCGGTTTGGTCAGTCCGTTGTCCGTTCTACAGCCTGTTGCCTGTTCTGGAGCATGATGATCTCTCTGCCGGTGCGATTGAGCAATCGAATCGAGTATTTGCCATTCAACGCAATGCGCACGCGCCAAAAGCAAAAGACAAGAAAAACAAAAACACATCAAATCAAATAAAAGCAAGTAAAACAGACGCCGACGCTGGGAGCTTTTGAAAAGCTCTATGCGATGCGCACTCGTTCTCGCACACACCATTTTTAGCTGAATGTAATTTGAGCGGCATCATAGCATGGACTCATTCGCACACAACCAAAGCGGACAGCAGGCAGACAGTCGGCGTAATGGGGTGAAGAGCAAAAGAGTAGTGAAAGAGAGAAGATGATGCTTTCGCAAATTGGTTGCCTACAAATCAAATCGATAAGTGAATATCAATAAGTAGCTATCGCAAATGTGTCACACTATGATTGGTTTTTGGTTGACACTTTTCGTTAAGTCATTGTCTATTGCAATCCTGCCAGCTGGCAAATGTCTAACACCTGAGATACGCACACACCGACCTATGTACATACACTGCAATGGATGACGCATAGACAGTTGAATCATACAGGCACACACACACACACATGCAAAGAGAGAATGCGAGAGAGAGAGTGAGAGTGAAAGATTCATCAACAACAAACAGCCTACGCCTACAACTACACATACACCTGCACAGCAGCTGCCCCTCACTACACAATCCACACCCCTTACTTCCCGCCACCTTCCGCCTCACAGTGCTTGTTCACACAGTCATCAGCCTTCCATTTTGGCCAATGTAAACACAGAAAACAGCAACCACAACAACAACATTAATAATAATAACAACAATTTGTTGCTTTCATTATTTTCAACTGCTGCGTCTTTTATAATGACGAGACGAAATTCTCTTGTGCGGTAATTTACGATTACGAAATTTATATATAGATCAAGTAGATGGTATATGTATATGTACATATATTTATGTATGTGTATGTATTCAACTCTCTATATGTATGTATATGTATTTGTGTGTGTCAAGCTCAAAAATCAAATTGTTTCGTTTCAAATCAACAACAGCAACTGGCAATCTTCATGTTTTTTTTATTTTTTGGCCAGGAGCATTTTGTGGCATTGCAGGTGTAAGTGTGTGTGTGTGGAAATTGCACTGCTTCATAATATTGCTTGCTATTTATAATTGTAAATTGCTGCCGCTTCTGCTTCTCTCCGTGTCCACTATAAGGCGGCGTGTCAAAACCACAACCTTGCACTAAATTTTCCTATTTTCTCATTGGTTTTTTTCTATATATTCTTTTAAGCAATTTTTAGAATTATGTGTGTATATAAATATACGCCGATTAGGCTTTGCACAGTTAATTTCGGGTTTTGTACACCGACTATACATAATTACCTATATCACGTTCTGTCCACAAAACTCTCCTATTCCTTCCATCATCCATTTTCCTATACGTTTTGAAAAATCTCTAATAATCATACTAATAGTAAATACAAACTAATACTTCCATCAATACTAATAATAATACTTATACTTTTTGATCGGATTGGGTTTTTCTTGTTATTTACCAATCCTTGCAACAAATGTTGGAGATATTTTTCTGAATACCCCAGATTTTGCAAGCTTATAATTTTTTTTGTTTGTTAATTTTTTTTTTCAGTTTTTTATAATTTAAATTTGTAATATATTTTATCAACTATTTATTTGTATAGCTTTTGTATCTGTCAAGCAGCGATTTCATCTGCATCTTCTTCTTCTTGTTATTGGTACAAATTGTTTGAAGAAGCAATTGCTGGCTAATAAACAACGTTGAATCATTTGATGCGCTTCAGTTGCGCCCAAAAGAATTAATAATAAAACAAAGAAAACCCCGAAAAAAAATAAAACAAAAATACAGTAGCCAATTTGTCAATTGATTAAAAGTGGAAGGGCTGTGTGAGAGGGAGAGGGGCAGGGGGAGTGGAAGTGGGCTTTAAGGGCATGACCCACTGATTGAAATGCTTATCAAAAACCAAAAATAAAGAAGCCCTACGGGAATAAAACAGTTGCAGCCTTCAGTTTTCCCGTTTGCCAGTTTTCCATTGGCAGCTGGGACGGGACGCTGTCTGGCAGATAAAATAGTTTCTATTGAGTCATATATGTATTTCTAACAATCTATCAATTGAACAACTATTTATACAGTGGCAACTTGTTATTGTTGTTGTAGTTGTTGTAAGGTAACGGCTGCCGCTTCCGCTGAAAACAGAACAAACAGCAAAGCAAGCAGGTGAGATAATGGGGGAGAGAGAGGAGAGTATTTAGACAGAGGTGGAAGGCGTGGCGCAACATAATTGAATGGAACATTGTGTAGAGAACCTTCAGCAGAGGTTGGGTGGGGTGGGGTTGTGGGCGGGTTTGCTCTATCGATAGACATGGCCTTAACTTCTCTTGTCATGTACTTGTTTCAGTCAAAAATGAAAAAATAAAAATAGTGTGCGACAGAAAATTGAGGTTTCCAGTGATAAATGATTGTGTCGAACGATACGAATTCTCGATGCCAAGGCAGTGTCAGCAATGTCAGGCAGCACCACCAACCACCGCCATCATCATCTTGACCAACAACAACAACAATCAAAGCAAAAACACTTATTTTTGTTCAACATATTTCAAACATTTAAGAAAAAAAAATAAAAAGAAAAAAACCATGAAATGAAGCTATTTTTAAAATGCGCGCTGAGCTTTCGGCTGCCTCGCACAAATATTGAAACATAATCGAAGAAACATATATATATATATATATATATATATATATATATATATATGTATATATATATATATATGTATATATATATAAATATCTATATATTTATATATATATGTGTTTATATATATAATCCATACATATGTATATGTCAGATATATCTATAAACTAGACATACAAAAATATAAATCTTATATCTTATGTATTTTATACGCGTAGATATTCTTCTTTAACTCGACTGATCTATAGATAATAATCGATAGTGTGATTTGGATAATACCCCCGATCGATAACATCAACTATAACAATTGTGATGGGATAAGAGAAAGAGTAAGAGAAAAGTAATCTTTTTTTTATTTTATACGAGTAGATATTCTTCTTTAACTCGACTGATCTATAGATAATGATAATCGAAAGTCTGCTTTTTTATTGTAGCAATTGTAATGAGATAAATAAAAGAGTAAGAACTTACCTTCTTCTGTTGCTTCTCCCACGCCGGGTCGAGCAATCCCTCGCGCTCCCATTCCTCCTCCTGCTCCATGTAGCCATCTCCGTACTCCATGGAGATACCGTTCTCCATCATCATTTTGTGGCTGTTTGGTTAGGTGCAGTTGCTGGTGGTGCAGTTGCTGTCGCTGCTGTCGATGGGTTGCACTTTTCTTTATTACTTTTGTTTAATTTAATTTAATTTATTTGTATTTTTTTTTTGCTTTGTTTTTGTTTTGGTTTCAACAGTTGCAGTTGCTGGTTGGCAGTGTTTTTATGTTTGTGTGTGTGTGTGTGTGTGTGTGTGTGTGTGTGTGTGTGAGTCTTGGAATCTGATTCAATATGTCTGTTAACTGCTAAATCTTCTTCTTCATATTCTTTTCAATTCGATTTTTGATTTCGAAAATGGATCGCTGTGGTTTGTTTGCCTACAATTAGAGTCGTGATCGTGATCGAAGTTTTGATTCAAGTTGGGAGCAAAAATGGGTTAAGCAATACTAAATTTGTGTTCTTTCGATTCGTTTTTGGCTTGAAAACAACAAAAGAGAATAAATGAAAAATGCGCATACTACGTATGTATGTAGGGGAAGTTCGTTCGTAGATTATCCTTAAAATGTAATCTGTAATATGCAAGAGAAAGATAGAGAAGAAGAGCCAGATATTCAGATAGTGATACTAATTGAAGATTGATAAACGGAAACGAAAATGAAAACGCAAATGAAAACGAAAAACAGAATAAACGAAAAGCATACTCGTACCATAGACTGACTCAAATGGTCTAAATATGCACCACAGGTGGGTGGTGGGATAGAGGATTGGGTGCCTGTTGATCGATTAGTTAGGGTGGTTCGTATTATGTTTTTAAAACAATTTTCAATTTCGTAAGCGCTTTTATATCTTCTTTTTCGTACAATTACAGCTTGTAAATGCGATGAATGTGCATTTCCGATCTCGATAAATAATTTGTAAAAAAAAAATGTATAGATATGTATTGATATATATATAGATAAATAAATATAAAAGAAATACCGCAAAAATAAAGTAAATGTGTGGGGTTACCGTGTGATCGGTGGGACGGGAAGAGGTTTGCTATAAACGCCAAAAAAAAAAGACAGAAGAAAAACGTTGTATAACACGATAATTTGCTACTACTTAATTATTTTGTTCACATTCGCTTTTTCTTGTTCGCTCGTTTCATTTCATTTCGTTTCATATCGTTTCAATTTATTCCGTTTCGTATTGGTATCGTTTTAAAAATAGTATGTTTTGAAAATTTTATTTTCGGCGTCAACGTCAACGCATGTGCCGTTGTTCCGAATGGGCCGGGACGTGTTAACGGGGCTTTCGGGTGGTAGGTTGGATTGTGGATGTAGTACATATTTGAAATAATTTTGAAAATGCTCGCTTGTTCAATGGTACACACACACACAGGCAGACACATAACTTGTGCATATGTATGTATGTATGTATGTATGTATGTATATGTATATGTTGAGCAAGTTTTTAGACTTTGATTCAGATTGAGATTCAAATTCGAGTACGAATGTGAATGTTATATGTATATATAGGGTATATATGCTATATAATTGGGTTCGTTCCGTTTTAAAGTATTTAGCACAGATATAGAAACAACTTTTTTATCCTATTTTTTTTGGCATTTTAGAAAATACATATATAAGTATATATAAATACATATATATGTAAATACATACATAATTTTATATGTATTCTGAAATATATATGTATATATATATATATATATATATATATCTATATGTACATATATATACCCATCACAGACACACACACACACATACACATACACATTCGAAATTCGTACGTTGAAAAAGCTTTTCTATAGCTATGTATGTATTGATACTACATATATATATATACATTTATATATACATTTATGTGTTTATATATATTTAGGTAAGTATTTATGTATTTTTTTAACGAGTCTCAACCAACAAAAAAAAAAATTATAGTATTTTTTTTAGTTTGTATACTAAAATATAAAAAAAATAAAAAAAATAGTAATAATGAACCAACAACAACAACAACAAAAACAACAAAACAATATGTGAATACAATTGGTGAAAATATCTACGTTTGTCGCTTGCAAAGAGAAAGACCCGCTCGCGTTGATAGCCAACTCAAAACTGATGTCGCGCCAGCAAAAAGTGAATATCGTACGTGTGCGACGACCCAGAAGTGGCGGCAGCAGCAGCAGCAACAGTTGAAGAAAACTGTGCAGCAGCCGTCGCAGCAACAGCAACAACAACAACAACAAATGCACGACGACGACGACAACGATCGTCGCCTCTCGTTGCCGTCGTACACACACGAAGATGCCACGACCGCGCGCGCGCACCCACACACAGACACACTCACACATGCACAAATACACATGCATACAGTGGGAGTGGGTGGCAATAGTCAGCAAGGCAAAGGTAACAGCAACAACAACAGCAAGAGCAACAACAACAACAACAATGGTAAACGCAAAAAGAAACAAAGAAGTATGAATTCGGCCAGCAAACAGTGGTTTGTTGTTGTTGTTGTTGCTGCTGTCTCCGTGATGCTGTGTGTGAGTGTGTTTGGCATGCGATGAGACTCTCAGCAGTAAGATCCGATAATTATCGATATGTACGAATGCGAAGAGTACAACAGGTAGAAGCTGTTAGCAAAAAACCGTTAGCTCTTGGAAATGCAACAACAACGAAAGGAAAAAAGACAAAACAAAAAAAAAAACGGAACGCACACACCAAAGTAGAATCTCTCAGCATCTGCATCTGCAGCTGAATGTACCACCCTGTCTTTGTGTGCGTGTGTGTGTGTGCATGTGTGTGTATGTGGAACAACAACTTGTTGTTTGCTGCTGATGGCTGATGGTCAACGCGTATCTGTCAGTACGGGTATGTCCGTTTCTACGTCCGTCTGTCTGTTCGGGGTCGGACTGTCGCATCATACGCCCCCGCATAGGTACAAAAATAGCAAATTGTTAATTTCGCTTCGAAAACTCTTTTCCAATACACACACATACTAAGGTGGCGGGGGTGGGAAGCACATGATTTTTATTGGCATGCCACTTGGTTTTTCCGTGCAAAACTACTCTGAATGGCGCATATTGAACATATTTACGTATATATGTATGAGCATACGTATGTACATACATACAGCTAGTCAAGTCATTGTTTTTACCAAGTCTGCAAACCAGTTCTGAACCGAACCTCGAAAAACCGGTACGGTTCGGATTGGGCTAATTGAATTACGGCTTAACCAAAACCTTCAGCTTAGGGGCCATATACATAAACCGGTTCGTGAACCGAACCGAAATCCCATTCTATGGGTTATACCACCGAACCGAACTTTTTCGAAAATTTTGGTGATTTGCAACCTTGGTTCTGACAAAATATATAATTTACATATTTTATTTGAAAACCAAAATTAATTTTCTTAGTTGTCTTTATAAAAATGTGTTTCTTATATTAATATAGTTGCATTTGGTTCTAAAATGTTAATAATGAGAACCATTGAAACAAATAATTTTTCAAAAATAAAAAAAACAAAATTATGTTTTTTTTTGGTCAAAAGAATATCTTGACTAACTGTTTAAGCGTATATGTACATACATACATATGTTCAAACATATATGTAAATGTATATAGGCAGATTATTTATGAAATTGATTAAATATTTTATAGCGCTAACGCAATTCGAAATACAAACCTAGATACAAAAGCATGCACACATATTCATACATGTACCCAGGTATTTGTGAGCTTTTCTTCTCCGAAAGAGTGAATTCACTCTTTTTAAATGTACCAAGAGTTTAAGCATGTGTAAAGGAAAAGCTCTCCAAAAAAACGTTACATTCAACCTCCAGATAAGATATGCTGATGCTGCAAGAAGAAGAAGAGGCACCAGGGGCAGGGTATTACGTGGTCGCAATGCTCCCGATCGCCAGTGCCAACAAGAATTCATTTATTTTTGGCCCATAATGTGCGTCGTCAGCGGCAATTCTTGTTCTTTTTTCAAAAACAATATCTATTTTTAACCAATTTTTGTGCGTTAATACCATATTTTTGAAAATATCTATTTAGACGCAAAAAAACATATATACATACATTTAATAAAAATTGAAAGAAATGCCTTCCACATACACACTTCGAATGAAAAGCAGACACCCTTTCCAAGGAAGCCAGAAAGAAGCAGCTCCCAGTTCCGTTTGGGGCATCACAAAATCAAATACAGTAAATGAATTTTTATTGTAATACATTTTCTTTTTCATCACAAATGCACGAAATTATTCAGCACGATATTTGATTAAGATTTGTCAATGTTTTTGCGAAAAACATTTTTTAAACTAATTGAAATTTGATAAGACGCAATTTTCTCTTATTTTAAATAATACCAAATCATAGAAAAAGATTTGAAATAATATAAAATACAGTTGTCCCTTCAAAATTTGGATCCTTTTAGAAATTACATTTCAAATACATATATTCCTTTAGTTTAAAATTCTGAAAAATTGTTTTCTTTTATATTAGCCAAATACAAATTAAAATTATAATTAAAAATTTGGCTTCAGTTATGACATCTAAATTTAAATAAATCATAAACTTTTCATTTTATGAGAAACTATAAACATTTTCAACTAATAAAATTATTTCCAAGCGTCAAGTTGTGAAATTCATAATTTTCAAAAAATTCGAATTTTAATATTTTCAAGATGAAGTTCTATAGAAAAAATATCGAAATTGGTTGACATTAGTGAGAGTCTACTATACATGGTGCATGTCCAATCTAACGACGGGGACAGTTGGGGTTTTTGGACAAGGACAAATCAAGGCAAAAATAACACACACTCGACAATTGGTACACCTAGTATTTATATCTACATCTACATAGATATAGATATTTACATACATATTTTCATACACTATGTAGATACGTACTCGTATGTATATTAATTCGCATGTATTTTATAACTTGTTGGGAATACAATTATTTTAAGAAATAATTACAATTGTTGATTATTACATATTTTGTTATATATTATATATACATCTAAGTATGTATGTATGCTACACATACATATAACTATGTTGTTATTATTACTTTTATTTTTTAACGTTTACATAGGAATAAACGCAGAGGGGGGCATCATCTCATCTTAAGGAAAACATTTTCTAGATCGCAATTATTTAAAAAAAAAACATAATATATATAAATATATATATATGAAACAATTACATATTTATAATATAGTATTATCATATTAAAAAGTATTCATGTTACAAATTAAAAGGAGTGGTGGAGGTGGAGAGGTGACAAGGAGATGCTCGGAGAGGAGAAATGCAAATAAACTCAATCACAATGAAACAATCAATCGATCCCGATCCAATCGATCATCGATCATTCTATTGATACATTCAACAACTCTAATGTAAGGCCAGATGAGACTCATTCGGGCTTTAGCGTCAAGCCCGGCGGTGGCTGCGACTCCAGCTGCTCTATGAACAGCTCCTCCAGCGGCCGATCGCTGATGATGCGGAAGAAAAACAGGTGGTCCAGACACTTGAGACTTATGGAGCGCAGTGCGGGCAATCGTAGCAGTAGCTGGGCAAAGCGACCATCATCCCCAGGATGCTCCACTCGGCAGTGCTCGTCGAGGCAGGCGTAAACCTTCTCTCGGCATAGTTCGATGTCGGCACGGTTCTTAATACCGCGTATATCCGGATTGTACAGTATGATCGCCTTCAGGCAGGACAGCTCGCGTCTGTCCAGATTCAGTCGCTTCATCTTAACGCTCAACTCCGATAGGATGCGATCAAAGATGGCATGAACGCCGGCCTTGATGGCGCTATTGCGATGATATGAGAAGCTCTGGTTGAGAAACAACTGTTGCGGCTGCAGCACCGGCGATCGACGCTCAAAGGCGCTGTCATGTCCCATCCCGGACAGCGCATCGTCCAGTGAGACAATGCTGCACCAGGCCACGTTCGCAATGAGCAGCTCATTCCAAGCGGCCTTCAACAGTATCACCTGATCATCCAGCGGCAACTGTGCAAAGTGCGGCATCAAGCGTGCATATTCGACCATCTGGTAGAGCTGTTTGTTGACCACCTGACACAGTGCAGATACGGCACCCTTGTAGTCTGGTTGTACCGTCGAATTTGGACCAACGCGCAGAAATGACAGTGCCCTGTCGCCGCTGTGCGCCTCCGCTCGCTGCTCAGCATCCAGGAGTCGCTCAATGGTGAAATCGCGGGACACGCTGTTGGGCATAAAATCATCGGATGCACTGTTGGCACCCACGTTACCGCTTCCGCCACCGGCACCACTCACACCACCAGACGCACCACCGCCAGATGCATTTAAGCGGGAAGTGGATGTGCGCGCCCCACGTTGTCGCTCTTCTTGGACTGCCTCGCGCTTCATACCGCAGGAGAGGCACTTCTGGTAGCGACAGTATTGGCAGCGATTGCGTTGTCTCTTGTCAATGATGCAGTTGCGATTCTCTCGGCACGCGTATGTGAGATCCTTGCGCACAGTGCGCTTGAAGAAGCCCTTGCAACCCTCGCAGCTGTAAACGCCATAATGTTTACCACTGGCACGATCCCCACAGATGGAGCACAAATGCTTTGACCCGCTCAACGGATGATTTGGCGGATATTGTTGCTGAGCCGGCGCCTGCGCCATTTGGTTCTGATTCTGATTATTGTTATTGCCACCGCCACCTGGCAGCACATTAACCATGTTCATCGCCTGCAGAAAGGGGCCGGGACTCTCGGCCTTGGGAGAGAAGCTGCTGTTGTTACTGTCATTCAGCTGCGATATATCCGGTTTCACCTCCTCTTTAATGGGACCCAGTCGGAATCCAGCGTCCTGATCACAATTATCCATCTCGTTGCTGTTCTTTTTCTTATTATTCTTGTTGTCACAATACGGCTATACGCATATGTGTGTGCGTGTGTGTATGTCTTGACGACTTTCCCCACTGCAGTTTCACTTTATCGTCAACAGGAACGCCACCGTGTCTGAGTCGGAGCGGAGTCTGGTTAACTTACAATACAAAATTGCTAGCTGCATAAATTGCAGTTGCAGCATTTACATAACTTTGCTATTGTTTTGCTTCTTTTCTTGGCCTGCTCTTTGCCGAAATTCTTATTTGCTCCTCTCCACAAAAAAAAAAACAAGAATAAGTGTAGACAGGCTTTCTGACTAATGATTAAATACTTTTCGCGTCGACGTTTTTTTTCTCAACAAAGACAAAGTTCACCACAGCAACTTCAACTCACCAACGGCCAGCCAGTGTTGTCCAGTGTTCATATATTGTAGCTGTTGTTTTTGCTGCACGAAATGACAAGCACAAAACACAAAGACACTAAAGATTGGGAAAAACAATTGACTGATTCTGTTTGCATTAGCAGTGTTTTGTTTAACAAATGGCAATTAAATATGCGCGTTTTGCATTTTTGCGAGTGCAACAACCCTGTGTAGAGCAGACCACCACCAACAGAGTTCTCACCACAAGCACAACACAAGGCAACTCTGTGTCTGTCGCAATATAATTTTTGTTGTACTTGTAAACGCACAAACACAAACAAACATACACAACCGCTTCGAGACAGACGCAAACACAGACAGCAGCGACCCTCCTTGCCATTATGTACGGCGTATGCAAAATGCAAATACATGTAAGCATTTGGATGTATGCACATAGATATGCTTACATATGGACAAAGCGCCAATTCTCCGACTCCGGCCTCGGCCCAAATAATCGACAAGGCAACAAACCAACAACAAACAACAAATAGTATGTACGAGGCCTTAATATTTTTAAAATATGCCAACAACTTATTGAGTCCACATTTAAATCAAAGTCGAATTAATATTAAATTTGGTATTAATGAATGCTGAATGCACAATGCAACTTACTTGCATGCGCACTTGTTTGATTTCACGCAACGATGCTACGGTTGTTTATCAGTTTTTGCGGTATCCTTACGCACACATTCACATTCGCACATAAACAGATTGATGGAAAACAATTGATAGAAGCGTTTAATTGTAATTATCTTCACCGAACTGATCTGCCGTCCAATTCAAACGCACTGCAAACAAAATACGTAAAAATACTAAAGCACTAAATTTGCCTTCTTTAAAATACTGAATACTGTCATATCGTTATCGAAATATCGGCAAATAGTGCGCGCAAAAATAGCTTAGTTGAAATAAAGGGGAATTTTACATTAAATTATCCCAATCCTAACTAAACTTTATGCTACTTTTGTTAAAAACTATTTACAGATAAACTTATCTAATAATAACAATAATTTTATTTAACTGAAATAAATGTAGGTGCATAAGTAAAATGTAGTTGTATATATATACTATATGTATATACATAAATGTATATTTGTGTTTATATGAAATTAATTACAAGTGCTGATTGTGTAAAAAATATGTACAAGTTCATGGAATATAAATCCAATAAAACTATGTAAATTATTAACTAATCCAAATCGCTTGATGAATCATTGAACGGATTGATCTTCAACGTTAATTCATTAATGCGCTCGTTTAAATACTTAATCTCGTCGCGGTAAATGGCTGCCTCATAGAGCATGTTCTCGTATTCGCTCGATTGGCAATGGCTTTGGTTTTTAGTCAGTCTTGGACACTGACCTGGTTCTCCAAAGTTCAAGTAGATTGGAATATATTCGGCACTTGAACTTCGACAAATGGGACATTGTTCTGAGCTGCACGCAGTGTTAAAGAATCAATTAATTTGATTTTCAATTTGATAATCACATTTATGACTCCCTACATATACTTACTTCTTCTTCCAGCGTTTCAGACACTTCCAGTGAAAGACGTGACCGCAGGTGCCGCCACAGATGTTATCCACAGACTTATAAGATTCCAAGCAGATAATACAGTGTACTTGACTAATGTTACTGCCAGTAAAACTAGTTGATGATTCCTCTAATCCACATGCTTCATTCAAGTTGTCGCTGCTATTGTTGCTGCTTCTTCTGCTACTGTTGTCAACACTGCTCATCGTGCTATTTCAACTGCCACACATTCTAATAATGATATTTTAGTGCGCCGTAGCAGCTGCCTACTCATACATCCTAAAGTGCAGTGCTTATCAGCACCATTTGTCACTCGTTTCGTTCCGCTCGCAGTCGCCAAATCTTTGTAGTCGTATTAATATAAGCATTCTACTTGCTTCTAGTATATACAGTTATTCCAGTAATTGTTTTGATAAGGAAATAAATTCTCACATATGTACATATGTATATTTTCAAATTTAACATATTTTATTGATCTAAGTTGTATAAGCAACTAACACAATAAGTCCCTGTACTTATTGTGAAAAAGCAGTTATAGTAAAAAACAAATATTGCTTATAACACAATTTTTAAAATTGGAAAATATGATTTTGGATTATGATGAAGACGAATTGATCTTAACAATTCGACTTTCGATTTCAATTTGTTGATTCATGGGGTCTGTCGTGCCTGTTTTTCGATCAACTTAATAAGCACTTTATACATTTTTAAGTACAAAGTTTAAAAAAAAACTCAAAACCACGAAAATGTATTTTTTTTTTCAAGTAAAATGAATGCATTTTTGTTTTGACAAAACAACAACACACACTCAGCACAACACTTATTCGTACACTCTCTTTGTAGGTCAGGTTTTCATCGAATTTTTGTTGCTTTTTTTTGTGACATGCATAACTTTTTATTCTTAAATGCACGCCGCAAGCTACTTAAAACACTTTCGTCTCGGCGCAGAAACTTAGAGGGCAGATATGAGAGCAGTTACTTAGGAATCTAATCCGCAAAAAACATAACCGTTATATTTACATATGTACACAATTAGTACAGCACGAAAATCAAAAAATGAGCGTGATAAATCGCACAATTATTTCAACCATTTTTAATAATCAAATTTAGCGTTTTTAATTCGCTGTTTTCAAAAATTATAGTACTTATATTAAAAAAAAAAATGCTTTATAAGACAATTATGCAGTCAAATATTTCAAAATTTTAGGTGAACAAATAAATGTTGTGATCAGTGTACCTAATTTTCTATACTCGTTCTTGCACGTGTATGCGTACATTCATACATACACATATAAACTTGGGGCATGGCCCCCCCCTTCATTCACAACTTTTACATTATATTGCTTTTTGCATTTTGATTTTTGTTTGTCAATTTTTGTGCATCCGGTTTGTGAAGCGGTTTTAAATAAATTTTCCGAAAATCCAAGGAAACTACTGCTATAGTTTTGTATTTGTTTTTAATAAATATTGAAAAAAAAATCGATCATATATATTGGCCCCCCCCTCATTGAAAAGCTGCCTACGCCCTTGCATATATGTATTTATTTATAAATACTGAACAGTTTGCCAAATCTTGTATATGTTCCCTCCATTATTATTACTAATGAAATGCATACTTTTCTAGTTATCAGTCTATATATAATAACAATAAAAGTTTACTAGATTTACCTACCTCTTATTTATGTTGGAACTGATCTGCCGTCCAATTTAAACGCACTGCACATAAAATACCCAAAATATGTATATTTAGCACAAAATTGGCCATATGACGATTATTCGAAGGTGTATATCGATAAATAACAAAACGAAGGTTCTCCGACAGACAAATGCAGCCCTGGCTTGAATGCGATTTCAATTTAAGTTTCATTTAAATAAATATGCACCTAAGATTATATGAATATATATTTATTTTTATAATTATACCGTACAGTCTAATCATCGAATATGCAAGAAAATTGTTCACATAAACTGTTCATCCTTAAATGTCTAATGCGTGCGTTTAAATACTCAATCTCATTTCGGTAGAGCTCCGCCTCGTAGAGCAGATTCTCATGTTGGCTTGCATCTCCTCCGATTCCGTGGCTTCGGTTTTGATTTTGGAACGGATCTGTTTCTTCAAAGTCCAAATAGATTTGAAAAATAATCGCCATCTGTACTGCGACAAATGGGACATTGTTTTGACCTGCATACAGTTTAAGATTAACTATAAATTAAATTGTTTTTTTAAATATCAATAAGTAAACTTACTCCTCCCACCAGCGCAGCAGACACGTCCAGTGGAAGACGTGTCCGCAGGTGCCAGCATATATATTATCCACAGCCTTATACTGTTCCGAGCAAATGACGCAACTCACATGGCTGCTAATCCTGTCAGCATTGGAATTGTTGTTGAAACTACGAGTGCTCCTTGCAGGAGTTTTTCGATTGCTGCCACTGCCACTTTGACTGCTGCTGTTCCAACTGACAGACATTGTAATAATGAACTTCTATTGCAAGCATTACAGCTCATCGCTGCTTATTACTGCTTATCAGCATCAATTGTCCGAGAATTCGCCAAATCTCTAAATCAAGCACCGAGTAGCACAAGGCGAAACGGATAAGAAGATAAAGGGCAAACACTTGTGTTTCAACAACAACCAGGTCAACTGATATGCTAAGTACTTATTAATATTTATGCTGATCGCTGGGCGTTTGTATTACGATTTATTTCCCTCCTCCCACTCGAGATAACCAGACAAATAAATATGTATATTACATATACTCGTATACATACAGTTCATCAAGTAATTGTTTTGACAAAATAAATAATTCACATATTTGATATATATTTTGGAAAAAAGTTAAGCTCAATAAATTACATTAATTCTTATTTTTTTTTCAGTTTCTTTAAGAACTACAGCAACGAAATATGTATATTAATGTAAGAAAAAATAAATGAAATACCAAGAATATAGAATGTGAATTTTTTAAATTGTCAAAACAATTTCTTGACTCACTGTATGTAATTATTGAAAATTTATGTTTGTTTATATTATTGTATATTCGATTACTTAGAGTGCATCTGGTTTTTTTTTTGTTTTTGTTTGTTGTCGTTTTAAAATATACTACGTGCGATCTATAATAAGTAGGTACAATCATACATACACAAGTTGCTTTACAAATACACATAAATATAAATAATATGGAATGTTTTATGACGACAATCTAGCTATCAATTGAGGTTAAGGTCCAGGATAGACCCCTGCCAATCAGATCTTAGCGTATCTGATATATATAAACAACTTTGTTAAAAAAAAAAAAACAGTGTACATATTTATATAAATAGATAAATGTAAATAGTATATAAATATAAAAGGTACAGTCGAGAGTGAACGACCATGAAATACCCCATCCAATGTTAACAAACAGTATACGATGAATCTCGTAAGATAAAAGAACTGTTAAATACGATTGAAGCAAATTGTTTTTACAAAATGGGTGGGGTATATATGTATGTTTATATTAATATTAATACTAGTTGTGATCAACGATAAATATCCATAAATAGGTATGATAACGATTACGATTACGATTTCTAGCAACGATATTGAGTGCACGATTTTGCATTTACAATATGTATGTATATATACATATGTATGGTATACTCGTATGGTATCGTATATCGTATAACAGTTATAATATTGGAAAGTGCACGATATATGTATGTTATACTCGTGCTATCATATCGTAAGCAGTGTTTGGAATTAAAGCATTTCGTTAGTCTTTTGGATTTGGAAACTGTGTTTGCACTTTTCTAGCATCGTCCTGGCCTTTGTCCTGGCTCTGCTGCTGCGATGCATCCGTGTCCTTGTGTGGAATGTCGGCGCTATAAGACAGCATTCTCTTCGGACTGTTGACGTTCATGTAAATGGGCGATTTCGTTACTTTTGTGGTTGTTGTCGGTGGTGATGCTGGTGGTGGTGGTTGCAACGTCCCCGTCGGACTTGGCGTTGCGGGCAGCTCCTCCTCCTCCAGTATGATGTCGTCCCCCACCATGGTGATGCGGCGCAATGGCGCTGATCCGCTGACCATTGAGCCAGTTCCTGGGCGGTAGATGGCGTTGCTCAGGCTGTTCCCGCTGCTGTTGAATCCGTTGTTGATGCAGGAGTGATTGTTCTTCTTGAGTGGCAGGCGGCTGTTCCCGTTGACCCCGCCCCCCATTGTTGTTGTTGTTGCCAGCAATGTTACCGATGGCGGTGGGGGCGTAACCAATGGCGCTACATTCAATTTGCTTATTAGATCCGGTCTCCTTGACATTAACTCTAGCGATTGGGTCGATTTTGGCGAAGATAACGCTACCGTCGATGGACCGGGATGGGAGTCTAATTTCAGTCCCGCTCCCGATGCCGCTCCCGACGCCGCTCCCGATGACGCCGCCGCTGTTGCGCCTGCCGACATCTGGGAGACGAGAGTGCGGCTGTGGTTGTTGCTCAACCCGGTATCTTTCCATTTCTCTGAAACGATTTGTGACCGTGACTTAGTCGACGCAGTTCGCATGCGGTTACAACCCATATCAAGTTACATACCTGCCGCACTGCTGGCTCCATTCGTCTTGCCGAAGGGCAGGAGGAGGCGCGCCGACTGACAGAGGACGACCGTCTTGTAGGCTTTGCGGTACTGCTTGTTCATTATAACGTAGATTATCGGGTTGATGCAAGCGGATAAGTACAGCATGATGTAGCTGAAGATGTGCAAGCTCGGATGCTCCACATGCTTATCGGCCACTTTGACAATTGTTATCGGCAGATAGCAGATGACAAAGGACAGGAATATGGCCAGAACCATTTTGGTGATGCGCCACTCGTTACGCTTGGCCCGCACCTCACGCTGATCCTTGACCCGCGTCGGAGCGGGCTTCCCCCCGCCAGCAGTGACTACTGCTTCTGGCACGTCTGTGGAATAGCTACTGCTGCTGTCGGAGGACACACGGCTGGGTGGCAATGCCGCAGCTACCTGAGAATGCATCTGACTCTGAGTGGGAGTTTGGACATCCGCACCAGAGGGCAACGATGTCGCGGCGGCAACGGGTCGCAGATTATTGGGTATGGAATTCTGTTTGTTGGCATGACGTTTGAGCCGCTGCTCAGACTTGTGGACCACCCAAAAGATCTTGGCATAGCAGGCAATGATCACTAGGCAGGGTATAACAAAAGCTGTGATAAACAGCGTCGTCTTGCTGCTATGTCCATGCTCGTCGCTCATTATGGAGCACGTTTGCAGACGGGGATCGTAACCGAAGCGGCCCCAGGCTCCCAACAGAGTTGGCAGCTGCATTCCATAGGAGACGAGCCAGCAGGCAGCGATCATGATGGCAATCCAGTGTCGCTTATAAATGCGGGCATAGCAGCCATGGTGGGTGATCATCACGTACCGATTGATCGTGATCATCGCGATGCAGAGCAGGGAGACGCCAATGTTACCGTACTGGATGAACGGGATCAGGCGGCAGAGCACTGCGCCATGTCGCCAGGTGCCCTGCACAAAGCGCAATCCCTGGAAGGGTAGCACCAATGCACAGAACAGCAGATCGGCAATGCAAAGACTGCACATGAAAAAAGAGAATTCAATCAATAACATAGCAATCAGATTAGGAGTAATCTTACCTGATAATGAAGGCGGCTGCCACATTGCGCACTTTGGGGCACTTGAGCAGAGCCACAACGGTTAAAAAATTGCCACAAATGCCCACGATCATAATCAGAAATGTCATGATCGCCGCAAAGGTCAACAACGACTGAGAGAAGCTGAAAGAAAAAGCACAAGTGATCATTTGAAATTGATTTTTAAGGTCTTCAAACGATCAATCTGTGATCCTTAAAGTGATCGTAATGACCTTTAGTCTGCTGGGTATATAATATCTGGAGTGCTTCCGCTGGCTAAGAATCACCAGCCATTGTTGACACTCACAGACATTCACATATTCAGACTCGAATTCGAGTTCAGACTGACTCGTTCTGACGATCAGAATGTAGTTGATCGCGAGTAGAGAGGCACAATCTGTTCCATATGCAGTGGGAGACGCTTGAAATGGTCCGCGTAATATTAACGATCTGTTATCAGACCTTTCACACTGCGCTATAATTACACAGCAAGCACTGATAGGGTCGAGGGCATGTAGCAAGCAACCTACCCGCTGTCATCCACAGCAGCATCCAGAGCAATCGTTGGCCCCGGTTCCATATCGACGCCATAAGCAAGGCCCAGGTCCGGTGTTGTGTCGTCACTCATGCTATAAGAATTGAGCAGAAAGAAAGGACAGACACATGAGGTTTCAGCTTGAGGCAGGCTGAAGGCATAAACAGTGAGTGGAAATACTTGATAAGGTTGTTATCCGTTAGTTGTCCCTATGTATAGCCTAAGCACCGATCGATCGATAACTAAGAAACGAGAGAAGAAAAACGACAACCGACCACTGCCAACTGGCGACTAAACTTTGATATTGCCTAGCATCAAGTGATGTGCAAACCCGGGGCGGCACCCGGGATTCGGATTCTGTCTTACATGGGGGCCCTCTTCTTTTGTTTTGCGCTCACATCACATTGGCTGTTCCTTTAGACTACAATAAATTAGTGTCAATTAAATAATTTAAAGAGGTCACACACACTCGGCGCACTGAGAACCAACACATACCCATACCCATACCATGCACCACCATCTCTTTAGCTCCGGGTGCAAAGATCAACGCCGAACCTTAATTAATTGAGTGCTCTAGAGTCTGTTCCAATACTCGTACAAGTATGACACGTACTGAAATGCCGGAACACTTTAATATTTATTATTACGTACATATGTATGTATGTAGTTCTATGTATTTCTGAGAAGTTGACGCCCAGTTCATGATGGTTTTACTCACTATTAAAATTTACTACCTTGGATCGGCAAATAATTGGTTTATTAGATTGATAGAAGATCACACTTTCGAAAAGATATTATGATAAGTATATTTAGGGCTGTAAATCGGTTTGTTTAATAACATTTCTTCACTATAAAAATTTATTTTGACCGCCTATGGTGCCTCTGAGCTTATTTGACCCACTACTCTTACATATTACATATATTAAGTGAATTTATCTTTAAATAGAAATGATATATATGTAAAATTTTAACGCAGATTTATTAAATAATATTTAAGCCAAAGCACAATATTTTCACTAAGCAATTAAAATAAAACAGTGGAAGAATAATAACAATTCATTATCTTAAGTTGATCAATTTTTTTTTTTTATTTTAGAAACTCGAACCAAAAATTCTGCACAATTTTGAAGGTTAGCAGCCTTGATTATTTGTTCATATTAACTGAAATATATCTATAAGATCGACTTATTAAAACCAGCCGATCGATAAATCATTAGACCGACAGATTGTAATATTATTGCATTTTATTAAGTCAAGATGTTACGATTTACATTCACTAAGAAAGATCGCTAAGGTGTAATAACCAAGATGATTGGTTCGTTAAATCTACAGATCGTTGGTTGCGTATACGCGATGTTTAACAGCTTTCGATCGTTTCGACTACAGCTATACACTCTAAGTAGATTGTTTGTGAACAGTAAGTGCAATCATAGTGTGTGTGTGTGTGTGTGTATGTGTATATGTGTTTGTATACCATATCTTATCAGCTTGTAGAACTCACCTGGGCTTATTGGTGTGAGGCACATGCGATTGTTATTAGATGTATTTAATTTCTCACAGCTGTATTGACGTACACGCTCCGATTGCGACACAATCACCAATCACAGATCATCAATCTCTGAACACAGATTCACAGATCACTAGAACTATTTCTTATCAGTTCGGTCACAGCTCAGCTCTACTCAACACAGCACTATTTTGTTATTTGTTATTGTTATTAGTTGTTTGTTATTTGCTGATCGTTGTTCACGTAATCGCAACTGTAGTGATATTCCAAGTACCTTTTTGTACTTTTAGATTCAAGTGTAGCCAAATTGAAGTCAGGCTCAAAAAGCGTTCAGATGCTATGAGTAATAACTGAACTCAACAGATCTGAGCTCAACTGAACTGAACTGAACTGACTGCGCTCAACTCAGCTGTAAACAGTTGTCGTCCGCTCTCAGTTGCCGTTGTTGGTGGTTATTCATGAATACTCAGCGGCTCTGAATCTGACTGTGACTGTCGCTGGGGATGCGGATACGGATGGTGGGAAGGGGTTAGGGGAAGTGGGGAAGGGGCCTGTCGGGTGATTCAAATGCCGCACCGACGATCACGACGATCATGACTAATACACTTGGGATTCAAGCATTGCAGACTTTTGAGACTTCTTCGGTATTGTGTGTTCGGTCAGGTATAAATGTTGCAACAACAATCGCGTTATCAACAGCCACCTTCAACATTGGACGCGGAACGGCGAGTACGATCAAAACAAACTGCCAACACTAAATGAACTATAACGGATAACGGACAATTGGCTCTCGTCGCCTTCGCGCTTGCGTTTTTCTACAACGACTGCACGTTATCGGACTACTCATTTTGCGGGAGCATCGCAGTCGCAGTCGCAGTCGTCGTCGTCGCAGTTAATGTCAGATTCACTGCTTTCAACTGATATTGACAATTTTCCCTCTCTCTGTCTCTGAATGACCGCACGCACGCTCTCTTTCGACCGCTCTCTCTTCGTCGGAATCGCGTTCGCTCTCGCTCTCGCTCTCGTTGCTGCTGTTATTGTTATTGTACTTTCACACGCAGTACATATTTGTTAGACAACATTGAAGTATGGTGGCGGCGGCGGGGGGATAACGATCGTGTTGGGTACTGTGTGGATTGTATGTGTTTGCATTAAACGAGTATTTGTGTATTGCGTGTGTATTGTATATTTGACGATAAACAACGACACGCACGACGACACGCGGCCCGCAATTCACAATCCCATCAGACAATACGAATGCAACAACTAAACAGTCATGCACAGTGAATAAATAACATAGTATTCAATCTTACAAAAATTGCCTACTTGTGGATCTATATAAATAAATATGTATGTACATACAGTTGGATATGTGTACACTGATAAAAAAAATGTTCTAAAATTAAGATTTTGGTCTCAGAACTAAGAGTTTTGGTCTAAGAAATGCGTCAAGAACATAAAATTCTTGAATTTAGAAAACACATCTTGATTTTAAGAACATTTTAAATAAGAATAAGTTCTTATTTTTAGACCAAACAGTCTTAAATTCTCAAGCAAAAAAAATAAAAAAAAGGCAGGTGTTTTTTTTTAAATTTAAATTTACATGAAATCGTAACCGAAAGAACATTGTTTTCTTAAATCGAAACTGAAAAGCTGGTATTAAATTCAATTATGTTGCTAGCTTTAATCCTCGTGTTTAAATTAACTAATTAATTAACTAGTTTTATTTATTTCGAAGCCGAAAAATAAAAAATCCCGTAACCGTTACGAAACCGATATACAAGGATTTTGTGTAACATAGTATAACCGAAAAACAAACACAAACATATACGCTTTGATTTAAAACCCTGTTAGTAATCCGTCGTCGTTTTTCAGCTATTTAACAAGAATACATCAGAACCCGTTATTATTAAGTATTCGTTGGAAAAAATAAGAACAAAATATTTTGTCCCTTAAAAAATTAGTTTAATTTGTCTAAACCAGGGATTAAGACCTTAACCTAAACCGTAACCTTTAACCGGTGAAAGCCGATTGAAATTTGTAACCGAAACTGAAACCGTAACCGAAAAGAACTTTTTTCGCTGTACCCAAACCCATAAACCGAAACTCTTTTAACCGAAATAACCGTTTAGTAACCGATTCATTTATAAGGGTTTAAGTTTGAGCAACTTTGATAACTTCGAACTGCCATAACTTTGTCAAAAGTTAATTAATTTCCATGCGCAATGTAAATTTGAGCATAATTTTACTTCTAAATTCGTTCTGCATTTAAATTTTGTTCATTTTGTTCAATTTTGTTCAATTAATTGACTCTTGACAAAGTTATGACAGTTCGAAGTTATTAAAAATCAGTAATATCAAAATAATCGAAATTTTCAAACCAAATTTATATGAGATCAAATTATAATAAAATCGACATTACGCTGAACTATTCCAGTAACCAGATAACATTATTTTCCAGGCTAGTAAGAGCATTAAGTATTTTTTTATTTAGAACAATAAATAACGCTTCTTATTTTGGTCAACCGATAACCCTAATTTTTATTTTTTTTGTGAACCGAAACCACACCGGTATTTTTAAACCGAAACTTACAAAAAATCGATAACCGTTACGAAACCGATACTCCAAGATTTTGCATAACCAATAACCGAAAACCTTAATTCGAGCATAACCGAAACCATAACTGAAACCGAAGTTCGTTTCGGTTTTAAATCCCTGGTCTAAACTGTATCGGTTGTTTTTTGCAATCATTTAAATGTTTGTCACTTTGTTGATTAATTGCGTACCCTGCAGCCTGCTATTAAATGGGCAGAAACGGGTATAATACCTTTATACCAATGTATGATCTAATACATACAAACCTTTTGCTGTCAAAATTATTGTAAAATGATGCAAATGAAAATTAACAAAATATAAAATTCAAAAACGATTACAAATTTTTTAAAACCTCTCGACCATTCCATTTAAAAGAAAAATTATTTTCTGTTTCTGTGTGTATATAATTTTGCTTTATAATAAAAAATTACCTTACATTTCAGTTAGTTTTATTTCGATAAAGTACATACATATTCATGTAAAATTCTTTACGAATTAAGTCTTAATTATTCAAAGAGTAATTTGTTCGGCTTTCAACTCTAGGCGGCTCTAAAAAAAATGGCATTCGGCACTGCTCAAAAAGTTATTTTTCAGTACAAAGAAGCCCAACCTTTTGGCGCACAGTGCAGAATGCCATTTTTTTTATATTTTTTTAAAATAATTTATTTATTTTATTTTTAATTTATATATTAAATTTAATATCGTTCGTCACAAAATTGGATATCAGAAATTTTGGGGCAGGAAAACCCTTTCGTCACTAGACTTTTACTTTGTAAAGAAGTTTTTTTTGGATATACATATAAGTGTTATTTAACATTTTAAAATTAAAATAATTTTATTTTTGTACCAGTACTGACACCGGAACCGAAAGGACAAAATCGAATTAGAACCTTTAACTGAAATAGTTTTTTCAGGACGAAGTGGCAGACGGGTGGTCAAATTCTTTACGAATTAAGTCTTAATTATTCAAAGAGTAATTTGTTCGGCTTTCAACTCTAGGCGGCGCGCCGTACGCATTAGCTAGTATTTCCTAGTTTTTCAAAAATAACGGAGCTCGGTGATTCAAAATTTATTTATTTATTTATTTATTTATTTAACGTCGACTAAAAGCAGTCGACAAAGAAGTAATTAATTAAGTATTAAATTAAATTATAAAACTAAAAAGTAGAATTAAAATTAAATAATATAATAAATTTTAATTTTTAACTGAAAATGAAAAAAAGAAAAATATAAATTTAAGTTTAAGCTGGGGAAATTCAAAAATGTTGATCCAACATTTGTTGCAAGGATTGGGGAAAACCCAGAAAAACCCAATCAGATCAATAAGAATTAGTATTTTTATTAGTATTGGTATAAGTATTAGAGTTAGTTATAATGCGGGTGTATATACTTTATGTGGAAATGTTAGTATAATAAGGGATTTCTCAAAAGGTATAGGTAAATAGAGGATTTAATGGAGGAGAGAGAGAGTTCAGTGGAAATCACGTGGTAGAGGCTATTATAATCGCTGCACAAAACCCGAAATTAACTATGCAAAGCGTAATCAGTCGTGCAAGTAGACAGGGACAAGGGCTGATAATTCCTAGTAGTTCTACGGGGGACCGAAAAATTGAGGCGATGTAAAAGGGAACTAGAATCAATCTCACCGCTAATCAACTTGTCAAGAAAAACAACACCAAGAGTCATTCTTCGGTTGACCAACGACGGAAGATTGATAAGAAGAAGCCTACTTGAGTACGATGGTAAACGAAGATCGGGATCCCAGTTTAAACCACGTAAGGCAAAAAGCAGAAATTGCTTTTGAACTGATTCAATTCTAACCTGATTTATATGATACTGTGGGCACCAAATGCATCATATAAATGCAAAATAGTCAATACCTATAATGTTTCTGTATTCTTGATCAGTGTCAGAAACCGGATCGAAACTTTTTAAGGAAATAATTTCCGAAATTGGGTAAAAGAGAGAAGAAGAGAGCACTGATGTTGCGATGTAGAAGCTTGTGGTGTTTTTGTTCGTGTTTGCACTGAAAAAAAGACCAACTTCTAAAATCCAGAACATTCATCTTAAATATTTTGTTCTTAAAATAAGACCATTTTAAGACTAAATTACTAATATTAAGAGTATTAATCTTAAATTTCGCAGTTCTTAATATAAGAATTAAAAATCTTAAATTGTTAAGAAAATAAAAATATGTCATATTTAATACGAAGACAATAATGGCACTGTGGCGCTCTTGTTAGAGTCGCCGCTTCAGTTTGATAACAAGCGAGGGTTCGAATCCCACTCTTGCCAAGGAAAAACATATGAAAGGGAATATGTATAACAATAATATTATAACACACCAAAAAGAAAAAATATAAATATCAAAAAAAAAAAAGGTTCAAAGTTCAAAAAAGTCACCTGCCATATATTTTTATTTTTGGCTTGAGAATTTAAGACTGTTTGGTCTAAAAATAAGAACTTATTCTTATTTAAAATGTTCTTTAAATCAAGATGTGTTTTCTAACTTTAAGAATTTTATGTTCTTGACGCATTTTTTAGAAAAAAGTTCTGAGACCAAAATCTTGATTTTGGAAAATTTTTTATTATTAGTGTGTGTACGTTTTAGTGTATGTTTGTAAATGTGCGCAAATACGTACATATGTGTTAGGGTATCCAATGGCTTTGCCGCGGGGTACCTTGAGACTTCGACTGTGTACTCTCGGTTAATTCAATGTTTCAAAACAAAGAAGCAATTGAGATTTGTTTCAAAATGATACTTCGATTATACATTTGACTTTAGTGTATTAAAATATTTGTACGCGATTTTCATTAATTTCGCATAAAAAATGCACATTTTTTATATTTTCACTTTTTTGATATGTTTTTTGACATACTTTTATGGCCCGCCTAATATTTTCATAGCAAGAATTCATGGACCTTTGGAAAAGCATAATCTCCGTGCCATTGACCTGAAAATACATTATGATGTCAATCCCAAATATATGAATACAAGTGAGATCCAAATGTTTTCGACAATGAATCAGGGTAGAAAGATGGTAATGACAGAAAATCTAACAAGGGAGAATGAATATTGCAATCGAACGATTGATCAAGGTAAAATTGAAGAATTCGTCGGAATCGCGTTCGCTCTCGTTGCTGCTGTTATTGTTACATTGTTATTGTTATACGAATGCAACAACTAAACAGTCTGGCACAGTGAATAAATAACATAGTATTCAATCTTACAAAAATTGCATACTTGTGGATTTATATAAATAAATATGTATGTACATACAGTTGGATATGTGTACACTGATAAAAAAAATGTTCTAAAATTAAGATTTTGGTCTCAGAACAAAGAGTTTTGGTCTAAGAAATGCGTCGAGAACATAAAATTCTTGAATTTAGAAAACACATCTTGATTTTAAGAACATTTTAAATAAGAATAAGTTCTTATTTTTAGACCAAACAGTCTTAAATTCTCAAGCCAAAAATAATAAAATAAGGCAGGTGTTTTTTTTTAAATTTAAATTGATATAAAATCGTAACCGAAAGAAAATTGCCGGTATTAAATTCATGTTGCTAGCTTTAATCCTCACGTTTAAATTAACTAATTAATTAACTAGTTATATTTTAAGCCAAAACCATACCGATATTTCGAAGCCGAAAAATAAAAAATCCGGTAACCGTTACGAAACCGATATACAAGGATTTTGTGTAACATAGTATAACCGAAAAACAAACACAAACATATACGCTTTGATTTAAAACCCTGTTAGTAATCCGTCGTCGTTTTTCAGCTATTTAACAAGAATACATCAGAACCCGTTATTATTAAGTATTCGTTGGAAAAAATAAGAACAAAATATTTTGTCCCTTAAAAAATTAGTTTAATTTGTCTAAACCAGGGATTAAGACCTTAACCTAAACCGTAACCTTTAACCGGTGAAAGCCGATTGAAATTTGTAACCGAAACTGAAACCGTAACCGAAAAGAACTTTTTTCGCTGTACCCAAACCCATAAACCGAAACTCTTTTAACCGAAATAACCGTTTAGTAACCGATTCATTTATAAGGGTTTAAGTTTGAGCAACTTTGATAACTTCGAACTGCCATAACTTTGTCAAAAGTTAATTAATTTCCATGCGCAATGTAAATTTGAGCATAATTTTACTTCTAAATTCGTTCTGCATTTAAATTTTGTTCATTTTGTTCAATTTTGTTCAATTAATTGACTCTTGACAAAGTTATGACAGTTCGAAGTTATTAAAAATCAGTAATATCAAAATAATCGAAATTTTCAAACCAAATTTATATGAGATCAAATTATAATAAAATCGACATTACGCTGAACTATTCCAGTAACCAGATAACATTATTTTCCAGGCTAGTAAGAGCATTAAGTATTTTTTTATTTAGAACAATAAATAACGCTTCTTATTTTGGTCAACCGATAACCCTAATTTTTATTTTTTTTGTGAACCGAAACCACACCGGTATTTTTAAACCGAAACTTACAAAAAATCGATAACCGTTACGAAACCGATACTCCAAGATTTTGCATAACCAATAACCGAAAACCTTAATTCGAGCATAACCGAAACCATAACTGAAACCGAAGTTCGTTTCGGTTTTAAATCCCTGGTCTAAACTGTATCGGTTGTTTTTTGCAATCATTTAAATGTTTGTCACTTTGTTGATTAATTGCGTACCCTGCAGCCTGCTATTAAATGGGCAGAAACGGGTATAATACCTTTATACCAATGTATGATCTAATACATACAAACCTTTTGCTGTCAAAATTATTGTAAAATGATGCAAATGAAAATTAACAAAATATAAAATTCAAAAACGATTACAAATTTTTTAAAACCTCTCGACCATTCCATTTAAAAGAAAAATTATTTTCTGTTTCTGTGTGTATATAATTTTGCTTTATAATAAAAAATGACCTTACAATTAAGTTAGTTTTATTTCGATAAAGTACATACATATTCATGTAAAATTCTTTACGAATTAAGTCTTAATTATTCAAAGAGTAATTTGTTCGGCTTTCAACTCTAGGCGGCTCTAAAAAAAATGGCATTCGGCACTGCTCAAAAAGTTATTTTTCAGTACAAAGAAGCCCAACCTTTTGGCGCACAGTGCAGAATGCCATTTTTTTTATATTTTTTTAAAATAATTTATTTATTTTATTTTTAATTTATATATTAAATTTAATATCGTTCGTCACAAAATTGGATATCAGAAATTTTGGGGCAGGAAAACCCTTTCGTCACTAGACTTTTACTTTGTAAAGAAGTTTTTTTTGGATATACATATAAGTGTTATTTAACATTTTAAAATTAAAATAATTTTATTTTTGTACCAGTACTGACACCGGAACCGAAAGGACAAAATCGAATTAGAACCTTTAACTGAAATAGTTTTTTCAGGACGAAGTGGCAGACGGGTGGTCAAATTCTTTACGAATTAAGTCTTAATTATTCAAAGAGTAATTTGTTCGGCTTTCAACTCTAGGCGGCGCGCCGTACGCATTAGCTAATATTTCCTAGTTTTTCAAAAATAACGGAGCTCGGTGATTCAAAATAGTCAATACCTATAATGTTTCTGTATTCTTGATCAGTGTCAGAAACCGGCTCGAAACTTTTTAAGGAAATAATTTCCGAAATTGGGTAAAAGAGAGAAGAAGAGAGCACTGATGTTGCGATGTAGAAGCTTGTGGTGTTTTTGTTCGTGTTTGCACTGAAAAAAAGACCAACTTCTAAAATCCAGAACATTCATCTTAAATATTTTGTTCTTAAAATAAGACCATTTTAAGACTAAATTACTAATATTAAGAGTATTAATCTTAAATTTCGCAGTTCTTAATATAAGAATTAAAAATCTTAAATTGTTAAGAAAATAAAAATATGTCATATTTAATACGAAGACAATAATGGCACTGTGGCGCTCTTGTTAGAGTCGCCGCTTCAGTTTGATAACAAGCGAGGGTTCGAATCCCACTCTTGCCAAGGAAAAACATATGAAAGGGAATATGTATAACAATAATATAACGCACCAAAAAGAAAATATATATATCAAAAAAAAAAGGTTCAAAGTTCAAAAAAGCCACCTGCCATATATTTTTATTTTTGGCTTGAGAATTTAAGACTGTTTGGTCTAAAAATAAGAACTTATTCTTATTTAAAATGTTCTTTAAATCAAGATGTGTTTTCTAACTTTAAGAATTTTATGTTCTTGACGCATTTTTTAGAAAAAAGTTCTGAGACCAAAATCTTGATTTTGGAAAATTTTTTATTATTAGTGTGTGTACGTTTTAGTGTATGTTTGTAAATGTGCGCAAATACGTACATATGTGTTAGGGTATCCAATGGCTTTGCCGCGGGGTACCTTGAAGTCGTGTTCTCTCAATTAATTCATTGTTTCAAAAAAAAAATCAATGAGATTTGTTTCAAAATGATACTTCGATTATACATTTGACTTTAGTGTATTAAAATATTTGTACGCGATTTTCATTAATTTCGCATAAAAAATGCACATTTTTTATATTTTCACTTTTTTGATATGGTTTTTGTCATACTTTTATGACCCGCCTAATAATTTCACAGCAAGAATTCATGGACCTTCGGAAAAGCATAATCTCCGTGCCATTGAACCTAGAATATATTACGATGTCAATCCCAAATATATGAATACATGTGAGATCCAAATGTTTTCGACAATGAATCAGGGTAGAAAGATGGTAATGACAGAAAATCTAACAAGGGAGAATGAATATTGCAATCGAACGATTGATCAAGGTAAAATTGAAGAATGGAAAACGGTTGGAGAGTTGACTACTGCAAATGCAGTGCTCAATCTGCTGACATTGCGGGATTGGATAAATCAACATGACTTGACTATAGATATACTAAGGGGACTCTTGCATGTTATAACTTTCGGGTCTACACTGTTCAGTACAATTCGCTTTGGGCATTACTTTGCTGGCTTTGTTGAAGTCGCTGTATAACTACAAAAGGAGTTTGAACATTCAAATTTTGTCAGAAAATACTATGCAGAAAAGTAAGGACCAAGCTCAAGGTGTAGAGAGAGACATTGCAAACGGAATATCATAGATTTAATAAACAACAAAAAGATTACAATGATTCGACTCTAGAAGAGTTCATGACTTTTCAAGAATCAGCGCCATTCGATCAAGAAACCGAAGAACAACTGCAAACGGAGCATGTAGTTACAATGCAGAGTATTGAAGAACTACAATATGAGATGGATGTTGAAAATCTAACAGAAGTATCAGATGAGTCTGAACCTCATTTTGCATCATCTGCAAGCGGCCAGGAAATCGAACTACCTCAAAAATCCAAAACAAATGATGCTGCCCGAATTGGTGGAGACTTAAAAGATGCGGTAGACAGTATAAGTGATGATCGTGTACCTCTATTCATACCATCTGAACTTAATCCAGAAGCAGAAGAATATTTGCAAACTATGTATCCAAGCATGAAAGATATTTTAAGTTCCCTGCACAATAAAACCGAAGAATATTTGCAAGCTGAACAAGATGATGATGGCGATTTAATACAAGATACATTTTCAATCAATAAAGAAACCGGAAAATTGCAAAAAAATGAGGTTATTACTTTCCTTAAAGGATCAGGAAGTCAATCACAAGGTATTTCGACCAAGGCACACTTACAAGATGCGGAACAACTTAAAAGTCAAGCCGACTCATGTGATTTTAAAGCTCCTCGCAAACCATCTCAGCATGATCAAGTAATCGATGATCATCTGCAAATGAAGCTTGACGATATATGTAATGAGGTTGCTACTTTTCTTGAAGGATCGGAAGACAGTATAAGTGATGATCATATAAAGCAAGATGATGATGATTTTATACTAGATACATTTTTGTTCGATAAAGAAACCAAAGAATTGCTAACGATGCGTAAAGATATAGAGGTTACAGACCTAACAACCTCAAAAGAAGGATCAGAAACCCAATCGGAAGTTATGTCGACCAGGGAAGACATACAATATGAGGAACAGATTGGAAGTCAAGCCAACTCATGTGATCTTGAAGCCCCACCTAAACCATCTGAGCAGGATCAAGTAATCGAAGATCATCTACAAGCGAACTTTGAAAGTATAATACAGAAATGTGGCGTAGAGATTGCAGATCCAACAATAAAAAAGGTTTTTACTCTTCATGAAGGGTTAGGAAGTAAATTAGAAGATATTTTGGTTATCGATGGATACTCTGACTCTCAAGATCGTGAAGCGCCTTGTTATTCTGAGAAAGACGACTTAATTTTGATCAGTGGATATTTGTCAGTCTCAGATGATTTTTTAGCTCTTCATCAACAATCCGGCACCGATCAAGAAATCAATTTTGTAACGAATGAAAATAATTTGAAGATTCAAGAACCAGAAGTGAATTTCCAAAATCATCTAGACGGTGACTTGTCATCTCGGGATGAAGATAATGATGAGATTTGTGATCAAGATCAGGAATCAGCTTCGCTGGATATAAATCCCAACCAGAGCATTCAATCTAATGAAATAATCCCGGAAGCTGTGAACTTTGATGGATCTGTTAAACTAGTTCTCTATACACCCGATGGTGAGCCTTGCATACTGGACTGCACTATTATACCTGATAATTAAATGATGATTCGGATCTTATAATATTTAATTACATAAATAAAAATGTTGAATACCCAAGAACCTCACACATTGCTTGAATTGATATTGATATTAATATTGATAAGGTTAAGACTCAAGTGCTGGTTCGATTTCGATTTCCATTTTTCTCCTTAAATATTTACTTAAATCGAAGAGATGTTATTTCCCGGTCTGTGTTTGTATTTTTTTATGGTGTTGATCGTATTCTTGATCGTCGTTAGATATCCAAATACTCGCACATACATAGATACATAGAAAATGGTGTGTGTAAATACCAATTGAAATCGTATATGATATCTTTTGATTTCTAAACAATTCTCCAGAGTTCTTTCTGTGTGTTGTTTGCCAAGAAAGTGCCCCGTTCCCATTGAAAGTGCATCTGATTAGTGGTCAGTTTGGAATCGATTCCAACAGCATGCCACAATAACATTATAAATATATACATACATATGTATATAAATATATTCTGTGTGTGTGTATGTGTGCCTGCATAAAAGCAAACATTTCACACTTCGAATGGATTGGGAGAGTTCAAGACGACGACGCGGTCAATTTTCAATTGTTGCTAAAGAGTTTTTCTTCTGACTCAGTTGTTTTGAGTAGAACACAGATACACACACACACACACACACACACACACACATATATACATACGTACTTGCATACATATAAACTATGAGACTCTCACTCTCATTTCCCATTCCCATTCCCATTCTTTCCGCTCTACTCAATGAACCCCGAGTCCAGTGCTCAGAGGGGGCCCGCACCCATCATTCGATTTCTCAGTTGCTGCTTCTATGATACTGTTTTTATATATATATAATATATATATATATATATATATATATATATACTACATATATACATGTGTACATATATCTTATTTGTTTCTGTTTGCTCGGTTAATTAATTAAGACTTCCAATTTCAATGACGCTGATGACTTTGAATACCACGAGACCATCGTGAACCAAGTTCTATCCCAGCCCCAGTGCAAATCGAATCGATCTGCTTGGCGTCGACCTATAGCTCTTAAATTTGGAACACGGCTCGATATGGAGTTCACTTAACACGAAAGTATCCCTGATCATATATGTATGTTGTACTCTACGATCAATAATTGACAATTATTAATTGTTACACACTAGATTCAATTTGTAATCATTCAAAGTCTGAAGATCTGGTCAGCTCGAAATATAAAGTTCAAAATATACAATCTGTGAAATGGTTTAAGACAGCTCAAAAATAACTAAGCAATTCCTTCATAATGTGAATTTTGACCCCGCATTTGACTTGGTTGCAATGCGAATTTCAAGTTGTGTGAAAATTTAAGCCTCCTTGGTCTTACCGCTTGGACTCCACAGCGATCAGTCAGTCAGTCATTGAATCAGTCAGTCATTTCTAAGCTTTTTATGTACATACATATGTATGTACATAGATATTCATCTCAATTACTTTTATTAAAATGTGTCATAATTAATATATAATATAAGTACACTGATAAAAAAATGTTCTAAAATTAAGATTTTGGTCTTAGAACTAAGGATTTTGGTCTAAAAAATGCGTGGAGAACATTAAAAAATAAAAAAATTAAACTTTAAACTTTTTTTTTTATATTTATATTTTTTGGATTTTTTTTTATAAATGTTCCGATTATATGTTTCTTCCTTGGCCTAGAGCGGGTTTCGATCCCTGGGCATGTTATCAAACTGAAACGCGACTCTAACGAGAGTGTCACGGTGTCATTATAGCCTTCATATTAAATATGACATATTTATATGCTCTTAACAATTTAAGATTTTTTATTCTTATATTACTGCGAAATTTTAGATTAATATTCGTAGTATTATTAATTTGGTCTTGCAATGCAATTGCTTATTTTAAGCACAAAATATTTAAGATGAATGTTCTTGATTTTAGAAGTTGGTCTTTTTTTTCTGTGTAAGTACTGTGCGTTCTGACGTCCTACATTTTGATAAACTTAATTCTACAGTTCACAAGTATCTAAGTCTATGCTCTATATTTCTTGGGTAGTGTGTGTACAAGGTGTTGTTCTATAAGACTATTCAGCTTAGTCCAACTTGTAAGCCTGTAACTTTCTACGTTTTTGATTTTCATTCTTCAAATGTATACCCAACATTTAAATTCTACATAGTATCCGATAATATATTTACAAGAAGTTTACCCCAAATACTACATAAGAATATGTTTAGTAGTGACATAGTATTTCTCATTCTAATTTCTTGTATTCTGAGAGATTTTAGTTTAAAAATATATATATTTTAATTTGGTTATAAACCCAATACATATAATAACACGAGTATAATATAATATTTCTCAAAAGATTTCACCCAATCTTCTTTAAGTTTCTGTACCCTATATTTATTTGTATACCCCTGTATAGGGTATTATGTTTTTGTCATCAAATATTTATGTAACCCATAGTGAAACATGCTGAAACTTTGTATAAGTCTATATGTTTCCTGCAAGCAGAACTTATGTAAGCCGGTCAGATCAGAGCACATAGTTATAGCCACCAAAGTAATGAACGGTCGAAGACAAAGCTTTAGTATGAGAAATCACATGTCATCAATGAAAGCAAAAAAAGTTTGTTTTGTAGCGAACTATACAGAATTATGTAATTTATTTCAGTATTATAAAAATGTTGAATCGAAAACATCGAACATCGAAACAATCGAAAAGAAAAATTTGGTCCACTAAAATCAAAAAATAAAATTTTAAAAATATAAAATAGCAAAAACTCTATAAGGATATAACATTTTCGGAGTGCCGAAGGCGAAAGGTTTTTCGCCAAGTTACATCTTTTTTCACACTCCTTTTAACAATTAGTGTTATCTCTATACACAGAGGAAAAAAATCAAGTATTTCGTACTTAAAACGACACTTTTCGAATTGGATTTCTCACTAAGATTGAAATTGCCTTGGATCTTATTTCAAGTACGATATTTTAAGTACGAAATTTAAGTATTTTTTAGTAAAGCAAACTTAAATTAACTTTGAAACGTACTTGATTTAAGTACAATTGAACTTGATCCAAGTCCTTTTAATTCTGGTACGGAGTACAAAATAATGTTAAAATATGAACATGATACTTGATTTTAGCATATTTCAGACTTAATTCAAAGTCGTGTGAACCTGATTTGTAGGTATAAAATGTTCTTGAAATAAGTATTATGAGCATCATGGAACACCTCACGCTACCTAATAAAATTATCAAAATTATAAGCGTGGGTGTAAAAAAACTTTCAGTTAGTGTGAAAGTAAGTGAAGACTGACTACAGAAATTATTCTGTTAAATAAAGTCTTATATTGTCAGTGCCCCTCGAACTGCTCCTCATTGCAAATACGCTAGAACTATTTAAGGATTCGAAGCAAACGAACGCTAAAATGATATAAGAGTTAAGATACTTGATTTAAGATTTTACATACTTGATCTGTGAGTCGAACTTGAGTCTCGAACTTATATAAAGAATTTGTGTACTCATTTCTAGTAATTTAAGAGTTCTACTTGATTCAAGATTTTTGTTTCTTATATCAAGATTGTTAGTACTTGGTCATAGAATTTTAATGCTCATTTTAAGTAATTCGTACTTATATCAAGTATTATTTTTAAGTATCGAAAATACTTAATTCGAGTTAGCTCTGTATTCAATACTTCTATTATCCATACTAATTGAGTATTAATTTTGTCCACCCCATGAGGAATATTCCCTTGACTGTCTCTATGTGAGTAATTTCGACAAATATTATGCTCTCTTTTTTGTTTTCTGACCATATCATGCTTATAGTACATACATATGTACTATCGGCAGTCAGGCGGAAGAAACTACTCGTACAACTATGTAAGCATGAACATTGCTTGAACTCGAAAGAATTGGAAAATTCAATTTGGAAACCGTGAGAGATTACTCGCCAGGGCTGCGGGCAATCAGTTAATGATATTAACAGAGTTGGAATTTCTTTAGATAGCTGAGAAATAGTAGCCTGTTGCCCTGGTAGTGTATTGTATTTAAAAATTCCAAAAAAGAAACAATACCAAAAACAAAAACAGCCAATGTATAAGAACAATGTAAACAAAGCGGTCCGCTCATTTCAAATTACCCGATGATGAAGTCAATTGTTGTATACAATAAAAATTGTGTTGTTTTCCTTTTCGAAAGTTTCGTTTCGTTTCGTTTCATTTTCAATACCCTGTAACTGTTAAAATGTCGTAAAGAGAGTTCAATATTTTTAATGCTAAAACTAGAAAATTTAAAATGTAAGTTCGTATGCACATATATTTACGGATTATTGTAAAGTTAGTTTTTGTTATAAAATTACCCATTGATCTTAAGAACGTTTGGAAGCCAGAGTTCTTTGTAATTCAGGGTATTCGGATTAATGTACCATGTACATATCTATGGAAATAATGAAAAGAGAGTAATTTAATGTTGAAAAATAACCCTTTGATCTCAAAAATTGTGGACGCTAGAGCTAAAAAATAATTAAATGATTCATTTAATCCAGCGGTGGGCACGAAATTTTTATTTGAGAGCACTACAACAACCTCTACAACAAACACAACTTCTGAAGTTATAAGTGAAAGCAAAATTAACACATTTACGACTCTACGGCTCTGTGTGGTTGTTGTTTGTTTTTATGAGGGTCTGCTCAAAACTAACGGGTCAGAGACACGTATTTTGTTATTGTAAAGAGGCTCGAGATCGGCACTCTGAGCACTGCGTGTATTTTTTTATTGCACAATTTCGGGTGTCCGGCAAATAGGCGCCTTTACTCCATGTATTTTGTTGTTTTTAGCTCGTTCGAGTTCGGCACCTGTTCGTTCCAGTGCTTGTACGTCTGATTGGCGCAACTTTCGAAAACATAACGGACTGAGCACACAGAGCATCGGGAGCAAAGGCTTGCCCACCGCGAATTTAATCTATTGAATTATAATTTCCTTGTCAACATCAATTTCAAAAACTATTAGAACTTTATCTTTGAGTTATAGAATGTATACACATTTCTAGTGTACAACAATTGTCAGATGTTCTGCAAATTGTGCCCTTAAATTGAAATGATCTAAATAAATTCAAATTTCAACACTTTGAGCCATATGGTATCTGCAAGTCGCGCATTCCCCGTTGAAGCACTCTGGATGAGTGTGTTTTTTTGTTGTTTTATTTTTTGTGTTTCTAGCTGGATGGTTTGGGCAATTTGGGCTAGTGTGAATGTATAGAATTTAGTTTAGTACAAAATCGGCGCAGGAACGAGCGCGTCATAGTTTCCAACGCCGCATTCCTTAGGAGCACGCATCACCTCATCATTCACCCCGTCCACGTCCACGTTCGCGTCCACACCTCTCAGCGCAGAGTTTTGCCCAGTGTCCACTGGGGTGGAGCATGTTACGACAGTTGGATAGCCAGGCGCAGGCCCAGATCCAGCACCAGCTCCAGCTGCTCAGTGTGCCAGTGACGCAGCCCCTGGGATTGGGATTGGGGTTGGCCAGAAAGACTGGCGTTAACAAGAGCAGTGTGGATCCTCTAGTGGAGGAGAACCAGTTGTTCGAGGGTTACTCGGATGAGCTGCTGACGTTTGCGTGGATTGCCTGCATTGTGTTCATCATTGTCGGTGTTCCCGGCAATCTGTTAACCATTATCGCTCTTTCACGTGGCAAACAGACTCGCAACTCCACGGCCATCTTTATCATAAATCTGTCGTGCTCGGATCTGCTGTTTGGATGCTTTAATCTGCCACTGGCCACATCCACCTTCAAGGAGCGCGCCTGGACGCACAGTCATCTCCTCTGTCGGCTGTTTCCCCTGCTCCGATATGGCCTGATGGCCGTCTCTCTTCTCTCCGTCTCGCTAATCACCATCAATCGCTACATCATCATTGCCCATCCGCGACTGTATCCACGGTAATTGATTCACCTAATTATTGGCCAGTGATTTACTCCATTGATCTCCAACAGAATCTATCAGCGACGCTATCTGGCGCTTATGGTGGCCAGCACTTGGTTGATCACGTTCTCGATCATGATACCCACGTGGCAAGGTATCTGGGGACGCTTTGGCCTGGACACCAGCATTGGCTCCTGCTCCATACTCCATGACAAGAACGATCGTTCGCCCAAGGAGTTCCTCTTCATGACGGCCTTCATGCTGCCCTGCATCTGCATTGTCATCTGCTATGCCCGCATCTTCCTCCTCGTCCGCCAGGCGGCCATTCGGGCAGGCGCCAATGCAGTCAAGAATTCGGAGATTGCCACAACGCCGCCAATCCAAGCTACACCACAGCTGCAGACACTGGCCAAGAAGGTGTCCGACAAGGACAAGAACAAGGCGAAAAGCAGGGATAAAGATAAGGAGAAGAACATTGACTCCGTTAGTCAGGAGACAATCCATCCCTTCGTGGTTAACGCAAGTCTCGCCTTTATCGACGACAACGTCTCCTCGGAGAGCTTTCCCATCTCCTACAGCATTAAGAAGGAATCCCCCATCGATGCCAATGTTGTGTTGCAGGAGAAAAGCCTTGGCAACAACAAGGATGCGCGATCAGGATCGACAACTGCAACGGTAACAGGGTCCTCACTAAACGATACTAACATCAGCCGATCCCAGAACTTAATGGAGCAGGGCAGAAACTCGTAAGTATTCCAGGAAAATACCCCACAAATTGGAAAGATCAATGATCTTTCTAAAAGATGAGTGTATCTTTAATAAATTAGAAAGTACTTAACTAACGATTACCCTGTGGCCAGTTCTACTCACATTCCTAGACTAAACTGTCATCCGATCATTTTCAATGAGATAAGATAATGCGATTTAAAAGATCAAGAATGTTGTAGTTATTCCAAAAACTTCTGCAATATATTGTACTTCCAAAAAAACCTTCTTTACAAAGTAAGTCGAAAGTCTTTCCCTGCCCCAAAATTCTTAATATCCCATTTTGTGACGAACGATATTAAATTATTATACAATAAAAGTTTGGCATTCGGCACATTGCGCAAAGAGATCTCGATTCTGTATACCTAAAAATAATTTTAATGCGCAGTGCCGAATGCTAAACTAAAAGCCCTCAAAAATACCTTTCTAACGACATATACATATAACACATCTATAGCTTCTTCGGATTGGTAACTAGGTGTTCCAAATTTAAAGGCTTTTAGCTAACATTTCCTCATCAAAAATTCTAAGCTTTTTCAGCGCTTTGATCCAAACAAACAAACAGACAGATAAACAAACTTTTCATCTCATTTTGAGAAGGCCCTCAAAAATTTGAAATTAATATATCTTTTGAACCAAATGTCAGACTCGAATGATCGAGGTATTATTCGACGCGTATTTTTTATAAAGATTTTTAAAAATTATAAAATTTAACCAAAAGGCTTCAACGGGCCCACTAGCTGCAATCATTACAATTTTATGCCTTAGTATGCAGTTTTGATAGAGAAAGTCATACCTTTCGATCGGTATATAACTCGATTCGATCAGACAGTCGTAGCAAATTTTCCATTCTTCGTGTATATATTGCTAGTCGTCTTTTGCACACTTTGTGCTGCTTTCGTCACTAGTAATAATTATTAGTCATCCGATCTACAGCTAGTGTTTCATCAGAAAATGCCAATATCGATATATCGTGCAAATAAGGGATCCCAAAATAGAGTTATTAGTTTAAAAAAATCTCCGAGAATCTGTTTTTGAATGGGAATAGGGTATCTTGGAAACAGGATAATCCCATTTCCCATTTTTATTATGAATATTCATTGGAACTCTTACGTTTGGTTTAGGTACAAAATATAAAATAATAATTAAATTTATATTTTTATTTAGGAAATTTCAATTATAACCTTTTAATGATTTTATTCAGATAAAGAGATAGCTTTTAATAGTTTTTATAAAAATAAACATTCGTTGCGGTCTCTGGTACAAATACTTCGAGGACATTTAATAGAAGAGTTTTTGCAGCATAATTTTAATGTTCCCTTAAAATGTGAAAATTAAACATTTAACAGATAAGAAACTATTTTTGTACCTATTATAAAACACAAGCTGATCATATACTCATTAAGTTAGATCGTGATTTAGGTTAGGGTGTGAATTCGATTTAAGTTCACTTCCAATCATATGAAAGATAATATACATATTTTTATGTCGTTTCACTTTACAGAAAGAATCCGATAACGACTTCACTACGCACCTCTTTCACGCGATTTAGTCCCCGTAAATCGCACTACGTTTCCATGGGGAATACGTCGAATGCGTCGTCGATTTATCCGGGACGGATGAGTGTTAAGGATCGTCGATTGCTGAAGATGATACTCGTGATATTCGTGTGGTTTGTGATCTGTTATCTGCCCATAACGGTTGCCAAGATCTGGAAGAGTGCCAACAATGTGCACGTTTTCAACATAATGGGTTATCTGTTGATCTATCTAACCACCTGCATAAATCCATTGATTTATGTGCTAATGAGCTCCGAGTATAGACGCGCCTATTGGAACCTTTTGCGGTGTCATCAATCGGAGCAACAGCAACAGCATCAAAGGGCCATGAAAAAGCATCTTGAGTCGAATCGGGCAGCCAAAACATGATCTGTACGCATAGAGATCTCGCTCCCTCTCCCTACCCTGCTCACCGCTCACCGAGTTCCGTCCCCAACATCGACAGCATCGCAAACATATGAACAAATATATCAACTTGGCCACATATCCACATCCGCATCCGCATCCGAATTCATGTCCACATCCATATCTGTATGCGTATTCCCGAATCTGTAATTATTCTGAAGCCCCAAGCATACATAATTATGTCGATATATAGGGATCGTACCGATCATATGATATCTTAAATCATTTCGATCACAAAATATGATTTATTTCTTATTTAAGTTTTTTTTTTCGATATTTTACTGAGTTTTCTTCAATTTAAAAAAGTCAAGTTTCAAAAATTTAAGGATATTTTTTTTTCTTTGAAATCGTAGTACGATCCCTACTTATCTATAAACACCCGTATATAAAGTTTGGAGTCGCCGCCATTCCCATTGAACGCCCACGCTCTCCAAATTCTCTGAAGAATCGCGTGAGATTGAAGAAATGTTTTGTATTTTGTATAGTACCAAATGACTTTTTTAATATCTGGGTTTTACATTGTGAATTCCATGTTTAAGAACAATCGATGTTTTTGCTGCTTGCCGCTAATTATTGTACCAATACATACATATGTACATATGTATGTGAATACATACATACATATCTATAACAGAATGTGAATATAAGTATTTAGGTATATATGCATAGGATGCACATATCCTATGCACTTTCAATAAATGCTTCGAATAATTGATATATGTATGTAAGTAGTTTACGTTGTTTTCATCTCGCCAATCGTTTATCATAATTGGAATCGATATCGATATCAATATCGCTATCGTAATCGTTTTTAGAATCTTTTCTATTACCAGATCAATACAAGTAGAGCTCTTAATATAATTATTATCAATATACATATTGTATATGCCAGTTAATGTTAATGCGTACGAAACTTGGACTACTTAAGGCTAGTAACACAACTAAATGATCCAGTATTATTATGGTAATACTCGTCTGCATATAGATATCGATTACATATGCATGTATATCGATTACATATGTATGTATATCGACTTTGATTGATCAAATTTGAATCGTACGTTATTTTTTCGTTTAGTTCGGATCGCTAACGGTATGTATATGTATGTATGTATATGTAAACCTATAAATGTGTGTGTGTGTATAATATGTATATATAGTATATCGTATATAGTATATAGTATATCGCATATAGTATATCGTATATTATATATAGTGTTATTGTATGCATGTATATTGGATAAAATAAGTTTTTAATTTTAGTTATTTTAATTGCGATTGCGAGCGTAATAAAATGGTTTTTGCCTCACAGTGCTGGCTGCTATAATGACGCCTCTCACACCGATTCCAGATGCTCGGAGATCTCCAAAATGGGACTCTCGCTGAGAGGCTTCACCATCGTCTGCCAACTGGGCGTGAACAGACTGAGCACCGGCGTCGTTGTCTGTGATCTCACATGATAATCGGCGTCGACAAGTCCGTGATGCACATGACCATGACCATGACCATGCCCATGGACATGAATGTGACCATGCCCGTGACCTCCTCCATGGCTATTGAGCAATGCCTGTGGTGGAGTTGATGGTGGCGTTGCTGGCGTCGTGGACGGCGGTGGCGCCGATGTTGCTCCTGAAGCTGTTCCTGTACCTGACACACTGTTGAGCGTCTGGCTCACACCTGGTAGAGATTCACTTGCCGGCTGGCTAATGTAGGATGTCTTCAGATTCATTTGACTGAATGCATGCGCTCCCGGCATGGTCAGCGAGTGTTGCAGACGCGGAGGCCCACTCCTGGGCCGGTCAAGCATGGCCAGCTCGTACAGATCCTCGGCAAGATGCTGTTCGGGTGCAGGTGCCACCACTGCGTGCACATGGCTGTGATTGTACTGGACGTGCTGGACATGATGATGCCGACCCGCCAGCTGTGCCTCCAGAGCGTACTGCTTCTGGAATAGCTGACGCTTCTGCTGGAGCAGACGATGCTGCAGCAGCTGCTGTTGCAGTGGCGGCTTCTGCATCGGCGACATGGGTGACATGGCCACGCCGCCGCTGCTGCCCACCAAATGCTGGTGCGGATGCGGATACACGCCAGGCGGTGGCGGTGGTGGTGCATAGCAAGCATGACCATGGCTGGCATAAAGATCACTGCCCGCGTCCAGCAGCATCGGCGGTGGCGGAGGCGGCACATAGGACACTTGCTGGTGGTGGTGCTGCTGCAAATGATGCAGTTGCTGATGCGGCTTCACGGGCATGGCATAAAATTGACCGTGTGAAAATTGACAATTGGCAAGGCTGAGCTCCTCCAGTGCGAGATGACCATGGCCATGACCGTGCCCATGCCCATGCCCATGACCTTGACCATGTCCATGCCCATGGCCGTGAGCATGTCCGGGCGCATATACAGCAGCCTCCTGCTGCAGCTGCTGTATCTCCAGCCAGCCGTGGCGTTTGGCCTGCTCGTATCGATAGCTGCCATAGACGCGACTGGCACCCAGCAGTGAGTTGGAGCTGAGCAATCCCTGGGCCACCAGCCCGTCGCTGGCGCGGCGACCCTCCCGAAAGTGGACAGGCGAACGCTTATCCACAAAGGGCGGCGGCGGCGGCGCCGGCGATGGGTTGGTTGACTGTCTATGCGCCTGAGCCAGAGCTTGAGTAGATGGAGGCGGTGTCGCCGTTGGTGTGGCCAGCAAATTCACCGCACTGGGCATATGGATGCATGAGTTATGGCTGCTGTACAGGGAACGTTCCGACGAGTGCTCGCTGGAGATGGAGGCAGAGATGCAGGCGGAGGCGGAGGCAGAGGTCGCAGCAGCAGCTGCAGCTGCGGCGGTCGCGGCCAGCATCGAGTTGCTCATGCAGGAGGGGAGGCTGCCGGCAATATCCGGCACGGAGGGGAGCACAAAGTCAAGGCTCTCATAGGCGCTGCAGTTGCTTTTGGAGGAGCCGCGACTTAGATTCTGGCTAAGGCTCTTCGAATAGCTGCCGGCGAGGACACCGCTGGAGCTGCTGCTGCTGGCATAGGATCGCGTCCGTGTTGCCTGGGCACTGGTCAGATCCGTCGAAGATTGGGATCCCTCCTTGGCACCTTCGTTGCCCTGATCCGTCTCGCAGCCCTCGTCGGTGCTGGAGCTGCCCTGGGCAAGCACCTTCTTTTCAAAAGTCTTCTTCTCGCGCCTGCAACAACAAACATATTAATTGACATTCTTAGCCTCCGCTAGGGATGGGTATTGTCAAATATCGACATATCGATATTGACAGCGGGGAAAATATCACATAGAACATCGATATAAATATCAGTCATATCGTATTGAATATCGATAAGATCTATATTCTTCAGTTAAATTTAACAATATTAAATATTTAAGTATATAAATAAAAAAAAATTAAGTTATTTCGAATTTTACTAGAATTTTTAAGTTTATATATGAAAAATACCACACAAATAAGTACAAATTTTATTTCTAGCTGAACGTATACGAAATCTACCTATTTAATTTGGTGTTCCTAGCTCTTACCATCTCTGACTGACAAAGGGGCGGACGGACTTGACTATTTAGACTCTCTGCTTGTCTTATTGATCAAGAATATATAGACATTATGGTGTCTACATGACTCCTTTTATGCGTTACACATTTCGTGAGATAATTATAATATCATCTGCAAGGGTATAAAAACCAAACAAAATTTCGTGGAAGTTTTTTTTAAAATGGAGCTTTTTACATATAAACCAAAATCTCTCATAAAAAGCGACTTAGGACATTAGAATATTTCTAAAAATCAATGAATACAATACATACAAATGTGCGTTTTCACATGTTGTGAAATATTTTTCCAGAAACATATTCAAGTTACTTATTAAAAACAAGTTACACATGAATTATTATTCACTAGGACGACCATATCGACTGCACCTTTAAATAAATTACGTTTTTCTATATATTGTGACCCTTTTCTAAAAAATTGACTTCTAATATATGAAATCTCTCTTCCAGCTTCAAAATACAACACTTCAATTCTGATAAAAAAAAAATAGAAACGTTTGATATTACTGAAAAGTTAAAAAATATATCAAATTATACCAAATCAAGGTAACGTGCACGACCTCGCCAAAATTCACGAAAAATCGTTTGTTAATTGTTTGTTAATCGTTTGTTAACTGAAATATTCTTTTCCTGTATCTATACAATATCAATACCCATCCCAAGTCTCCACATGATCATCTCACTCACCCGTCTCCATTCGGATTGGAGTCCTGTTCAGACTCCTCAGCTGCTTTGCCTGTATCGCTGGCGATGCCATTGCTATTTCCATTTGTGGTTGCTCCCCTGCGTTTCGGTTTCTGATGTGGATTGCAGTGCAAATAGAAGGTACAAAAGTGACAATATGGATGTAAATATTTAAAAACGATGAAAAATTATGAACTGGAGTCTATGATCGTACATTGGTGTGTGCCAGGTGAACATGTATTAAGGCGGACACCACCACCGTCGTATATCAGAAAAAACTGACCCCGGAGGACACGGTGTAATATTTCCTCTCATATATGTATGTAAATATGCAAATACCCAGACAGGAACATATGTCAAAGTTAAATGCGCACAAATTAACACAATAAAAAGAGACCATGGGGGACACATACACTTCTAAGGAAATAAAGCATAGATCAGAAAATGGCAAATTCTGTTGTTCTTTAATGGAGTGACAATGAAGGACGCTCTTCAAAATTAACTAAATAAAACCACGTTGTTTGTCAGCAGAAAAAACTGACCACGAAGGACATGGTGTTAAAATACTAATACTTACATAGTTATATTGCCTCTTCAAAATAGAGGTGTTAAGTTTTAAATTAATATCAATTGTATTTCGATTTGAAAAAAATATTATTTTTACTTGATAGTTTCTAAACCTAGCCGCAACTTAAGATTAATTGTGTTTCTACATGAAACTAGCTGTTTTTTTTTTTTTTTTTTTTTTTTATCAAGAAACTTTGCAAAAAGGTTGACAGGGAGGCAAGGCAAAAAAAAAATGTAGAAAAAGTCGGGAAACTAATGATGGAAGCTGGACGTACCTCAATGGGCAAGGGACTTTCCTGCAGAGTCTGGAACAGTCGGCTGGCTTCGGCGGACATCTTGTAGCGAAAGCTTTGATTGAGATTTGTGGTAGAATCGAAACTGTTGGAGCTGGACATGGGTTTTATTGTCTTGTTGTGGTCGACACTGGGCGTCGAGGCAGTCAGATGATCTGTTAGCTGCTCCTCATCCTTCTCCATCTCCTTCTCCTGCTTCGACTTTATATCTTTCTTCGCCTCGGCAATGGCAGTGGACTGCAAGGTGCAATAAAGATGAAGATAACTCCACTCTACTCCGCTCGATGGTGGCAGGTGCGACTCACCTGCTGCAGCAGTTGGCGACAATCCTCGGTGCTCTGCTTGATGATGTACTCGCTAATAGTCTGATGAAGCTGTTTGGGCGCCGGCGATGCCAGATGCATGTGTCCACCCAGCTCCAGCTGTTGACTCGCATTGAGCTGCAGTTCCCAACATCGCAGATTGGCCAGCGAGGGCATCTGTCCACTGCTGGTATTGTCAATGCTCAGCGAGATGCCGACGGGATGCGGGGTGGCGGCAATGCTGCGCGGAGAGCTTAGGCTGTGGTGGCTAACCCGGGATGAGGCAGTGCAGCTGCTGCCCGGCAGTGGGGTATACCTTGTGGGCAATGCTATGCCCTGAGCCTGAACCGAACTCTGACCCTGACCCGGACCCTGGCCCTGTCCGTGGCCATCGTCACCGTTCATGTAAAGAACATGGGCATGGGGATGGGGATGGGACTGCTGCTTGATCGCATAGTAGGGATCGGCAGTGGAGCGCTCACTCATTAAAACAGTCTGGTGGCGGCTAAGTCTTTTGTGTATCGGATCCTTGGCCAGGATCGTGGTGGATATTGTCTTTGATTGCTGCTGCTGCTGTTGTTGTTGTTGTTGTTGATGGTGGAGGTGAAGCTGCTGCTGCTGTTGATGTAGCTGTAGGAGATGCTGCGTGGGCAACTGGTCCAACACTAGGGCCTGTTTGCTGCTCTTGAAGAACCGATTGCTGCCGGATTCATTGGGCTTCGTCTGCGTCTGCTCCTTCTTGTGTGAGACGCGATCCTGGAGCAGCAGATAGATGGCAGCCACATGGTCGTAGGTGTTCTTCTTTAAACTGGCACGCGTCTTGTCCGGCCCAATACCCACATACTCGGCCATGATGCGGAGTATATCCTCGCTGGGCTCGATCACCGCCTGCCTCTCCACATTCAGATTGTATTTGGCAATTAGCGCATGCTCCAGCAGCTCCGGGCACATCCAGCGATGATGCTTGATCTGCTCAATGGTATAACGACGCGTTGGCTCCAGCACCAGCATGCGACGGATGAGATGCTCGCACTCGGAGCTCATGAAGAATGGTATCCGAAAGCGACCCGAGAGCACACGATCCCTCAGACTCTGGAGCGTGGAGCCATCAAAGGGTAGTGCTCCACAGACCAGAACGTAGAGCACAACGCCCAATGACTGCAAAGAAGCGTATGATTAGAGGTAGAGTAGAGGAGCAGAGGATTATCTGGCACCTACCCAGATGTCAATCTCGGGGCCAGTGTACTGCTTGCCCTCGAAAACCTCTGGAGCGGCATAGGGAGGAGAGCCGCACCATGTGGCTAGCAACTCGCCGGGCTTAAAATGATTGGAAAAACCAAAGTCGGCTATCTTGATGTTCATGCTAAAGTCAAGCAAGAGATTCTCCGCCTTAAGATCCCGATGTACAATACCCTTTTTATGGCAGTACTCCACGGCGGAGATGATTTGCCAGAATTTGAACCTGGCCGCCGACTCCGACATGCGTCCATACTTGGCAATATAATCTGTTGAAGGGGAGCACTAGTTAAAAGTTGACCCCATGGAGTACAAAAGGTTCCCAGCTCACCGAATATCTCGCCCTGACTGGCATACTCTGAGACGATGTAGATCATGTTCTTAGTTTCCATTACCTGTATCAGGGAATGGAAGATTAGTTCGATTTATCCAATGACTGGGGATTGGGATTGTGATTGGGATTAGAACACTTACCTGGTAGAGTTTGATGATATGGGGATGCTTCAGTTTCTTCATGATCTCCACCTCGCGATAGACTTTCTGCAGATTTGTGTGATCCAATTGCGATTTATCAATGATCTTGATGGCCACCTCGTTCTTGGTAATGCGATGCCTGGCCAGCTTAACAACTGCAAAGTTACCCTTGCCAATGGTTCGCTCAATATCATAGAATCCCACACGCATTGGCTCCTTAAGTTTGAGCAGCTCCTTGGGTCCGGTGCCGCCGCTGGCGAAGAGCTTCTGCGCCAGGAGGACTTCCTTACAGCTAACCAACGCCTCAATGGAGGGTGCTGTCACAGCATCGAGTACACTCCGTGTGCTGGCCTGCACCAGTTCCGGATCTGGTACCTGTTCCGTGTCCGGATCCACTTGACGCTCAACCTTTTCCTTTTTCGCCAACTCTTCCGATAGTAGCTCCTTCAGCTTCGGTTTCGACTCCTGCTCATGTCCATTGGATTTGGCCAGCTCCGTCGCTGGCGTCGTAGGCGCCTCAACGAGTGGCTTCCCACCAGCTGGCGACTCGGCGACTGCATCATCCTCAGCCGCTTCGCACGCGCTCATTTTGCGAGCTGCCGTCGGGGCAGGGATTCAAACGCTGCTCGAACTGCACTGACTGGCACTGCTTCTCCCGCTGCACATGCTCCCGGCGCATGCAGCAGCACTACAGACGACTAGGTGCACGCTCCTCCATTGCAGCGCCCTTTGCAGTTGATGAAAACAATACGATCGAAAACGAGTTCACAAATTTTTGTACTTTGATAAGAGATTAGCTTACACACATACACTAGTCGGCACAAGTATTTTGACAAAATTATGAGTTACATTTTTTCTTAATTTGAACTTGCTTAAGGAAAATTTTGGCATCAATGGAAAGGTCATTCAAATTCCGTTTGAATGATACAAAACTTTCCTTAACCCATTAAGTACCCATTGAAAATTTTGTGTTTATGTTAAAAATAAAAGTCCACTATTATTTGGACTTTTTTCGTCGGGCTGAAACAAAAAAGGTTTTGATGCAAAAAGTTTCTGCAAACAATTCTAATAGTGACGGCAAAAAAAAAATCTCTTCGCTTATATTTTTTATGATTTTTCGTATGGGATGACCTCAGAAAAATGTTGTATGAAAAAGATGAAAAAGTGGCTAAAATAGTAATTTTTTGCAATTTTCAAAAAAACAAGAAATATAAACGAAGAGATTTTTGAAAATTTTTTATTACAGTCACTATTAGAATTGTTTGCAGAAACTTTTTGCATCAAAACATTTTTTGTTTAAGCCTGAACAAAAAAAGTCAAAATGGTAGACTTTCAAAAAAAATTTAAAATTTTCAATGGGTACTTAATGGGTTAAGGAAAGTTTTGTATCATTCAAACGGAATTTGAATGACCTTTCCATTGATGCCAAAATTTTACTTAAGTAAGTTCAAATTAAGATGAAATTTAACTTATAATTTTGTCAAAATATTTCTGCCCACCAGTGTACACGCACTCATATAAACATACAAGCGCGCACGCAAGCATTGCATACAGTATGTCCAGTAGGTGTTTTGACAATAAACAAAATACACACATTCAAATTGGTAACTATAACGGAAACCTTTACCTAAACTAATCTTTTTCAATATACCAAAATAACCGTTTATTAAGCGATTCAAGTCTAACGGTTAGCTTCGGTTTAATCAAATAATAAATGCAATCAAATCAAACTAATTTTATTTGTTTTCTTACATGAAAGTTAATTTTATTTCATTTATACTGTTTTGTTTTATGTTTAAGACTGAAAAAAAATTGACTAACATAAAATATGTAAATAAAAGATTGACTGAAGAAAGAGTCTTTAATATTTGTATAACCAATATTTTGATGCTGTGAAGCGAAATTATGCCGGCTAACACCGAACTATAAAGATCCTGCGACAAATCAACCCAAAACTGATTTGATTTCCTGGTTAAACCCAAAGAATCATATTGTTTCTTCTTTTTTTTTTAACTAGAAGAAGAATTACAGAAAGCAAAAAAAAAGAATTAATAAAAAAAATTATTGTTTTCTTAAAAATATCATGTGAATTTATTTCTTTGTCAAAACAATTACTTGACATACTATACATATGTGTGTGCGCAGTGAGTGAGCATGATTGCATGTGTGGGTGGGTGTGTGTATGTGTGCGTGCAGCATAGAAAAATCAATAAGCGGACGACGCGCGGAACACAAATCTCTCGCCTGGAGACGCCGCCTTCTCACGTGGAGTAATCGCAACTTTTCACACACACACAAGTTACGTGTGTAATAAATTACCGTTAGTTTCTTAGTTAATTCCAGAATTGTTGGCTTGAAGTAAATTTTTTGGATTCGGTATTCGATTTGCTTGCCCAGCGTTAGGTCCAGAGAATTGCTGTGAATTGATCTTCCCCGGCAAAGACACCAAGTCATCAGTTCATTAAATGACCAGGACACCAGAGATATACATATTACAGCTCCACAAAAGATTGATCTACGTGGATGACAGCGAGCACTAGACACGGATACGGACACGATATACAGCGACACAGGGCAGCGCGTTTCTGTCGTGGATTTGACCCCCAAGAGAGAGACAATGCTGTGTCGAGGGTTGCCAAACATATTTTGCACCGCCGGCGACGCATGCCGCCATGCCTGGCAACCCAGTGGGGCACCAGGTGGTGCAGCAATGCGCATGCGCCTGATTCCTATCCATAGTTTCATTTTCGAATAACGCGCCATATCGATTAACATTTACCAGAGACATCCCAAAGTTGAAATCGATGATTAATTTATTCTAATCTACATATGATCTATTCATCTACCCAATGTGTGTTTACATACATATGTAAGGTGACGTGTTCGACACAGTTGCTCTCTTTGATAGTTCGAACGTTCATTGTTTTCTTTCTTTTCATTCAAGCTTAAATTAAAATTTATTTAAAAATGTCCAAGCAAGGATAAGGACAAATTGCAGCTATGGACGCAAAGCGCGGGTTGGAATTTTACCGAGAAGGATAGGATTTGCGATAAGCATTTGAGGGAGTCCTATTTTTATAGAACATCAAATGTTTGCTTTCTCGATCTAGCGTCTTTCTCTCTCTTTGAGAGAGTCGAGAGAGCACGTCAAAAATCTTAGCTACCTGAGGTGTCAACAAAGGCGTCACCTTATATAAATACACCTTGCATCTACCTTTGTTGATTTAGAAAGATATGACAATTATATCTATATATATATTTAACTCTTTGTCCTTACTGGCCATGGAGATGGCCATCAATATAGAGCCCAAACGGCAAGACCTAGAAGGCTGCTGTTTCACTGTAGTTGTGTTCAATTGCGTAGTTGCAAGCTATGTAAGTCGACTTTTAAGAAAATGCGGGCTATATCTTCAAATTTCAACATTTAGTATGAAAATCTTTATTATGGTTTTTTTGAGATATCTGAACTAAACTTGCCTAACGAAACTAAAATCGAACTGTTAATGTATGTATATACATAGTTGCATGTGAACAATTGGTTGAACACACAGTTAAACAAATTTATAAATTTTTGTAAGCTTAAAAAAATCATTTTCCTAATTATGAACCGAAAGCGAGGCCCCCAAATTTTTAAAAATATTGAAAGATTTCTTCTAGAGTCTATATAGTGTTTTGTGTGTAGCTCAGATTGATATGGATATGGAATGGAAAGTTTCGAATTTCAACTGATAATATGCAAGCTATTAATTAATGACCATTGCTTATTCAAAAATATTCTAAGGTAATCTGTAAAGCTAGTCGTTCAGAGAAACATCTCAAAAACTGGCTAGGAGATTAAAGCTTGAAGTTCCAATTAATGATATGTAATAAAATAAATTTATAGACTTCAAAACAGTTTTAAATCGTGAATCATGTTAAATGTAGTCAGATTTTTGAAAGTGTACATTGTATAAGACACCCATGATCAAGTGCTATACTCGTACTTATAGTAATTTAATATCAAAATGGTTCTCAAAGTCAGTCAATGACTGGTTCGGCATCATTATATATATTCTGCAGATAATTACAAGTACTTGACTGTACTTCCTGGAATATAATTATAATTACATCAATTACAAGTATGTTTAAGTTAGATTTTTATATAAAACAATTATTATAATAATTATGTGTACACATTCGATTATATGCATTTCCGTAGTTCTTCTTATGTAACCAGTTTCAAATAATAATAATATTTGTACAGTGGGACAAGAGCATGACGAGAAACATTTCAGACTCTATATCTATCTTTGTCCATTTAGTTTTCTTTCTATCTTGTTCTGTCTCTGTCTGTCTCATATGCCAGAAAGAGAGCCGTGCCTTCAGATATTAATACAAAAATGTACATACATATATGAATGTCAAGGCAAGAGGCAATAGATTCTGATGGATGAGCCACATGCGCTGGCTCCTTATTAAGATACAATATAGTACATATATAGTAGATACTATGTACATACAAACTCATTTAAATAGCGAAACTATACAAACGCATTAAAAGCAGCTTAAAAAAAATATGCTACAGGTTGCACAGATTATTAGATTAAATTCACTTCATTTCTTGGGCAGCAGCTCGGAGGCAGAGGTGACGGCAGCGACAGTAGCATTAGATGCATGGACAGCATGAACAGCAGAGATAGCAGGGATTGCGTCTTCTCCATTGTCACCGTAGCAGCGCCGCTTGAAATCACTGAAGAGATCCTGTCGCTGCTGCAGACTGCGCTGCGGATCAACGTGGACTGACTGCGTTGTGTTTCTGTCACAAGAGACACACAAATTAGTTGATACATTTTTAGGAGAAAGTGAGTCAATTGGACTTACCTCGTTTTGGTTAGCACCGTGCAACCGTGCTCCACGATCATGTTGAGGGAATAGAGAGTGGACAGATTTAGGAGGCTATCGTGCTCATAGATCTCAATGTCCGGAAGCCGGATTTGGGTTTGGCGCGGATCCTGAAGGAAGCGTGCAAGGCGCTCGTTAACGCTCAGCTTGATGCTGAATCCTGGACGGTCGCCGTTGATGCGCCTACAGCCAGCGCGTATCTCACGCACCTCCTGCACTTGCATGGGCGGTGACGAGGAGAGGAATGGATTTGACGTCTCACCAGACATTTCGCTCTCAATCTGCTTAAGGGGCGGCATACCGTTCATACTGCTCTCCATGTCCAGGCAGACGTTAACGTCAAGGAGGCCAACGTTGCGAATAATTCGATTAGCGCCTCCTCCACAAATCTCAATCGGCTCTGAACAGGCCGTCGGCTGAAACCGTGACAAATCCTGGAGTGCATCCAGCTGCGTGGGAGATTGTGAGGTGCCTCCACCGTAGCTCTCAATGAATGTTGACGTAGCTGTTGCTTCAGTGCCGGACATGAGCGTGTCATCCTCCCCAATGGTGTCGTCAGAACGGATTTGTGGCAGCAACGATTTCTTGGTCAGCTTACGTTTGGGATCATATTTGCCGCCGGGTCCAAACTCATTGCCCGGCCAATCGGTTAGCTCGTCGTCGCCCTCGCGGTCAGTGTCATGCCGTCGATGGCCGTCCTCGCTGTCCGATGAAGAGCTCAGCGAGCTCGAGCTGAGAAAATCATACAGCTCACTGCAGTCCATTGACTGCACCTGCAACGGTTGCGGTGTCTGGCAAAAGCGGCGTCTGCGGTGTGCCTTCGAGGGGCCGAGGCCGTGTCCATGGTGAGACTTGTTGCGATGAACATAATAATCCGAGCCGACATTTTCCAGTGGCAGCTGTTGTAGCGCATTGTTCGGCGTATTTAGCAGCGACTCAATGTCACTGACAGGCACAAGCGTTTCCATGCTGAAGTCACTAATTGCAACCGCAGCTGCCGTACACTCATTTAGCTCCTGCTGCAGCACGGCTGCATTCGGATCGGGCAGCGATTGGCATTGTTCCAGACCTTGCTCCATGTTCGATGTATTGTCAGTCTTTTGTGATTGTTGCGATTGCGCAATGCGATTAATCTTGGATAGCAGCCCCTTGTTGAGCGGCAACAGACGGTCGCTGTGTGGCTTTGATGTGGATGAGTAGCTTCGTGGACGCATGCGGTGATATTCCTCCATGTGCGTATATCGCGGCATGCTCGAAGAATGCAACTTAGTGGAGCCACTGCATGTACCAGTACCTAGGCCACCCGCCCCCTGCTCGTGCTCATTATATCGATCTCGATTGGAGCGCTTACGCTTGCCACAGAAAAACAAATTCGAACGATTGCCACTATCCGTCTTCAGCACACGTTTTCGCACTGTGCTAGTGCTGCCGGAAACACACGCAGTGTTGCCAGTTCCACCGCTAAGCATACCCGGATACACTGGCGACTCGATGAAACTGTGCGGTGACACCGCCAAATTAGTGTCCTTGCTAAATTCAAACTCCATCGACATGCGTTTAATTTTTCGTTTCCGACGGGAGTTTGGTTTGTAGAACCTACAAATAGCAACCCAATGTGAAATTCTTATCAGGGTAATGGCGAATGCCAGCTTTAGCACTCACCGAGCAGGACTGAAATTTGTTTCGTTTAAAGAGTCCGACTCGAGGGCTCCCATTCCCATGCGAACAGCTGCAGCCGCGTTTAGAGTCTTGCCAGGCAAGCGGAGGGGCAGCATTGCCTCAGCTTTCTCGTCTGAGTCACTGGCCGGCAGCATTGTGTTGTGTGAATGTGTGTCCAGGCCATCCACATTTGCATTAGCACTGGGATGGTGACCATGTCCATGTGCATTTAATGTGTCTGTGGGACTGCTAGACGAATCTTCCGTTGGCTGCGGCGCACAAGCTACAGCGGAGATGAAGTAAAAACGGTTTTTGAAATCAGTTGAGGAGCGAGTTGAATGTAGGAAAAATCTCGGCTCAAATACTTACGCAAATTACCCGTTGATCGAGTTCTTCGACGCGAGCCCCACCTACCAACGCCGCACGCCCTGTCCATGAGCGACGTCTCCTCCAGGGCGAGGGTCAAGTCGTGCGAGAACTGATCCATTGCACCAGCACACCTTGTTTCAATTACGTTTCATTAAACTATTGCATATGCAGTGGCATAAATTCAATAAAAAAAATATAATCCAAATGCAAGCCTCAACAATTGGCAGCAGCAATTCACTTCGATAGCAATATCGATTTCATGTATTTAATCGACAGTATTTTTTTATTGCTTTCTTTAGAATTTATCGATATAGCCGATACGCAGAACCACGCAGAACTCCATCAACTGCTGGTTCGTTACAGTGTTGTCATTTTACATAGAAAATAAGAAGCCAACTAAAAAAATATGTTCTGACTAATTTTTAAGATTGCCAGATAACTTAGATAACGATCAAACTAATTGAGGCACTCATATATTGTATTGGAGAAAAGAAATAAAAATCTATTTGAAAATTTAGATATGCCGAAGACATAAACACATGGATTTACAAATGTGCTCATTTTTTATCATAGTCTCTTTCTGGCAAGGTGACCGGATTAACAGTCCACAAAATGTTCATCCTTTAAAAATGTTGACGGGTGTTTTTTGAGCAGACGACTTTACAATTAAAATGTACCCCTAAGAATTTAGCCCGTTAAAAAATTAAAAAAATTCTTCTGGGATGGGACCTAGTGTAGGTTGTAGTAGGTATAGTAAAATAACAATTTTTGGCATACTAGAATTTTCTGGTGCTCACATATTACGCCCATATCTTCGTCAAATATGAACTGATATTCGTTTTTTTTTACTGGTTTGGGAAAGAAGAAGTTTAGGTCTTTAAGCGTGCCAAACATGACTTTACAGGTTTCAAATCCCTTATTGAACTATTTGCTAGGCGAAACAATTTCTTTGCGTTTTTTTTTTTTAATTTTTTGACTTTGACGATGAACTGAACTGGCCCAGATTATCTGGGAAGAAATTTAATTGGGAATGCAAAATATGGATTTTTATAGACAGCCCATGTCATTGTACGTCTTTAAGAAATTTATTACAACAGTAACATAGTCGGCGCTCCTGTTTTGGCCAAGAAAATTATCACAGAACGCTATATAGCCTTCCCAAAAGGGTTTAGTTTGGTCTTGAAATTTTCACTTTTCATTAGCTTTGGAATCTGTGGTCCGATAAAAATACCTAAAAAGAACTAAAAACGATCAAGTATTGGCATTTGACTTTATTTTTGCTTCATTTATTCGTTCCTTTTTTCACAAAAAGTTGAATTACTCAATCAAATATTACTCGATTTTAACAAGCTAAAATGTAGAAGACGCAGAATTCAATATTTTATGAAACTGCATACAAAAAGTAATTTTTTTTTTTACAAATTTGACATCTAGATTTTCGTCCAAAGTACGGTTAAGTCGCAAAAAACTGAGAAAATCTATATATAATTACTTGTAGCTCCCTCAATTTTTATCCGAGGTTTCAGTGTAATACACCGTTGGAAAGGTTTTTCTATTTCGACGACATTACAAGATTTTTTAACTCTATCGACCTCGTAAAAACGGTTTTTTTTTACCGTTATTCAAAATTTCTATGTGCATCAGAAATTCTAGTATGCCAAAAAATTTTATTTTTCTATATCCACAACCTACGCTATGACGGATTCCAGAAGTTTTTTGGCTGTAGCACCGTGTAATGCTATTTAATGAAATTTATATTGACTACAAATTTACTTTTCTCAGAAAGTAGAGCAATGGGAAAAAATGAAGGGGTTGGTGTAATTTTAAATATGCTACGTTTGGTCAATTGCACTTCGGCACCGTGAAATAGAAGAGGTGCAGAAACATCGATGTTCGTGTCCATCGATGTTTTCGATGTTTTCAAAAAAATCATCGAGTGAAACATCGATGGTGGCATCCTAATTATAAAATACTAAATGAAATAAAAATACCAACAAGCAACAAAATACCAGTAGCCGTGTGGTCACATTTTTGTTCTTCTTCGAAATGGCGCGCCATTCAAATTTTTTGTTATTTTTGCTCCTAATTTTGAAAAAAAATTAATTTTTGATGAAAATTTTTAATTCGAAATTAGTTAAAATTCTGGGAATTATTTTGAAACCTTTTCCAACTTCGTGGCTCCTCTGGGGAAAAAGTTGACAGAATTTAATAAAAAAAAAAATATCATAAAATTGAGAAAAATGTGAAAAAAATTAAGCAAAAATTTAAAAAATTCTAACTTGAAAATTAAGAAATTTTATAAAAAGAACAAATTTTTAAAAAGTCCTGAAATTGAATTTCGTACTAAATGTGACAAAAAATTCGGTGCCGGCGCGCAGAAAAAACAGAAACACCAGCGAGAGAACGAGAAAGAGATGGTGAAAATGAGGAGTGCAAGCGAAACAGCAACATAGAAATCAGAAATCAGTCAGCTGCTAATTGTTATGGGAAATGGTAATAAGAGAGAGTGAGACAGACGACGAACTGCAAATGTGAAATCAAAACAAAACATCAAACAAAAAGGAAAAGGAGATTGGAAGATTGGCAAAAAGACGCCGCCGTTAACATGTCGGAAAATAAAGAAAACCGTCGTATTCCGTATATTTTAAATGGTAAAATACTACAAATAAAAAGCCAGCAAGGAAATAACGTTACGCTGGAATGTTTCTACTGCCCGGCGTCTCATGTACTACTCCGCGGCAACCTGAGCGCAGCACACACAGGCTCTGTTTTCACCGGCACATTAAAGTAACTCCCCCTCCCTCCCTCATCAGAATCGAAAATTGTATAAATATATGTTTTTAACTTGGCAGACAGACTCGTCATCCACATTTGAAACCTATTGTTGCTCAAATGAAGAAAGAACGCGCGGAGCATCTCAGAGAAATGAGGAAGACCAAGCGACTCAAGAAGAGCGGCGTCGTCGTCCACATCGAAGAAACCGTTACAGAGTCGTCGTCGTCCCCAGAACCACCACCACCAGGATCTTCTCCTGGTGAGATTGATACGGAATACAAGAAGATTTCCAGCATCATCGATAGTTTGCGGGACTCTTCTGGGGGGGCTCTCAAACCAGAAGTCGAAAGAGCTTTCAACATAATTAAGGCGGAATTGATAGCGAAAGGATTACAATAATCCAATTCCACCCAAGAGGTGAACAAATTGTTGAAAACGTGTGAAAAAACGTTGGAGTTATTATTTCAAATATTATTTATTTATGTATAACCGAGAAATCGCAAGAAGCACAGCTGGAAATTTTTATTTTAAATTAAACTTAAAAACAAAATAAACCACATTTCTTATTTTTTGTTGCTCGAAAGGGTCGACCAGGTCCCGGAATTGGATTTAAGAATGCCAGCCAACCAAGTTCTCCCTCCAAATCTCCTCCGGCTTTTGACGACAACAACGGTGAAAAGTGTAGAAAGAAAACAGAAAACAAAACAGAATGGCGGGCGCTAAAATGTAAAAAAAAAACAAGCATACATAGCTGGCGCACCAGTGGGACCAATCACACTAATTATGGGAAATGGTAATAAGAGGGAGTGAGACGGACGAACTGCTGCCTGCGGAAATGCAACCGTGTAGAAGTGCTTGCTGCGCACGGCTGCACCAAAACTGGCTCTTTTTTTTCCTGTTGGCGCAATGTCACTTTTTTATTGAAATTTAGATCTAGATATTTTCACTACCAATAAATATTTTTGAATACTGTAAAAAACTTACTGAAAGTTGTGTGAAAAAACATCGATGGTGGCCCACAAACCATCGATGGTTCCGATGATGTGCAAACATCGATAACATCGATGTTTCACTCGATGTTTCTGCACCTCTACCGTGAAATGCAGAAGCTCATGTTCGAAAATACTTTTTTTTCGTTATAATTTGCACGTTTAACTTTCAATTTGATTAATTTGACGTAAATTTCGTGGCACATCAAAACTTGACACGCAACAAGTCTCCGTGACCGTATAAATTTGCACACGCAGCACCCGCAACTGACCGTTTTCGTTTGTGCCGGTTGTTAAAAGAGAAAAACGCCGCTTTTTTATTTGTCTACGTGCTGTTGAATCCACTTTCTTGTAATTGTTGATATTTCTTTCAATATGAGTCGTCGGCGCGCTCACGATACTGAAGACGAGGGCTATGGTGAGTGAAACGCTGATAATATATTCATTCTCATAATAATTATTATAAAAATATGTTTTCAGACCATAGACGTAACAAACGCCGCCGCGTCTCTGAGAATCAGGAGATTGAAGATCGTCTAGAGTCGCTGATTCTACGCGTGGGTGAGCGCAGCACCTCATCGGTGGAGTCGAATCTCGAAGGCCTTGTTTCAGTGCTAGAGGCTGATCTAGGCACTTTCCGTTTAAAGATCTTACGCATCCTCTCCGACTGTGCCGTACGTATGCCCGAGAAGTGCACAGTGTACACGACCTTGGTTGGTCTGCTCAATGCGAAGAACTACAAGTTTGGTGGTGAATTCGTCGACCATATGGTGAAAACGTTTAAGGAATCATTGAAACTATGCCGTTGGGACGCGGCACGTTACTCGCTTCGTTTCCTGGCCGATCTGGTTAACTGTCACGTCATCTCGGCCACAAGTCTGCTGCAGTTGCTCGACACAATGATAGATGTGTCCAACGAGGACACTGTACCACAGGTGCGTCGCGATTGGTTTGTGTTTGCCGTTCTCTCCACACTTCCATGGGTGGGACGTGATCTCTACGAGAAGAAGGAGTCGGCACTGGAATCGTTGCTGCTGCGCATTGAGGTGTATTTAAACAAGCGCTCGAAGAAGCATCACAATGCACTGCGTCTGGTCGTCGGATGCGCCACATCCGCAGGAGGAATACCTTGACTGTCTGTGGGCGCAGATACGCAAGCTACGTCAGGATAACTGGGCTGAAAAGCACATACCGCGTCCTTATCTTGTTTTTGACTCCATTTTGTGTGAGGCACTGCAGCACAATCTGCCGCAGATTACGCCGCCGCCACATCACGACTCATTTCAGTATCCCATGCCGTGGGTGGTGTACCGCATGTTTGATTACACTGACTGCCCGGATGGACCGAACTTGCCTGGTGCGCATTCAATTGAACGATTCTTAATCGAGGAGCATCTGCATCACATCATTGAGACGCATCATCACGAGCGTAAGGATTGCGCCGCACAGTTGCTCAACTTTCCATTCAAGCACAAGATCCCATTGGAATACTGTATCGTGGAGATGATATTTGCAGAGCTCTTTCACATGCCCACACCCCGCTATCTGGACATCTGTTACGGCTCTATTTTGATCGAGCTATGCAAGCTGCAGCCAGGCACTCTACCCCAGGTGCTAGCCCAGGCGACTGAGATTCTGTTCATGCGCATCGACTCAATGAATACCTCGTGCTTTGATCGTTTTGTTAACTGGTTCAGCTATCACTTGAGCAACTTTAAGTTCACCTGGTCATGGGACGAGTGGGACAGCTGCCTCCTGCTCGATGCCGAGCATCCACGTCCCAAGTTCATACAGGAGGTGCTCCAAAAGTGCCTACGGTAAGAAATAACAGCCGAGAAGCTCCTCACAGCTTCATCTCACAGTTGTTCTTCGATTTATCCTCTACAGATTGTCGTACCATCAGCGCATTACCGAAATGATGCCCACAACATATGCGAAGCTTATTCCGGTGACTCCTGTGCCTAACTACAAGTACTCCAATGAGGAGGCAGGTAAGTCTAATTCTTCCACAGTTACTCGTCTCTCTGGCATAACACTCTTTTTCGAAATGATTCGGGTTATACGTGTAGATTTTAACATTTATATTTATAAACAATTTTTTATAATTTATTAAAAGATTTGGAACTTATGGGATTCGGTTTTCCCAAGTGGAACTGTTATAAGAAAGAAAGGGTTGGAATCAGTCTATACTGGGTTGCATATCTGTATAGAATGTTTATGATTTATAAAAGAACGTGGACCAGTTGGGATTCGGCTTTTCCAGCGGAACTGTTATTATATGCTTAAGTACCAAATCAAGAGTTTGAATCGTTCGATGACAACTTGTGATTTCATTCAAAACGGTAACAAATACATTTGTAGTAATGTTTATAATTAATAATGCAAATACTAGGTACAGTTATGATTTGGTCTTCCAAGTGGAACTGTTGTTAAAAGCTAACGTTTACCTAATAAAGAGTTGAGATTAGTTCATATCAGGGTTTTAGATCTATGGGTAGGTAGTGATTTCATTTGAAACATGATTTCATTTGTTTTCTCTCTATTTATGTTTATAATTTATAATAAAAGAACCAAATAGGACTAGACGGGATTCGGTTTTATCCAACTGAAGCTGTTATAAAACGATCATGCACCAATTCAAGAACTGAAATCAGTTCATATTGCAATCTAAAGTGGAGTCGAAATTGGTTAAAATAATGTCAAAACGAAAGCTACACATTGAACCGATTTATAATCGTTATTGCAACAGACTTAACTTAATTTTGAATCCATTTAAACCGTTTATTGTTTTATATTTAATAATAAGTTAAAATTTAAGTCCTTAACACGAGTACTCGAGTATAATGTAAGCTGCATATTCAAATCGTAGATTTATTTGATTTGATTTGGAATAAGCACTTATTCGCAATTCTAAATTAGCTTATGAATATTTAAAAATAAGTGTGTGTTTGTGAGGAATCTAAAGAAAAGAGATTTTCTCTAATATTTGTGATTAATATTAGGATTCTTTCTTGGATTGACATTCAGCTGCGCTTCACTTCATTCTCCTCATCGTCCACAATGATGGGTATCTCCTCACCATTCTCGCCCACCTTGATACTCACGGATTTGCTTACCGACTTCTGGGTGAGCACCTCAACGACTTCCCGTCCTGGAACTGGCAACGGTCCTGCTATCGGCACTGCTGCTGTGGTTGTTGGCATCTCTGTGGTCCTGGAATGATTGCTGTTGCTTATGGCCAGTGGCGGCAGCATTGTTGTCATTGTCGTTGTCGTGGTTGCATTTGCACTTGTGTTTGTTGTTGACGTTGACGGCACAAAGGCTATCTTGGACTCGTGCCGATGACTACTCTTTGCCTTGCTGTCCAGACCAGTGGCATTCCCCTTGCGCCGTTGCTTCCACTTGGAAAACGATGGCTGCTCTGTGGATGTCGTCGTGGATGTTGTTGATCTGCCAGCTGTGATGCGCGGCGTGGTCCGATAGCGACTCAATGCACGTAACGGTGTGATGCTGGTCGAGGTCGACACGAAGCCTCCTTTGCTTAGAGTCGCTGCTGTAGGAATAGGTGCTACGGTTGTGGATACACTACCCTCTGTGCTTGTTGTTGTTGTTGTTGTTATGGCTGGTGGCGTTGTACTGACTGCTGGCGCTGGTGTGGATGCAACCTTTGTCTGCTTTTGACTTCCAGCGAGTCGCTGCTCTGACTCTCTCGCGGATTCCCGATGCTGTTCCTCTTGCTCCTCTTCCACCTGGGTAATTTCCTCACTCGTTGTCTCGTGGACTTGAGCGGGATGTTGATACCTCTGTACCTCATCGGAGTCGTAATTGTGTGAGTTCTCCAGATGCAGCACATCCACCGGATTCTGGTGCACATACAACGGATCCGGCTCCGAGTAGCGATAGACAGTTTCCTCCAGTGGCTCGCTCTCAACAAACGACGTGTGATCCCCTCCAGCTTCGGGACCACCGCCTGCATAAATGAGCAGCGGCTTCAGCTTCGACGTCTGGTACTTAGACGCTTGATTATAAACTGGCAACCCATCAATTGTGTAAAAGCAAAAGATAATATCGTTTTAGTCTCCATAAATGAGACAAGCCCTACCGATATACATATGTACACATATGAATCCCTAAGAAATTTCCCAACTTGGTCAATCGTTGGCATTTGAAAGCAGTTTAATCTTTAAAATAAATGTTTCATCGATTGAAATGCTTAACGCTTCATTCAGAGTCTCTTTAGGTCAGACTGTGTCTGTGATAAGCTAAATCTCCACCTTTCCCCGTCATCCATGGTCAGAGTATGTCTTTGCTACATCTTCTCCATGGACTCATTTGTTTGCTGTATGTTTATCCATGGTCATTTTATAGTTTCCTTTCCTTGTCGTAACTTTATTTAACTTTATTCATCCATTGTCGATTGATAGTCTCCTTTTTCCTGTATCCTTCATGTTAACATTTTGACTTCTTATTCCCCATTTAACTATATCTGCTCCATGGCCTCATTATCACTTAAAGCTGGGTATCCAGCACCCCGGAAAATAAAAATTCCTGTCAAACTTCATATAAAAAAAACTGTGCCAGGCATTTTTAGTTTACGTTTTCGTTGCTTGTGTATCCAGCAACTTCAACGAAATCCACAAATTTGTATCGATAGTTGGCATATCGACAGCGTGTGTGGACTGAGAGAACAACTGACACACAGCTCAGGAATATATAGTTTACAATTATTTTGGAAGCGAATTGTGAACAAGTCAGAGATGGAGCCAAAAACTGAGTGCAAAACAAAAAAAAAGGTCGAAATTACAAATCTTCTAAACATGAAGGTGCAGCAGCATGATAATAATAAATAAAGAAATATGGAAATTACTAATAAAATTCTTAATTATTGGCGCACACCAGCAGATTGATTTTGCCAAGGTACTGACCCGGCTGCAGAGTTCATTCTTTTACATGGTTTTTTTTAAAATTTGGCGTAATCCTGTACTGACCACGAAAAGGTACAGCATTAGTATCTGCTGGGCTTTCAATTTCAACAGTGCCGCTATATTCCCTATATGTGTTAATTGTGCAGATAGTAAGAGTTCACCCAACATTTGTGGCGCCTCCGTTTACGCTTTACCTCCTCCTTTTTTTGCAGCAATATATGCTGCCACCAAAACAATCAGTTCATCATTAGATTCCGCAGTGCTGGAGATAGGCCTTAAACCTTTTCATTCTCTCTTAAAAGCCTATCTCCAGCACTGCGGAAAATTCCTGCCAGGAATTTGCTAGTTATTTCGTTTGTGTGGAATGTAACTCTGTTCTTTGTAAACATGGTCAATTGTGAAATTTCAAATTAAAATCTAACGGCTGAAGCCGTTTGTGGTCGGGTACAGGATTACCCTAAAATTATAAGAAACAATGTAAAAGATTACGTGAAATCTGCAGAATCAACCTGCTGGTGTGCGCCAATAATAAAGAATTTTATTAGTAATTTCCATATTTCTTTACTTATTATTATCATGCTGCTGCACCTTCATGTATAGAAGATTTGTAATTTCGACCTTTTTTTTTGTTTTGTACTCAGTTTTTGGCTCCATCTCTGACTTGTTCACAATTCGCTTCCAAAATAATTGTAAACTATATATTCCTGAGCTGTGTGTCAGTTGTTCTCTCAGTCCACACACGCTATCGATATGCCAACTATCGATACAAATTTGTGGATTTCGTTGAAGTTGCTGGATACACAAGCAACGAAAACGTAAACTAAAAATTCCTGGCACATTTTTTTTATGAAGTTTTTATTTTCCGGGGTGCTGGATACCCAGCTTAATTCGGTATTCTCCTGCATTCTTCACAGTCGCAATTATCAGAGTTAACTTATTCTTACCCAATTTAACTACTTGGAATCACTTGTCACCTCCATGCTCACTTAGAGTCCCGTAAATAGTTACTCACCCGTGAAGAGTTGAGGCGAGCGCACAATTGGATGTTGATCCTGACTGTGATAGAGATCCTCTCCAGATTCTAAGGATTCAGCTGAACCTGACGCATGATTCGTCGGGAACTGGGCCTCTCGATGGTGTTTATGTTCATGGTCATACTTATGCTGATGTTGATAGTGCGGAGATGACTTTGGAGGCGATAGCGTCGTCAGCTCTGGAACGTATGCTCCCGAATGATATCCGTGCTCCGGTTGATTGTTGCCCTCGTTAAGGCCACCAGGCGTCATGTAAAAGTGATGATGAAAATGATGGGTGACTGGTGATCCAGCCACGCCACCCACATCTCCTGAAGTGCCGCTACTTTGCACATTGGGCAGTGGATAACGCTCTAGCGGCTTTGCCAATTCCGGATGCGGTCCGAATTTGATTGGATAGCTGGGCCGAAACGTTGTGGCCGGAATGAAATTGGGCCGCAAGCCCAGATTATGTAGTCCCGGAAACAGTTCGATCTTGGGTGAATCCTTGGGACCCTCCGACACTCCTTTCAGATACTCACCAATGTTGAGGTTGGGCAGAGGCGGAGGTGTCGGCTGCGGCGGCGGCGGCGGTGGAGGCTGAAAGATGCCACGGACAAAGGTCGCTTGAGGCTGTCGATCCTGACGACGCTGGGCAAAGGTCTGGTCACGCTTCTCCTCGTAGGCGACACGGCCAAAGCTCTGAGGATAGTCTGCTTCCTTCTGGATGAAGTTCTGTGGCGGCCAACCGATGTTCGACGCCAAAGGCGACACGCTGAACTTCATTTCGTAGTGATAGCGATGGGGCAATCTCTGGGCATCGCCATACCGATGTCGGATGCGCTGCACCCGCCACAGAGCACGCGTCTGTACCCCCTGCTCCGTCTGGTTAGGATCGGCGGTGCCTTCGACAAAGCGATAGCTACCATTGCTCGACAGCTGTTCCAGTCGTCCGCTGGCCAAGGTTACAATGTCCCCAAAGCGAGACTGTGCCGACTGACCTGGGGCATCAGCTGGGACATAAGGCGTCTGCAGGAAGTCGTGATAATCGTGCAGCTGACTGCCGCAGAAGCTCTTAGTTGGGGAGTGAGGGAGTGAGGAGCAACACAATTCGTGCTGAGATCGCCTTTTTCACACCTACCTGAGATTACCGGAAGCTGCTCCCACAGCGTGGTCCGTGAAAAGCGTCACATAGGTGACATGCTTGAGGGGGCGCTCCCAGGCTTTTTCCGCTGCTTCTTTGGACTGCTCCTCGTAGTAGAGACGCTTTCCCGATAGCTGCAGTGCTTGCTTGGGCGTCAGCACCAGATCCCTGCCAGCACCAGCACCAACAATGGCCGTCACCTGATGCAGCTACAAAACAGTAACAAACAACAAATCACTAATCACAATTCGGCATCCTCTCCAGCTTCAGTGACTGCAACTTCCACTTACGACTGCCAACAGAATGTTCAAGCAACAGAATTTCCTCATTTCCACATTAAAAAAAAGAAACAATAACAATAACAAAAAAAAAATAATGATGAATCTCGAGCGGCTCTTGGGCAAATCTTTGAGACGCACGACGTTTGTGCTGCGCGCGCTTGAACACACGACTGAAACGCGTCCACGACGTGCGCACCGCTAATAATAAACAGACACCCACCCAACCACACAACCACCCAACGACTTAACCACTGCACTATGGGAACTTTGCCCATTTATTTGAAATTAATTAATTAGTAATTAATTAAATTTTAAATAAAATTATAAAACTAAAATGTAGAATTAAAAATTAAATAATATTATAAATTTTAATTATAACTGAAAATGAAAAAAGAAAAATATAAATTTAAGTTTTAGCTGGGGGTATTCAAAAATTAATTGATCCAACATTTGTTGCAAGGATTGGGGAAAACCCAGAAAAACCCAATCAGATCAAAAGTATTAGTATTGATAGAAGTATTATTGTTAGTTGTAATACAGGTGTACATATGTATATACTATAAGTAACATTGTTTATATGATTAGGGATTTCTCAAAAGGTATAGGAAAATAGAGGATTTTATGGAGGGGAGAGAGAGTTCTGTGGAAATGACGTGGTAGAGGCTATTATAGTTGCAGCACAAAACCCGAAATGAACTGTGCAAAAATAACTATTTAAAATTCAAGTTCTTGTATGAAATACTTTATAGTTTTTCAAGATGTCCGAACCAAACTCACCAGTTTTGAGTGATATTATGCTGCTGACTTATTGGTGAAACGTGATACAGAGCGATCTACTATAGCAAATAGTTGCAAATACAATTATAGTAGAATAATACAGATAAGAAAGTATATAATGAATGTAATTATATTTTTTCGAATCACATCATTATTTTAAGAAAATAGTTCGGTTCGGCTTTGTTTTTGAGGGGTAGACCCGATTCCGTGATGTTCGGTTTAGAACCGATTTGCAGCCCAGACTTTGGAAGTTCGATTCTTTTACAAATCGATTTGATTTCATTTTATTTTAAATTATTTTTTGAGAAAAAACAGAACTTCTCGTTCAAAATGTGGCGCAAATAGGGATGATTTATGAAATTGATGTACTCCAACATTCATGAGTTTACATTTCTAGACGCAAGTATAAATAAGTTCAAAATCAAATCGATTCTCACAAAAAATTAAGAAAATCGACCTAAATTCAAATCGAGACCCAACACTATTGCATCATTGAACTTTTACTATGTTTAGCATTTAAAATGAATTAATCTGTATAATTGCGGAAAATGGATTAGTACTAGAAAAATGGGCAAAGTTTCCATAGTGCACAATCAGCTGTCGCTGACGTTGCTGCTGCTGCCTCCACTGCCTCCTCTCCTTCTCCTACTCCTCCTCTCCTCCTCCTCCTCCTCCTTCCTCTTATCCACTGTTTCTGCCACTGTTGCTTTCATTGGATCAGCCAAGCGGCGCATCGCCAACGGCGCAGATTTCGCAATCTTTGCGCGTCAGACGCCACAACGGCCGCGTTTTGTGGCAGGTGGCAGGTGGCAGGCGGGGGAAGCGGGTGACAGCAACGCGCATTTATGCAACACTTGCGGATGCTTAGTTCCCCTTAAAGCCGCCACATCACCCTTGCCCTAGTCAATCTAGTCAAAGACAACGCCTCCTCCCGATGTGTGTGCTGCTTTATTTCTTCTATTTTTTGGCAACAAGCTAGTTTTTCGGTTCGAATCTTTTGGAGCAGCTCAACTCCACATGAGATTCCCTATGTCAGATATGCTGCTCGCTTCGTTGAAGTTCAATAGTGGAACTGCCCCCTCCCCAACCGTTCTGACCCTAAATATATGTATGTATGTAGTTTCATTTCATCTGATTGTCTCGTTCTCGTTGCAATCAGTTCACCTTGCTCAGATTCTATTTTGGGGGTAAAGATCATGCCTTAGATTTAAGTTTTGTCTGGCCTGATCTGAAGAACAGTTTGAGATGGAATCCAAGTAGGGAAAGAGGGGGAGATTAAGAAGATGAGGCATAAAATTGAAAATAACCTTTTCTAACATTTTCTGAATCGTAGATTTGCTTTGCTGCTGTGCCGATTCTCAGAGCTGTCACGCCTGTTAATTGCTCATAAAAACATGGCTTACACCTACACACACATGCACGTAGAGAATAGTCTTTAGAGAGCGTAAGGTTTTTCAATTCTGCTTTGTGCTGCGTTCGTAAACGGTTGAGACTTATTTGCTATGAAACTGAATTCATAGATCATATTGTGTCACGCACACATCTCTAACCGAGACACATATCATTGAGATTCAGAGAGATATAGAGAGTTACTGGACATGATACGCATCATGAAGCAGTGCCCTGATCTTTAAACTACGTGCCTTGGACACGCTCAATTTGCGCTGAAAGTCAAAGATCCGTAAAAATATTTGGCATCAAGTAAAGCAAATGCTAATAAGGCTAATAAGAGACTTGTACCCTTTAGTTTTGGGGTCACCACAGGGCATATGCATGCACTGAAAGAACCCAAAAAATATTCAATCTGAACTTGACTGAAATTGACTTTGGAGATATCTGAGAGTAGAGAGTCGTACAATGGTTTACGTTGTACTGGAGAGCTACAAAAAATTTAATATAAAACCAATCGATGATTTTAGGGATCTCTGCTTACGATTCTAAAGTCTGAATTTAAAAGTTAAATTTGCCAATTCATTTTTTCAGTGTGCAATTTTTTAACCAAGAAAATGTAAAAAAGTTGTGATATCTAAAAGGATATTTTTAATCAGTATAACAAAATCACAAAAAATTTAAAAACTCAGAGGATCAAACTCAAAATAAATTGTCTTCACAAAAAAAAATATTCGGATAATTCTAGACACGGTTCTGTTTATGAAATGTCATCTTAAAATCATATTTACTAGGTGTAACTATTAATTCGTTTTACAAGAATCGTGTAAGTTCATTAAAAATGAAACTTTTTGTGAATGTTGTATGAATAAAGTAAATGTTGTATAAGTTAATCGAAATTCAATATTGTACAGTTTTGGATAATTTAAAAAAGAAAACTATTTTGATATATTGAATTTCATTCAATTTTAAATGTCAGAGGGCATCGTCTAGTCGATACTGTTTGATTTGACTTTGTTGTTGTAACTAATAAGCTGTCATACACTTATTCCCATGGCGATTCTCTAGCCTTTGTGAGAACTTCATTCGCTGATCTTGACACGCTCCATTGTGGGGAATGTGGTCTTTGTTTCTTTGCTGCACTTTGCACTCACATAGAGTTGCGTCTGCTCGGACGTCAACTGGGTCGAGCTGCAGTTCCGCATTCCCTCGAGTGTTGTCTTTGAAAATTGGACCCATGAATCCATCACATCACCTGCTCCCCCATGTGCCCTGCTTAACGCGCATTTCATTGACATAATCGACTCAAGTGCCAATAAATTGCATGTAATGGGTTTTGTTAGGTTGGGTTTGTAAAAGGGGGATCGGGAGGTGTAGGGACAGGAGGAATACATCATTAGTAACGCACCAGGCAGTGTTTGACTGGGGTATTCAGCAGCTTGCGGTTACCGCTTGGTTCCACTCGGCGTAGCACAAAAAGCGAAAGTGTCAACCAATTCAAGATTCCTCCTGTTCCCCCACTCTGTCTATCATCTAATGAAGATACATTCAACTTGCAACATGTTAACGTGATTCTTCTTTCCCTCCCTTAGCCAACTTACCGGGCACCGCGGTGGCTCATCAGCTGGTGGTGGCCATTAGGCAGAAGTGCACACCAGAGGAGGTGGTCAACATACTGAAGGATATACCCAGCAGTGGATACAGTGGCGAGGAGATGTCCGATGGCAGTTTTAATGCACTCAAGATCGATGTCTTTGTACAGACGCTGCTCAATCTGGGCTCCAAGTCGTTCTCGCACAGCTTTGCGGCTATCTCCAAGTTCCATGTAGTGTTCCGCGCCTTGGCCGAAACGGAGGAGGCCCAAATCTGTATATTGCACAACATCTTTGAACTTTGGTCATCCCATCAGCAAATGATGGTCGTTCTGATCGATAAGCTGCTCAAGCTCCAAATTGTCGACTGTTCGGCGGTGGCCACTTGGATATTCTCCAAAGAGATGACCGGCGAGTTCACCAAAATGTATCTCTGGGAGATTCTCCATCTGACCATCAAAAAGATGAACAAGCATGTCATCAAGCTAAGTGAGTAGAAACCAATTCAATTGCAACCATATTTCTAATTCAATTGTCTTCTTCATTTTAGACACTGAGCTGAGTGATGCCAAGGAGAAACTGTCTAAGGCAGACTCCTCCTCCAGCGACACAGATGAGGACACACCGCATAAGCGCAAGAAGCCCATCACACACGCGGACAAGCCATCCGAGGAGGTAACAAACAATTGTAGCACCAATTCCATTATCCCTATTCGTAAAATTCCTTCTCCTCAGGTGGTAGAACGCATGGAGGAGAAACTGGAGGCAGCCAATGTGAATCAGAAGCGTCTGTTCCTGATCGTCTTTCAGCGTTTCATAATGATACTTTCCGAGCATCTGCTACGCTCCGATACAGATGGACGCGATCCGGATACGGATTGGTATCGCTGGACCATTGGCCGTCTGCAACAGGTTTTTCTCATGGTAAATTTGCTGAATAACTATGTCTCTTGTTGGATAGCTAATTCTCTGTTTAAATTCATTCGCAACAGCATCACGAGCAGGTTCAAAAGTATAGTAGCACTCTGGAGACGCTGCTTTTCACATCTGATCTGGACACACACATACTGGAGGTATTCCAACAGTTTGTCGCTCTGCGCGCCTAATAACCTGGATAAAAAGGAACGTCCGAACGGCTCTGCCTGAATATTGGCTCCTGGGGCTCCAGATGGTCAGTTAACGGTACATGGAGCAGTTAGCCAGCTTCACTTTAGTCTGCGCTTTAATTCAGTTTTAAGTTTTAGTTTTTGTAACATACATACGAGTACATACTTTAAATATAAAGGGCCATATCAAGCAGCCCAAATTCTACCCAACAAGTCATACACATTCACATAGACACAGATCAATTACACACACTTTCACACGCAGAACAACATTATATGACAAACATTTTTGTAATTTGTAATCAACAAAGTGCTAAAATTAAAAAATGCAAATTATAGCAAAAAAGTTTCTTGAAACTAGAAAGAGCTATAAATATATGTGTTTGTTTTAACTTTACTTCTCATTTCATCAACTTTTATATATGTATGTATTAGAGTGGGTCAATTTTTTTCTCGACCACGAGGTTGTCAAAATCGTAATCTACGACGAATTCTAAGAACATTTGCAAAGAAACCATGGGTCTAAAGCAGCGATGGCCACGAAATTTTCAATCGAGAGCACTACAACAACATCTACAACAAAAACCACTTCTGAAGTAATAAATTAAAGCAAAATTAACATTTTTATGATACTTTGTGTCGCGCCGCGTCGCTTAAAACTAACGGATTGAAAAGAAGCAGAGACACGCATTTTGTTATTGTAAAGTGGCTCGAGATCAGCACTCTGAGCACTGCTCGTATTTTGGTATTGCAAAATTTCGGATGGCCGGCAATCAGGCGCCTTCACTTCATGTATTTTTTGATTCTGAGAGGTTTAAAGACGAAAATAAACAAATTTTGTCGTTAAAAATCGAAAGCTCGATTTTGACTTTAGACCCATGGTTTCAATGGCAAATTTTCTTAGAATTCGTCGTAGGTTACGATTTGATTCACCGCTCTGTGTCCTTTTTTTAGGTCCATACAAATTGACCCACTCTAATATGTCTACTTATTAGTTATATGTCTACCGTTAGTCTATGTCTACCGTTAGTATGAAACACTGTGTTGTTTTCTTTTCAAAAATTTGGCGCCGATCGACATGCATATGTAAGTCTGTGTGCCAAATTTGATTGCTCGTGCTCTTAAAGTCTTTGAGATCTAAGTGTTCATACAGACAGATGTGCATATGCATATATGTACATATATCTACAGGGGTGGTTATAAGTATTTACTCACTACTTAAAATTAATTTTACTCATAACTTGAACTTACATCATGTAAAGTTTGTCATCAATGGATAGGTCATTTAAATTCCATTTGAATTCTACAAAACTTTCCTTAACTCACTAAGTACCAATTGAAAAATTAGAATTTTTGTATAGGTATACTTTTTAGACTTTTTTTCTCGGTGTCAAACAAAAAATATTTTGATGCAAAATGTTAATCTAAATAATTCTAATAGTGGCAACAACAATTTGTCAAAAGTCTCTCCGCTAGTATATTTTAGAGTTTTTTGAAACTTGGTATAAAGGTACTTTTTGTATGAAAAGGAGGAAAAACTGCCTTTTTAGCAGTCACTATTAGAATTATTTAGAGAAACTTCTTGCCGAGATGCTTCTGTCTCCGTGCCTTTAGTTTGGAGTAACGAGTACAAAATGCTTAATTGAACCGAAAATAACCGTATTATCGATTATTTCCCTCAATTTCGGTTTCGGTAAGATAAAAAGTTCAGTTTCGTTTACAACTGTTACGTTTATCAACTGCTATCGGTTAACGTCGCGACGCGTCGTCGGTTACGGTTTGAGTCCCTGCTTTCAATGATGTGTGGTCACACAGAATGTGGAACGTAACTTAAATGCAGCAGACTTATGGGCTTGGATTGATTTGAAAATAACGATGCTATTTTTGATTGTTTGCTTGATGTTTTATTCGCTCTCATATCTCAGTAAATATATGTGTTTATGTGTATGATTGTAAGTGTATATATATGTAAACATATGTATTTATACATATTTGTATTTATTTTTAAATATCATTTTTTGTATATGAAAATATATTTCCCATTTACCAGCACTGTACGCTGTATTGCACATTTTGGCGCTGGTTTTTGCTCCAGAATGAGGTGGACAACACTTGAGTGTCATGATGGATGGGTTGTTGAAGGGACGAATGCGAGTATATACGACTATAGTAATTGCTAAGTGATATTGTAGATTTGTATCCGTTTCCAGGTTGGGTCACTTGAACAGTTCCAGGTCAGGTCGTCAATATATGTACGTACGTATATACATACATACATATGTTGGACAATTACGACGTGCGCGGTTGGCTCGGCACATACTTTTCCGATGGCTGATATTGCCACTGGGCGCAGATGGCCTCCTGCTCCGTTTCATTGTAGCCGGCTCTGACAGAGTGAAAGAAAAAGAGTGAGAGAGAGAAATATAGTTAAGCTTGGCGCAAGATTTATTTATAACTAGGGGGCTCCGCCCCTGCTCGCTTCGCTCGCGGAAATGAAATTTAGTTAATAATGTTAATTAAGTTTAGTCAAAGTAACCTTTAGTATGAGTTTGGTTGAGATTTCTTAAGAAAGAAAAACAATTTTCATACTAATCGATAATTTGCATTACATTGTTCCTATAGCAGCTTTATGTTATAGTAATCCGACTTTTACCAAATTTGGTCAGAATGATGAATGACAGTCCCAAACATATAATCTGTAAGTTAGGTTAAGATATCTTAATTTATATAATATAATGCACATTAACCTTGAGTATGAAAAACTTTTTTGTTTCTTAAGATATCCAAATTAAACACACAGATTGTATGTTTGCGACTGTCTCTTACATTCTGACCAAATTTGGTCGAAATCGTTCAACTATATCATATAGCTGTCATATAGCTGGAAGATCGGTCGAAAATCAGGTTTTAGTATTAAAAACTTTTTTGTTTCTTAAGAAATCTTAACCAAACTTACTTTGGGACGGTCTCTTACATCCTGACAAAATTTGGTCGAAGTCGGATTACTATATCATATGAAGCTAACCTTTGGTATGAAAAACTCAGCAGCTGTATGATATAGTAATCCGATTTTGACCAAATTTGGTCAGAATGTAAAAGACAGTCCCAAACATCTAATCTGTAAGTTTGGTTAAGATATCTTAAGAAACAAAAAAGTTTTTCATACTAAAGGTTAATTTCATCCGATTATTGCGATGGCAGCTATATGATATAGTAATCCGACTTTGACCAAATTTGGTCAGAATGTAATAGACAGTCCCGAACATCTAATCTGTAAGTTTGGTTAAGATATCTTAAGAAACAAAAAAGTTTTCCTTACTAAAGGTTAATTTCATCCGATTATTGCTATGGCAGCTATATGATATAGTAATCCGACTTTGACCAAAATTGGTCAGAAAGTAAGAGACAGTCCCAAACATATAATCTGTAAGTTTGGTTAAGATATCTTAAGAAACAAAAAAGTTTTCAATACTAAAGGTTAATTTCATCCGATTATTTCTATGGCAGCTATATGATATAGTAATCCGACTTTGACCAAATTTGGTCAGGATGTAAGAGACAGTCCCAGACATATAATCTGTAAGTTTGGTTAAGATATCTTAACAAACAAAAAAGTTTTTCATACAAAGCAATTCAATGATCTTTTGACCTCGGGTAAACACACTTCCAGGTGGAATTTTACAAAACGCCGTCTTATTGCACGATGAAATTGTCTCAGCTATGTTGTGTGAAAATTTCAGCTCTTTACCTTTAGCCGTTTGGCCTACACGTTGATGTGTCAGTGAGGACAAAGAGTTTTATATATATAGATAAGGTGACGTGTAAGGCAAATCTGCTCTCTTTTCAGGTTGTTATTTTGACAGTAAAAAACGAAAACGAAAGATGCTTTGATCTTCTCGTATGAAATCTGTGACAATTTTATTCGAGAATCAGTTTATAGCTCAGCTCATTGTGAAATTATTAACAAGGTGGTGTACACAGAGAGAAAAAACCGTACTAATATAAAGTTCGAGTGAACTCGAATTAAGTATTTTCGATACTTAAGAATAATACTTGATATAAGTACGAATTACTTAAAATGAACATTAAAATTCTATGATCAAGTACTAACAATCTTGATATAAGAAACAAAAATCTTGAATCAAGTAGAACTCTTAAATTACTTGAAATGAGTACACAAAATACACAAATATAAGTTCGGGGCTCAACTTCGACTCACAGATCAAGTATGTAAAATCTTATATCAAGTATTTTAACTTTTATATCATTATATCATTTGAGCGTTCGCTTGCTTCGAATTCCCAAATAGTTCTAGTTTTCACTTCCTTTCACAATAACTGAAAGTTTTTTTACACCCACGCTTATGATTTTGATAATTTTATTAGGTAGCGTGAGGTGTTTTATGATGCTCATAATACTTATTTCAGGAACATTTTATACCAGCAGTGGGCAAGCCCTTGCTCCCGATGCTCTGTGTGCTCACTCCGTTATGTTTTCGAAAGTTGCGCCAATCAGACGTAAAAGCACTGAAACGAACAGGTGCCGAACTCGAGCGAGCTTAAAACAACAAAATACATGGAGTAAAGGCGCCTGTTTGCCGGACACCCGAAATTTTGCAAAAACAAAATACGAGCAGTGCTCAGACTGCCGATCTCGAGCCACTTTACAATAACAAAATGCGTGTCTCTGCCTCTTCTCAATCTGTTAGTTTTGAGCAGACCCTCATAAAAAACAAACAACAACCACACAGAAAGAACTCGATTTGCGACGCGGGTCATAAAAATGTTCATTTTGCTTTAACTTATGACTTCAGAATTTGTGTTTGTTGTAGATGTTGTTGTAGTGCTCTCGATTGAAAATTTCGTGCCCACCTCTGTTTTATACATACAAATCAAGTTCACACAACTTTGAATCAAGTCTGAAATATGCTTAAATCAAGTATGATGTTCATATTTTATATTATTTTGTACTCAGTACCAGAATTAAAAGGACTTGGATCAAGTTCAATTGTACTTAAATCAAGTACGTTTTAAAGTTAATTTAAGTTTGAAACAGTGTTGCCAGGCTTCGAGCATGCAAATAAGCTAGATCTGCAGTAAAAATATGCTAAAAAAAAGCTAAAAATTAAAAAAAGGTATGCTGCAAAATAAGTCTAAATGATTTATAATACACAACATAATTTGTTTTGAATTAATCAAATTTAATTTAAATATGCTACCAAATCGCTATTTTGCACATAGAGATCCGCCTGCCGATATTCGGCTGGACAGTGGTTACTGGAGTAAAAGTAATCCTCGAACCTCTGGTGCGCTGAGCAAGGACTGCGCTCCTGGAATTTCAATCTTAGTGAAAAATCAAGTTCGAAAAGTGTCGTTTTAAGTACGAAATACTTGATTTTTTCCCTCTGTGTACTCACTCACACTCTCTATGTTTATACGTTGGATTAAGCCGTACTTAAAACGCCAGATTTCGAGCTTGATTTCTCACTAAAATTTAAATTACTAAAATCGAGTTTTTCGATCCTTTTTCAAGTACGATGCCTTAAGTACGAAAGTTCTTATAAATCCGAAGCTGAGTAGAATCATGTTAAAAAAAACACATCATACTTGATTTAAGCATTCTGCAGACTTAAATCCAAATCGTGTATTCTGTAAAATATATCCATAAGTTTTCAGTGCACAGAAAAAAAGACCAACTTCTAAAATTAAGAACATTCATCTTAAATATTTTGTTCTTAAAATAAGACTTTTTAAGACCAAATTACTAATACTATGAATATTAATCTAAAAATTCGCAGTTCTTAATGTAAGAGTTAAAAATCTTAAATTGTTAAGAAAGTATAAATAAGTCATAATATGAAGACAATAATGACACCGTGGTTAGAGTCGCCGCTTCAATTTGATAACAAGCCAAGGGATCGAAACCCGCTCGCTCTAGCCAAGGGAAAAAGATATAATCGCAATATTTATAAAAAAAATAAAACCAAAAAATGTATATAGATCCAACAAAAAAAAAAAATAAAACCAAAAAATGTATATAGATATGTGTAAAGATTAAAACACCTGCCTTATTTTTATATTTGGGTTGAGAATTTAAGACTGTTTGGTCTAAAAACAAAAACTTATTCTTATTTGAAATGTTCGTAAAATCAAAATGTGTTTTCTAACTTTAAAAATTTTATATTCTCAACGCATTTTTTAGACCAGAATTCTTACTTCTGAGACCAAAATCTTGATTTTAGAACATTTTTTTATCAGTGTGTCGGTCCAATTGCTCCTCATAGCAGACAAGCAAGAACCATATGCAAATTCTAAGCAAACAAACGCTAAATAGATATACATAAGAGTTAAAGAACTCGATTAAAGATTTTAAAAACTTGATCTCTAAGTCGATTTTGAGTCCCAGACTTATATAAAAAAATTCTAGAAATTTTGAAGTTTTACTTGATTCAAGATACTTTATTCATATATTCAGATTGTTAGAATCTTGCTCATTTTCAGTAATTTGTACTTATATTAAGTACAAATATTAAGCTTTAAAATATTTAATTTGAGTTCATTTGAACATAATGTTTGTACGGCATTTTTCTATCTGTGATTCCCATATATTGTACAACTACCTAATGTCACCTAAAACCCTGCGATATGCCATATGTTAAATTAGAACACAATAATAAAATAATTAAATGGCCACTATGAACTAAAACAAAGGTAATTCATGCTTTTTAAAGGTATATGTCTCACGTCAAAATGCTCTCTGTCTGGGGTGTTCCAGAAATGTAAACCAACCGAAACCCCACCAATAATGTATGGGGTTTTCGGTTGGCTTACATTTGTGGAACCCCCATGATTATGGTTAAAAAAAATTAACCCCGTTGTATAATCTTGAGTTTTTCTGATTATAAATTGATATTTTTATTTGTTTTATTATTGGATATATTATATTTAAGCGAAAACAAACGAGGGGTGCAGATATCGTTCCATCTAGCTGAAAGCGGAGTTTTCATCTGAACTTTCAACTTACAAAAGAACAAACACACTGCAGTCATGCCAGTGTGCACATTGTATCTTTAATTTTAGATCTGATTCAGTTCCTTTTTTCAGTCCCGCTTTCAGCTATAGTGTGCATGACGAAATTTTTTAGCTACCTCAGCTGTGGGGTGACGTTACCTTTTAATAAATTGAACTTGGCTTGACGTTGCCCAATTTGTAGACGAATTTGATATGTATCAGATGAAAGGATGACAAACTTAGGTGACAAATGACTTAATTTATTTGACAAAACAAAAACAAAACTTAATATAAGTATGTAGTTATAATCATGCATGTGCTTTGGAAGGGATTGCTTATTGATGACTAAGGATGACTATGATGCGTGATTCTGTTCTACATCTACTAATACTAAACGGGCACAATCTTCTCCGCCTGTCTCCTCAGCTCCATTCATAGCCATACCCATTGTCATAGCCATTGTTATAGCCATTGCCATTGCCGTAACCGAACCCATAGGGCGGTCCTGGACGACCTGGGCGTTCATAGTAGTAGCCTGAGCCGGGCGGTCGTCCTGGCGGCAGATCGCGACTGACAGGTGAATGTAGGCTGTCCCAGAGCAGGCGTGGTCTTTGGACCACCTCGCGCAGAATATTGACAGCCGCCAGGCCAACACTGGCCAGTTTGACGCCAAAACGTCGGGCATTGTGCTTGAGCGGAGCAACAGGAGCGGACAGAGCACGGCCTTGTGCATGGGAATGGGCAAGGATCTTGGCAATGAGATTGTCGGCATGCGGTGGCACATAGAGATCCGCCTGCCGATATTCGGCTGGACAGTGGTTACTGGAGTAAAAGTAATCCTCGAACCTCTGGTGTGCCGAGCAAGGACTGCGCTCCTGGAAGCAGGTCACCTGCACCACATTGTAGAAAATGGCGCCCAGTGTGTTGGCCGTTTCCGTGTTGGCCGCCTGCAGGCAGCGTCGGAAGCGTGCATCGCAATCGCAATGGGAACGGGTGAAGGTGCCCCGGTTGCATAATCCGCGCCGGCAATCTCCTACGTTGAGCACATCGGGGCACATGTCGTGGTCGCGACAACATCGATCCTCGCGAACATGCGGCCCCAAGTCATCATAGTTAGCAGCTGAGGTGCCAGGTCCGCACCACTTAGTGCCCGGATAGATGAATCCCAGGCCACCACGAAACTCATGACCATAGGAGCCTTGACGGCGACACACCTCCTCTAGCTCCATCACCGACTCCCGCGGTACCTGGCGAATCCGCCGAGGATCCGATTGCAACAGCATTCGTTGGATGTCACCCCTGGCGAGAGAGTCCACATCACGAGAGTTAAGGCCAGGCCCAATGAGAAACAGACGTTGGTCAACTCACCGATCCGTGTGCATCTTGCAGAAGGGATGTCGTGACGAGAGCTCCACCATCATGGTCATTGTCATGTCGGAGATGAGCACCGCAGAGCCAGTACTCGGCGGCAGCGCCTGGCTCAGCAGCAGCGCCAGCAGCAGCGTCTTTAACGGCAGCGCCAGCGGCATTATGGCGGCAGCAGAGAGAGACCTTCACTAAAAAACAAAGAGAGAGACAGAGATGGAGACGGAGATGAAGACATGAGAGATAGTATAAGAATAGGCAGGGTCGTAGCCGAGTATGAACAGGGGCAGTTGGCCCTTCCCCCCCTACAGCCAACTAAGTAAGGAAACATTTCCAGTCAACAAATTTAACTATTTTATCTTTTAAGTTATTTATCTGAAATTGTATATACATATGTATGTTTAATAATTAAATTGTTTGTTTTAATAATTATTTCATTTAATATATTTTAAAATCCAAATACCTTCTTTCGGTCGACGATCAGTAATTAAATAAAGTATTATATTTCAGGGAGAAAAATTGAAATAATGTGCTTTGAATTTGAAATTAATAGTTGTTAGCTATTAAATATATCAATGTTTTTGCAGTATTTGTTCGGTGCGAAAATAATTGGTTTTAGTTCGAAACAATAACGAAACCGGAACCGAACCGAACCTTTGAAATTATTTGTTCCGCGAACCCAAACATGAATCGCACCTCTTTCTTAAATACGAAAAAGGCTCGGTTCAAAAACAAGATAATTACATCATTTTTATGCTATTCAAATCTTGCCCAACTATTTGAGACTTTGAATAAACTTCATAAAATAATAATAAATAATAAATCTTCAAATTAATTTATTTTATTCATAAGATTAGATTTTTTTATTAAAAAATTTAGTTGGTTTAAAATATCAAGAAAAAATTAAAACAATAAAAATAATTTGTTTTTATTAAATTTATCCAAGGCTCGCAACCAAACTATGGATTCAGGGAGTATATAAACCTGTTCATATTATTTAGTATTACATTAAAAAATAAATATTTTATTTTTAAACAACAAGTAGTGCATTTTTTTAACAAGCCCTAAACAAAAATAATATTTACATTGGACATACATACATAGTATTAACGCAAAAAATATGTCTGTCCCCCCCTTATTTTCATCCTATCTACGCCATTGAGAATAGGTGCTCAGGTAGAGCGAACCACTGAGATTTGAAGGACTGGCAAATCGAAATGTGGGCCATCATTAGCACTGCGTCACAGTCACGTTAATTAGCAGCTGAATGGAGTCTCTAGCTCACCCGCATCTTGGATTTTAGCATTTCTATGGCCCGGCCAGCGCACAGTTGACCTCTGCGACACATGGCACAGTGGGCCACAGGTCAGCGAAAACTGTAAACCGTAGCTGAAACAACTGTGCGTAGAGCTGTTGCCACTGTACGAGTAAACGATCGACCCGGTGAGTGGCGCCAAATGTGGCGATCAAAACAAAGTCAATGAAAGAAATAACAAAACAATTTGCAAAATCAAATGCAAAGGCGTTGATAGAGACAACAGCAAAAGGCAGCAACAACAACTGTAAGGCGGAAAGTAATTACGAAAGCTCATCGATTTTTGCTGTGCGTTAGGGGGGAAGGGAGTCGAGGAAGTCTGATGGATGAGCAGAATGAATTGTGAGCCATAATTAAGCATTAGTTTGTTACCAATTCTTGTTTGCCAATTTAGACCAATTGGCATGCCAATAGGTGAAGGTCATTTGATACCCTGCCACGCCCCTTATTTAATTGCCACAGGCACAAATGTCAACAACTTTGCGCCGCTCACTGTATTATATTTGACCAGTCAACAATTTGTATACCCTTCCCCAACGAAGCGTATTAAGAATTACAAATTGCAAGTGTAAAAGCTGATTCTCAATTAAGTGTTTCTCTCGCCAATATTCAATATCTTTAAGGCTTAGAGAGTGAAAAAGAAAGCGAACACAATCACGGTGTAATAATATAAGACAGCTTTATACGAATAGCCTGTTTTTACGAATGTGCGATGAATCGAGAGATGACAAGACTATTTCGTTTGATTCACAATTGTAAATTGACAACTCGAACGTAATCTTTATTTTTCATACTATGATTATCTGTTAAGGTTAAGTACGATTTGACAATGAGTACGACTTGACAATTTCGAATATTGTTGAAAACCGCAGAAAAATCCGATGTGTTACATTCAGGGATTAAAACCGAAACGAATATCGGTTTCAGTTACGGTTTCGCTTATGCTCGAATTGAGGTTTTCGGTAATGCAAAATATTGGAGTATCGGTTTCGTAACGGTTATCGGTTTTTTATAAGTTTCGGTTTAAAAATACCGGTATGGTTTCAGTTCACAAAAAAATAAAAATTAAGGTTTTGGTTAAATAAAAAGAAGCGTTATTCATTGTTTAACGAGAAAAAAGACTTAATGCTCTATTTAGCCTGGAAATAATGTTATCTGGTTACTGGAATGATCCAGTGTAATGTAATGATTCTTAATAAATTTGAACTGCCATAACTTTGTCAAAAGTTTATCAATTTTCATGCGCAATGTAAATTTGAGCATGATTATACATCTAAATTAGTTCTACATTTAAATTTTGTTCATTTTAAAAATTTTAAATTTTTCAAATTTGAAAATTTTGAAAATTTACATACTTTGTATTTTTCGAAAAAATTCAAAATTTTCAAAATATTTAAAATGAAAAAAATTTAAACGCAGAACGAATTTATAGGTAAAATCATGCTCAAATTTACATTGCGCATGAAAATTGATAAACTTTCAACAAAGTTATGGCAGTTTAAAGTTATCAAAGTTGCTCAGTAGCTGCGACGGCCAAAACCGAAATTAACCCTTATAAATAAATCGTTTACTAAACGGTTATTTCGGTTTAAAAAGTTTCGGTTCATGGGTTTCGGTGCAGCGGAACAAACTTTTTACGGTTACGGTTTCAATTACGGTTACAAATTTCAACCGGTTTTCATCGGTTAAAGGTTACGGTTACGGTTTCGGTTAAGGTTTTAATCCCTGGTTACATTATAATGTGAAATTACCAATACTTTATCCGCAAGTTGACAACGCAACTGAAGAAGTTTTAAAATATGTATGTCAGCCAGTTCTGTCAGTCGACAAGAGTGCAATTAAATCAGTTTCGAATATAAAGCCAGATGAACTGCCCGCTGAATTATACATAATAGGCAGTTTGGCCAACAAGAACATGACTAACTGAATTCGAGTTTGGCAGCAAAATTGTTAACCTTGACAGGAATATAACTGAAATTTAACTGTTAACCGACAATATTTAGAGTATTTTAGGTGCGGGCATGTTTATGTCTATTATTGTGGAATCCACTTGAAAAGTTATTTTCAATTATTTTTTTAATCAGCTATTTTTAGTTATGACAGCGACTTTGGCATTTTGTATTGTTGGTTTATTGACTGGGCACAAATCAATTCTACATTTTTTCTTCGTATTTCAGGCAAACATCAGAAATGCCATTGAAGTGCAAGTCTTTGGAGTCACTTCGCAAAGTGACGAGTAAATCTGACTGTTCTCTGAGTTTAAGTTTCAGTTTCGGTTTTAGTTTCAGTTTCTTTGGGAGGGACATTGAATTCCAAGGCGTAAAGTTGGTACACTTTACGGCATGTCGCAAAATGAAAATAATTAATGATGGCATATTTTCAGAGCGGCTTATTACCGAATATGTATGGTATTATAAATATAGTATATTATTTACGAGCATGCTCATGTTGCATTGTTGTATGTACAAGTTAACTTGACATGGTGGTGGCGTAAATACTCTTAACATTTTTATCATACAGGTTTTAATTTAATTACATGTAATTTATTTTAATTGTTTATTTCAAATCTTTGTTCTGCATTGTTAAATTAAAATTAATTTAATATTTGTCGACTGCTTTTAGTTGATGTTCAATATTGTTATTATTACTTAATAATAACTTAATAATACTAATATTACTACAATTAATTATATGGTTAACTACTCTTACAATCATTGATCGTTAAACAAGTGTCTCTATAAGAACTGGTGGGCGATCAATCGATCTAACTACGGGTATATATATTTAGATTGGCAGGCAGACAAAGCATCGATCAATCTTAATTCGCAAATTGTCAGTAGGCATTCAAAATTTGGAATTCGGAACAAAAACAAAGCCAAGTGGCGACTCATTGAAGTCGCGATCGCGATCGCGATCATGATCTTGATCTTTCGCTATAGTTTAGCGAGTAGCTTAATCTATATATGAGTCGGAGCATATGTATGTACATATTTATTCAATACATGTATTCAATTCTATTCGATCTGTTGAACTGTCTGTCCATCCATTTGCCTTGTGTGATCGTCGTCATGATCAACAACGGATCAAATCAGCATCTCCGTCCGTTCGCATAATTTTCAATGTCAATGCTTTTTAATTTCATGGCATAAATAGGCATCAAGCCGGCCTGGGTCGATCTCGTCTTGGTCTAGCTTAGTGTCTAGCCAAAGAAGAAAAAACAAAACTTAGTTGGCTCTGTTGTTGTCTTTTTTCTTTTTTCTTTATTATTATATATTTCATGTTGTCTTGTCTTTGTTTGTCTTTTCGACGTCAACAAAGAGGCGAAAGAAAACGAAAATGAAAACGAAATCAACATTCGATTTGTATCACACGATTGTTGTACTCATATAGCATTTGGCTTTGATTTTGACTCTGACTCTCTAACTCTGACTGTGACTACGTCAAGTACAATGACCGCGGCACCAAAATGTCAATAGATCCACATAATGTTCGTCCATACATACATACATATGTGTACATATGTACAAATGCACGGTTGTCACCGAAACTGGTACATATACATACATATTGTTACTTGGTACATTTTTTTTTTCATAAAAATTGTTTTTTTTATTGGTTTGTCGAGTGTTTTTTGAATTAAAATTTTGTTTTTTTTAAATATTATTATGATTATCACATTATCAGAGTATTCAATAAAATATTAAAGCGAGACACCAAAGCAGATTTAAGCATTTATCTGGGATGGAAAACTAAAAAAAGCAGTGCATTTTTTAACCGTTTCAAAGTATTATCGATTTTTTTCCTTTGACTTCGTTCTTCTTTATAGTTTTAAAGCTACTTATGAAAATAAATTTCTTTATATTTATAGAAATTATTTATATTTTTATAAATGTAATTAAAAAATGTATATTCACATAAAATATAGCTAAAAATAATATATATAAATATATTCATGTTATTTTTAATATACATATACCATATCTGAATAGGCAATAAAAGCAGAAAGCATTGAAAGCAATGACCTGAATTTCAGACACTTACAGGTGGAATTTTACAAAACGCCGTTTTACAGAGTTTTATATATATATAGATTTATTATTATGAGACTGCTACATGCTACCTAAAGCATTTTCAGTGTCATAGTATCAGGATTTTTACAGACAAGACAGTTTTGACGTGGCAGTGTGAGAATCGAGCCCAGTTATTTGTCCAACTGAAATTCTAATGATGGGACAGGTGGGTGACTCTAACGAACGAGCCACGGGATCTCACTTATGTACTTATATGTTTTATGTTCTAACTGAAATAGTGCGTCAAGTGTTTTTGTTTCGGAATCTACAGCGGATCAACAACCGACAAATCACTTGGCTGACATTTGACCACATTTGGACCATAGCCCGTTAAGCTGAGCAGCAGCAGCAGCGGCAGCCATAGGCTATGCCTTAATCTGTTAAACCCGCTAGTAACTTGGCATCGTGGATGTTTAAGCTGTAAGCTACTGTTAGCCCTCAATAAACTTGTTCAGCTTGCAATTAATTGCTTCGAGGGTGGGGGGGTCGATTGCAGAGGGAAAGAGAGACGGGGGGTTTAGTTGGTGACTAGGGGTGGGGAGGGGTGGGGAGGGATCGTTAGAGGTCGCGGGGCGTTGAGGTGGGCGTGTCGCTTGGATCATCAATCACAGAAAGCACAGCTACTGTTGTTGCTCCTGAACCAAACTGAACTGAGACAATAACTAAAATAAACTCGAAACTGAGGTGAACTCTACCCCCCCTCTAACTCCGTCCCTTTCTGCTGCCTTTGCCTTTGCCTCTGCACCTGCCTAACCCTTCACTTGCCTTCAGCTGCGAGGCGCATTGTAACTGGTTTTTTATTTATTATTATAATTGTTGTTGCTGTTGTTGTTGTTGTTTTGATACATTGTTATTGCTGCTCCCCTTGCATTTTGAATGGCTGATTCTTATCCACATAAACAAATAAGCAAGAAAACTGGAAAACATAATACAAATTAAAACATGAAAAAAAGGTTATTCTCGGCTAGCACGCCGAAGATTTGGTACCCTTTAAGTGAGCCCTGCATTTAATTATCGACTGATCATTCCTATGACAGCTATTTGTCAAATTTAAGCCAAATTTGTTCAAGATTTATAAGACAACTAGGGGGCTCCGCTCTGCTCGCTTCGCTCATCAACCCCCGGCTCGTTTTACTCGCGGAAATGAAATTAAGTTAATAATGTTAATTATGTTTAGTCAAAGTAACCTTTAGTATGAGTTTGGTTGAGATTTCTTAAGAAAGAAAAACAATTTTCAAACTAATCGATAATTTGCATTATATTGTTTCTATGGCAGCTATATGATATAGTAATCCGACTTTGACCAAATTTGGTCAGAATGATACAGACAGTCCCAAACATATAATCTGTAAGTTTGGTTAAGATATCTTAAGAAACAATAAAGTTTTTAATACTAAAGGTTTATTTCATCCGATAATTTCTATGGCAGCTATATGATATAGTAATCCGACTTTTTGCCAAATTTTGTCAGAATGTTAGAGAAAGTCCCAAACATATAATCTGTAAGTTTGGTTAAGATATCTTAAGAAACAAAAAAGTTTTTCATACAAAGCAATTCCATGACCTTTTGACCTTAGGTAAACACACTTCCAGGTGGAATTTTACAAAACGCCGTCTTGTTGCACGATGAAATTGTCTCAGCTATGTTGTGTGAACATTTCAGCTCTTTACCTTTAGCCGTTTGGCCTACACGTTGATGTGTCAGTGAGTCAGTCAGTCAGCCAGTCAGGACAAATAATTTTATATATACAGATACTGAATAAACAATCTGCGAGTTTCGCTAAGATATCACAGGACACAACAAAGATTTTCCAACTATGGCTTAATTTTCAAGCAAATGATCGATGGAAATCACAATCTGTTATATCAGTTGAGATTTTTTAACCGACCGCTCATATATCGTCTATATGATACCGCACCTTATCTCTTATACTCTCATTACTAATTTTCGACTTAGAAAAAAAATAAAAATTTCATTGACTCTCACGTAGAAAGTATACAAATATGAATATTAAATAGAACAAAATATAGAACAGAACATAACGAATATTTCTGACTACCACTCTTTAATTCGTTGCATATTTCGTGACAAAATCAGAATACCCTCTGCTAGGGTAGAGAAATTATAAATGTCAGCCACAAGAAGCTACCTTCTTAATCCACCACACTGCCCCGTCCCTGCGCCCCCTGCGCAGACAACAATGACAAGTTCAAGAGCTGGCCAACATTCAATTTGAAGCCAGTTACCAAGTTGTTACCTTTGGACGTGTAATTGCTCCCTCAATCCAATACGTCTGCTTGTCTCTTAAAATGATCTTAATCACCTTGCTAAAGGTCACAGAAACTACGTGCCGAATCTTCAAGTCCAAGCTCCCGTTCAGCTCCAACTCCAGCTACAAGTGCAACTTCAATTTCGTGCAATTAGGGCGTGACAAAGTCGGTCAGGTCCTTGCCCGAAAACAAAACCAGAAATTGAAGACTGAAATGGGGTGAAGTTGAAGACGTTACGAGGGAAGACTCGTGGGGAAGGGGATTAGGATCGGGGTTTAACTCTCGAATGCCACAACAGTGAGTCAGCTTTGTATTGGACAGTGGCAATGACAGTGGCGGTCATTGAACGTTTCTCGCTGGCCAGGTGAAGGTCAACCAAAACCTTAACCATAACCATAAGACAAAAGCCAAGCACAATCTGCACTGCCTGATCATTGGGGGAGTCAGCAGGTTGTTTTTAATTTCAATTCGAATTTCATTGCTTCGCTAATTGTCAACGGCATTCGGAAGTGTGTTCAATGTGAGGATACAAAGAGGCTTTAAGTTAATCAGTCAGCAGTCAATCTTAGCCATTGTTAACACCGCCATCAGAACTTGCATTGGAGTTGGTAACTGGCGTGGCCTTCTCCACCTCCACCTCCACTTCCATCTCTCTACCTCCATCTCCATCCAACGAGCTGTGCTAATCACTGAGTAAATTTCACAACTTGTCGAGAAGTCATGCAGATTTAACATATGCCAATTCTCAAAATTGTCCGTGTGTGTGTGTGACAGGTGTGAAAATATGCGAATTGTGCTTACCAAGACCGAGAATCGATTGGGGACGTCAGTCGGGGAGGCACTGGGAAGTAGGGTCATACTCGAGGCCAAACTTATCGTTTATTCAAATATTTAATATTTGATTTGTAATACTCACGACATGGCAATAGTTCTATTTATTTACTTCTAAGTGATTTTTCAAAATCATTTTCCTGTTTTACTCCGAATTATGTAGGCCTTCCTTATTAATAGCCTACAAACCACATGTAACAATTAAATATCATACATATATGTATATAAACATTTTTAAAGCGGATCATAGCCTTAAAAGTTACTTATAGAATTGGGAAAGAATTTATTCGAGCGAGCCCGACTGCAAAAAACCCTGTAAACTTATTATATATTTGCTAATAAACTCCGAGTATAGTATCCGAATGTGATGAAATTCCGTAAAACTCTTGTAAATGTATTTTTATTTCGATTTTTATGGCGAAATAATACGGATTTGCTTCAGATACACAGAAACCCACATACCAATTTTGGAGTCTCTAGCTCTTATATTCTCTGAGTTTCTTTATTTACTTGAACCGTATTTAATACAGAGTATAAAACTGATCGTTTTCTACATTTCATATTTCTGGATTCTTTTAAAACTCTTTTTTAGCGTTGCAATTGTTATAAATATAATCGAATTAAATTAAATACGAGTGGTGTAAACTTCACTTCTTTTCCTCCTCTTGTTCTGCCGTTACACTCAAAATTGTCTATGTTTTCTTATTTATTTATTAGATAGTAATGAATAGTGGTACAAGTATGATTATACTTATCATTTAAGGCACTAGTAGAGAAATATTTATAAATAAATATTACAATTAAATTAATTTTTAGCCTACTTAACCAAAAACTGCATTTCAAAAACACAAATTAAAAACGTTTTGTTGGCCGAATTTTAACCGTTAAAATTATCTAAACTTGAAAGAAAAATCGACTAAAAACTACTTACTACTAATTTATTATTCTTATACTTGTTTATTATTGAAAATAATATTGGAATTGCTATAGCTTAAGTTGTCAATTAAAAATTATAATTGCATCGAATCTTAAATGAATCGCAATTGACAGTTGAACATTCCTTCTTTTCACCTCATTCGTAATTTGTTCTTTTTGTCGTTTTGCATTTTCACGATTTTGTGAGCGAGGACAACACATTTTTCCACTTGCATACACACACACACACACACACACACACACACACACACGCACAAACACACACACACACACACACACACACACACGCACACACATAAATAGACTCCCTTCTCCCAGTCAAGGCTACCGCCGCCAACACCTCTTGACATTTCTCTCTCACTCTCGTTCTTTCCCTTTCATTTGCAAACGCTTTTCATTTTATTCTGTCGCTTTAACTGTTGTGGCCTTCAGTCCTCGTGCGTAATGACCTTCAAAAGGCAGTCAGAGGCAACAGCAACACCAACAACAATAACAACAACAAGAGCAGCAGGAACAGCAAGGACATTGCCGAAACCACGTGCCAGGTTCACATACAAAGTTACACAGAAACAAAAAAGTCCAGAAAAAAACGATGATTATTCGTATCCTTGAAGCTACACTCACACACACACACACACACACATATATATATGTATATATATAAATATATATATCCGGCATTAAACGTTGCCCGTTGCCCGTTTTGCCCGGCTCCGATTACCTGGGAGTATTTAACGGTATTCCTTTTGGTATTCTTGATCAATTGCTGTTGTTATAATTGAAACGTAAAGGAGCGACTGGAATTATAGCCAAGATATGTGTTTCTGCGAAGTGTTGCCGACGATGCTCACAACAAAACATTTCCGCAACGCGTTTGCGGCGCGACTGAACTTGATTCTGGCGCGCTAAGCGCTGTTAAACTTGGACTTGGCCAAATTGAAAACCAACCGTCGATAGCAGCAATGGCTACAATACACACACGCACACACACATACATATGTTTGTTCACATATAACATGTAGAAGCAGACGCGGCTAGAAGCTTGATATGTGTGTGTGCAGGGGCGCAGGTGGAGGAGTCTATCTCCGTGTGTGCGTGTGTACATTGTGTCCGTCGGAAGCTGCAGCGTGTTGACGAAATTAAATATGGAAGCGCTGTTAATTGCATTTACACGCCAAAAAGCTTTCAAAAGCTTTTTACCTTTTGCAAAACTTCTGCAATTGCAAAAACAGCAAGTGTGACGGTATAGCCAAGTTAGCAACCTTACGGAACCTGACTGTGGATGCTAAATTTCTGTGCGGTTTGTGTCACCGCTAAATATGAAGTCTATTGCCCGACCGCCGCAATCTGTTCGGTCCATGGCGCGCAGCTTAAATAAATAAGTAAATATTTTAAGAATTATTTTACAGTAAGCTTAAAGATAATTGCACAATCTTCATTTGAAATTCAATTAAATAAAGGTGAAAATGTTAATGAATGTTGGGTGTTTTTCACCACTCGGGAGTTAATATAATTATTAATACTAATTAAAAAAATAAAAAGTTTGAAAAAGAATTTACTCAAAATTTCAAGTCTCTATCTTCAACTTTAGAGAAATTACAAAAACGAGGAATCTTTTCTGAAATGTACCATTTCCGGGATAGTACATTTTTCTGAAAACCAAGGGTCAAAACTGTGGCGCCACCATGAAGTGGGTAACAACTACTACAGGACAAACCAACCAAAACCGAAACATACAAAACGCCTTGACCGTTACGAAACCGATATTACCGATAACCTTTACTAATGCAGATATTCGTTTTGAATTGATACCCTGATTAAAATTCATAAAAAAAAGAATCGAATTCCGAATAGATGTGTTTGAATTCTTACCCGGCTGAAGTAGTTTTAAAAAGTACATATGTCTTCAAAAACAAGTGCGACTACAGTCAAGTGCACTAAACCGTACGAAACCCTGTGTCCAGCCGCTTGTATACCCTTTGACCCGCCGAAGATTTAATGGCCTTGTAAATCACTGTATTAATTTTTCGACTGATAGTTCTAATGATAGCTATATTATATAGATAACCGATTTGAAACAAATTTGGTCAAGATGTAAAAGACCAACTTAAATGCAAATCCTGGTAAATTGGTTGAAATATCTTAATAAACAAAAAAGTTGTTTATACTAAAACTTGATTTTCGACCGATCGTTGCATGGCAGCTATATGATATAGTAGTCCGATCCAAAAATAAAAACAAACTTGATTTGCGCCCGGTATACAGGAACCTACAAACCAAGTTTGAAGTCTCTTGCTCTTATAGTCTGAGATCGACGCGTTTAAAAAGACGGACAGACAATGGCAAAATCGACTCGGCTTTTGATAATGCTTCAAAGTATGGGGTCTGCCACGCCTCCTTTGGCCTGTTACATACATTCCAACGAAACCAATATACCCTTTTTTGTCCATTTTTAATGGGCACAGGGCATAAAAAATGCTAAAATGACAACGACTTCTTACATCTCCAATAAATTTGAAATTTACATTAAAATGGTATAAATTTATTAAATATACATGTGTATACATAAAAAAAAAACAATTATTATTATAATATATTGCAATTGCAAATAATAAGATCTTACGAGCTAAGCACAAAAAAAAATTGGGTTATTTAGTATACAAAGAGAAAAAAATGTGATTAGTTAAGTTATGTGTGTTTTTGCGATAAGCCTATCTTAAACCGTTTTCAGTTCTGGTTCTTGGATTATAGTTAGAATTACACTTACATCGTTTTGAATATAATGCAGTTGCTTGTTATATCTGCTAAATAATCACTATACATACTTAAACATATATAATATGGGTTATTGCAAAATTGATTAACTATAAATAAGCAGTGGTAAGGGGAAAGTGTTAACTTTGTATATCAATTAGCGATGTAGTGAATGGATTTTGTTGTATTCTAGAATCAAACTAAATTTTTTGCTTACCAATTAAATTCCCCGCCCACAAAACTTAAACATAGAAGCAGTTGGTGAACATTTAATGACAATGTTAACATAAATTTAGTAAATATTGTTAATAATAAACACACATGCACATACACATACAACATATGTGAATGCGTAGTTAGCCCCAGTTAATGATTGGTTGATTTCTTAATTGGTTGGTTAGTTGCTTGCCTTTGGCGCCTCGCTCAGTCAACGCACGCCCCAAACTTAGGGGACGTGCCATACGCATCCTATCCATGGGTATGGTGATGGGCATCTACCTAATGTTGGCGAACAGGTTCAGGACAGACTTGTTCTCCTTCTGGCTACGCGCCTTGCTAAACACATTCCAGAATCGCAACGTTTCATCCCCAGCGCCAGTGACAATCGCCTCACCATCGGGACTGAGAGCCAGATAGAGGACTCGATAGGAGTGACCGGTTAGTTTGGCCACCTGCGTGAGGGACGGGTATTTCCACACGAGTATTTGGTTCTGCGAGTAGCCGTGTGTGGAGACCAGCTCCGATGAGTGTTTAGACCATGCCAAGTTGCACACCTGAGAGCCCGTGTCCACGCACTGCATGGGCTGGCCTGTCAGTGTATTCCAAAAACGTATACAGCGATCTGCAGTTCCGCCGCCGCTGGCAAGAAGTCCGTGATGATGCGGTGACCAGGCGATCGCCTTCACCGCAGCCATGTGTTCCGTGTACGACTGTACCGGATTCACCGAGTGCTGGTTCCACACATATAGACGATTGTCGTTGCCTCCACTGGCCAAATACTGATTGTCCGGCGACCATTTAAGTCCACACACCTCCTGACGATGGCCCGCAAGGCGGCGCTCTGACTGCAGTTGTGGTGTGCGTGTGTCGCGTTGTATGATCCAACGATCTCTCGATCCACTGGACAGGATGTCGCTATTCCACGCTAATGCACCCACACGCGCCGAGTGACCATTGAGTTTATTGATCTGCAAACAAGTGGCAATATAATTAATGATGTCTTCTACTTTAATTTCAGTCCCAGTCGCTACTCACCTGCTTATTAGCTGCCACATCCCAGACGGTTACGTAGCCGTGATGTGTGCCTACGGCAACTGTGTTGCCACGCTCGTTCCATGACACGGATGTGACCGTGTTGGAATCTGGACTGAGATCACACAAGCGGGTCACCTGTATTAAAGTAAGGGAAAGAAAGAACAAACTTAGTTACAAACAGTCGAAGATATTGGCGAGTTAAGTTAAATTGCATTATTCAGATCTCAACTGTAGTTAATAAGGCTAAGGGTGTTCTTGGATATAAATCCGTTTAAAGACACTACATTATTGTATATCTGCCCTAGTTCATAGCGATCTTGAAAATTGTTTATCTATCTGGTATAATGGTTATATATATTATAATATAAGATTTTAAACACAAAAAATTATTTGTTTATGTACATTAAAAAATTCAAAATACCTATTTTTTATCTAAAAAAATTATGAACTTATAATTAAATTGTAGTTTATGTTTATAAATTTTTGTTACAAGTGCTTAAAAACTAAATTACTAAATTATTATTGATATTATTTTTTAATACATTTGAAATGCACATTCAATTTAATTTTAAATTTCTTGTCATAATAAAATATAGGATGTCTGAGATTTTTTCCATTAATCCAAGCAATTTTTTCCGGTTTGATTTTTTTTTAACTCATAAATTTACTTGCTAATTTAATTTACTTTAAGCTATTTCTACTTTTTGCCCTTCGCGGCTTGAATAAAAATCCTAATCTCAATTTGACTTTATATACAAATCTATATATATAAAATTCTTTGTCCTGACTGACTGACTGACTGACATATCAACGTGTAGGCCAAACGGCTAAAGGTAAAGAGCTGAAATGTTCACACAACATAGCTGAGACAATTTCATCGTGCAACAAGACGGCGTTTTGTAAAATTCCACCTGGAAGTGTGTTTAACTAAGGTCAAAAGGTCATGGAATTGCTTTGTATGAAAATTTTTTTTGTTTCTTAAGATATATTAACCAAACTTACAGATTATATGCTTGGGACTGTCTCTTACAGCCTGACCAAATTTGGTCGAAATAGGTCAACTATATCATATAGCTGTCATAGGAAAGATCGGTCGAAAATCAGTCAGTCAGTCAGGTCAAGGTTAATGTGCATCATATTATATAAATAAAGATATCTTAACCAGACTTACAGATTATATGTTTGGGACTGTCTGTATCATTCTTACCAAATTTGGTCAAAGTCGGATTACTATATCATATAGCTGCCATAGGAACAATATAATGCAAATTATCGATTAGTATGAAAATTGTTTTTCTTTCTTAAGAAATCCCAACCAAACTCATACTAAAGGTTACTTTGACTAACTTAATTAACATTATTAACTAAATCTCATTTCCGCGAGCGAAGCGAGCACGGGGCGGAGCCCCTAGTATAATATATTTATTTTTAAATACATAAATGTTTAATTTTTTCTTTTAAATTTTTCAGTTTGAAAATTAAATGTATGTTGATTTAAAATTGAATTTTAATTAAGGCTTTATATCTAAAAATTGGCTTGGCTGATGTCACTTACCTGGCTGGTGCAGGCGCTCCAGAGATAGACACAGCTTCCGAGGCCAACAGCGAGTACATTCTGGGATGACCAGTCAACCAAATTGAGATAGAAGTCATCCTGCAACTCCGGCGCATCCAGCACCTTGAATGGTATTCTCGATATCTTGCGCGTTGCCTTTCGCGGTGATCGCAACAGTTTCTGGCTCTTTGCGCTGACCGGCGACAGTGAGTACGGGCATTCCCCATTATAGTCCTGCAATAAGAAGAAGAAGAACAACATTCAATTTGTTGTTGTTTGACAGCTTGCGCCATTTGTTCCAGTTGCAGCTAAGCGACAAATTGCCAAAGTAAATCTTCAATTCTTTGGCCAAGCAGAGTTAGCCGCTTTGTTTGCTCGCCGCGTACTTGACGCGATTGGCAATTAACGCAACGGTGCTAAAAGCAACGACCGCGTCCGCGTCCGTAATCGCATTCACATTCGCATTGCTGAGCTACCTAATGGCCCCAGCACCAGTGGTGTCATTTTTGTCTGAGCAAAAAAAAGCTGGATCAACGAAAAAAAAGCAAAAAAAGCGGAATCCCAGGAAAAAAATTTAAGAAAAAGCTGATAATTATAAAATAATGTGTTGTTTGTTTTTAATTAATTAAGACATATTTTTATATAGAGCAACAAAACTTTGGGGGAAATTATTCGATGAAAGTAAATATCGATACTTGCCGATAGAAATACATTTTCAAAATTTCGACCGTCAAACTCAATTAAAACAACTCTAAAAATTTAGTAAAAGTGAAATAAAAAGCGCTGCTTAAATTTGCTTAAAAAAAATCTAGAATTCCCGCTGCCCGCTATTTTAAAATTTTACCCGCAATCACACTTCAAAAAAAGCCAAATCTGACGGGAAAAAAGCGGAAATGACACCACTGCCCAGCACCCGACTCCACTCCGCCTCCTTCTCCGCATTCACAATTGGCACGCACTTCTACTCCAAGCGAATCAATCCCCTCTCGCTCTGGTTTCCTCCCTCCATTTGTTTGCATAGAAAATGCGTGCAGAAGAAGAAGTGTGTTAAACGTATGCGCAACCGCCTCCTCCTCCAACACTTCTGCTGGAGCGGAGGAGGGGAGGGGAGGGGAACAGCCTTATGCAATGGGCCATTACAAATGCGTAAACAAAGAGACGCGAGCAACAACTGTTCGTGCCCAACTATATGCAAGCCAAAATTCCCATACAAAAAGTAAGACCTTCAACAAAAACTGCGTGGTCGAAGATGTAAATTAATAGATATATAGATAGATAAATCTATAGGTAAATTAATTGTTGAAGAAAGACAGAGTTGCACTTCCTCAGACCGCAACTCAATGTGTTTGATTTCACAATACGACTTTAGTTTAGATACGGTTGGAACTCAGATGGACAGATAGAAACAATATTCAGATCAAATCATTGTTGAAGAAAGAAAGTTGAACTTTCTCAGTTCTCAACTGAACACGACTCTTTCTTCCCAATCTAAGATTAGTTAAGGTTCAGTTGGAACAAGAAGTTTTACTGATTTCAACCGAATGGATAAGTTCAGTTAAATGGATAGATAGATATGGATGAATAAAAAATCTCATCTCAATTATATGAAAATCTCGTTTCTAATCTGAGATTAGTTAAGTTTCACTTGGAACAATCCTTAACTAAATTGGAATTCCTACTGGACGTATTTGCTAGGTTAAGTGCAACTTCATAAGTTATGTAGTCAAAGTCTAACTTTTACCGAATATAAGTTAAATTAGGTCAGATCGAGTTCAACTGAATATTTCTTATGCAAAGTTTAGAATTAAGATAATGTTGGCTTGCGTTACTTTTCACTAAATTAAGGTAAGCGAAAATTTATTGAAATATTATAGTTAAGTTAAGTGATAAATTAAGAAAGGTTAAAATTTAACAAGAAAAAATAAATAAGGTTTCTTTAAACAATATTGACTAATCAGAAGGGATTGTTACTTGTAAAATGATTTTTTTGACAATCAAGACTTTATTGAATGAAACTATTCAGAGTATGGAAACAAATGTTAAAACTTCACACATTACAATTAGTTTATAGATTTTTCATCGATTCGTCATTGCTAAATTACGTATTTGGTCCACACCCCTTTCCGATTCTGATTCAACAAACAGAGACAACCCCAAGACAAGAGAAGTTTTTTTGTACTTATATATGTATTTTTTTCTTTTTAGTATTTGCTTGAGATAAGCGATTGGTTCGGTTGATAGGGGCAGAGGTAGGGGTAAGGATATGATTTGGGGGGATACGAGTCAACCCACTTGACGCTTGAGCTTCAGATTCAGCTTGAGACAAGTCATGTGCGCTTTTAATTCGCATCGCAAATTAAAATTTAATTCAATTAACATGCGAGTGGGGGCAGCTAAGAGCTCAAATTGTGAATAGAGAGTCAAGAGTACTTGGATCGTTAAAGACATTTACCAGAAAAGTCTCTTAAATTGCTAAGGATTACGTTGATTTCCAACGTGATGTCAAAATACATCGAAGAATCGATTAGCGCGTTTGCGATTTTCTACTACTTTAATTCGATTATCTTCTTATGAATCGAGTTAAATAAATCGATTTTCATGAAAAATTTGATCTTTTTATAATTCGCTAGTGTTCGTGTTTTACTTCCTATCTTTGTCTGTTGTATAAACAGTGGTGTCATTTCCGCTTTTTTCCCGTCAGATTTGGCTTTTTTTGAAGTGTGATTGCGGGAAAAATTTGAAAATAGCTGGCAGCGGAATTCTAGCTTTTTTCCGGTTGCCGGACAATTTTAATATATTGAAACAGATTAATGCTTTTTCTGCTAAAAATATTTTAAAAATAAAAAAACAGCATCACCCCATCCTGTAAAATTTTTGTACTCCCAACATTGATAAAATTGAACATAAGTACAATGAGATTACCCTGGTATAATGGGAAAATGTCGATGACCCTGAATAGTTTTGAAATGGAGTTCTGAAATATCGGGATTCTGGAGGAAACTGCCGTTTTCTGAATTGACTTTAGTTGCTCTGCAAATGCTGTCACTGTCGAATGGTCGAATGGTCGACGTCGAGCGGGTTTTCAGCCAAGTGAATTTAGTAAAGAAAACTTCGAAATACCATAAATGTTGAAACGTTAAACGCTATTTTAAGTACAGGATCCATATTTAAATTTATTTTAACATTAGAAATTAATTTACTTAAATTTTGGGTATGGAGTGCGCCGAAACAATAAGTGCTGCTTTTTTAATTACCAACTACCACCCAGCTGCCTAACTACATTAGTACAACGAGACTATAATCCTAACGATGATGCAGAAAATATTGACGATATATTACATATACTCAAATTGTCTAATGTAACCATATGTATATTTTGTTAAATATGAAAATAATTAACAAACAACACATTATTTTATAAAAATCAGCTTTTTTCTTTTTTGTTCCAGCTTTATTTGCTCAGACAAAAATGACACCACTGTATAAACTATTTCCAACGGGTAATCGAAAACGAAGCAATGATTTTAAACATTCCTGAAAATTGCATGTACATTTAATCGAAAAAGAAAAAAAAATATTCGACGATGCAGAAGGCGACATTGTGTTGCCAATTTGTTTGTGAGTTTTGTGAGTATCGGTTAAATCTGAGTAATGCAATGAGTACAGTACATTTGATATATGTATATAAATATATTTCAGGTCTCAGCACTAGGCACAAAATGTGTTGTATGTGCCCTTAATGCTCACTTTGCACTTGGCCAGCAATTTAATGGCTCTGTTTGGTCTGTTGCTGTTGGCTCTGTTTCTGTTTCTGCTTTCTGGGAATACAGCCAAATGGCAGTTAAATAGCTGACTTGATGTGGTCTCAAGTCTCTGGGCTCTGGTGACTGGACTGGACTGGTCCGTGGGCCCATAAAGCGTACAAGCAACTGCCATTAAATTTAAATGCTTTTCGATGCCAAGTGCGGACCATGCCTGTATGTGTGTGTGTGTGCCAGCTATGCCTATTAGAAATTCAATTGGGAAAACGGCGACAGCGACAACAACTTTTGACAAATGCCAGGTGAGAGAGAGAGAGAGCGAGAGAGCGAGAGAGAATTAGAGAGAACTAGAGTCCAAGTCCACATCCATATCCAAATTCACGTCGTTTGCTTGTTGCTGTTCTTTCGATTAAATCTCTTGGCCTTTGACAGCCTTTTGTCGTTGTAGTCTGTTGTCATTTGGAATTGTCATCAGTCATCAGTTGTTGTCATTGTTGTTATTTTTGTCTTTGTCTTTCATTGTACCCTTTGCCCCCTAAAAAATGTCTTAAGACAGGAACACACACATTTAAGTTCTTTGACATCTACGAATTTCTGTGAATTACATGCTCCAGAGCTGCAATACTAACGATAGTACTCGTACTTACTTACTGTTGAGATCGAGAATAAAAACAATAAATATACATTTAAATAAACATGGACATTTATAATATATTTTAAGTAAGACTTAATAACAATATCGATCATATAATTGTGCGATAATTATTTAAGTACTTTTTACCGTGACCTCACTTTCATTTCTTCGTAAAACAAAACCAATTTTGATAAAAAATTGTTGGCACTACACCCAAGTAAAAACTTAATTAAAAAATAGGTAGAAACCAGTGGAAACACGACCAGTTTAAACTTGCACCCATTTATTATTATTTTCATCGAACATTTTATTTCCAAAACATAATCAAAATCATCTTATATTTAAAAAAAAATTGTATCTAAGCTGTTGTAAATTAATTTAAAGTAATTTTTATTGGTTTATTTGGATTGTCAATAAACTCTCACGTTAATATCGATGCACAATTCCTCACCATAATTAAGAATATATTTTTTGTAAGATCGAAAAATTATATAATTCACACACATATGAAAAGAAGATGCACATGGGAATGCGAGTTAGTTTAACACTTGATACAGGGTATTGGTTAGTTGAGCACACTCCGCCAACACATACTGCTAATTAACAGTGCACTGTTGACTAACATCTAGCAAATGATTTAAAACAAAGTGACAGCCAAAAAAAAAAATTCAGTCTTCTCACGACTTAGACCTCTGATCTCTCTGAGGTCTTCGATCTCCGAATAGACAAAATGGCGATTGTAGCCAATAAAGTTGAAATGTTAAAATGAACTTCAAATTGAGGTGTGCAAAATGTATGTGATTCGAAAGTTGTCCAATCGCACTGATTTTTGCAATTAAGTGAAATGAAATGGAATAATCATTGCTAAAGTCGTCGGTCGACATTTGTTGTTATCACGTATTGTTGTTGCTGATGTCGATGTTGTTGTTTTGAAGTGTTCTTTGGGGGCGGCGCTTAAAGACAGTTTATAAATTAAATAAACAAACAGTCAACCAACAGCAGCAAAGAAGAAGAAGAAGAATAAGAAGAGGGAGGAAAAGGAGGAGGAACAAGTTAAAAGCGCAATGAAATGGGAGGAGAGCCGAGAATGTTAATGATCATGATAATGGGAAAGCGAATGAGCATGCGAATGGGATATGGATATGAACATAAGTATATGCATGAGTATGAGTATGAGTATGCGAATGAGTGTGAACCTGTCGCGACGAAACTCTGCTTAGTTAATCACTGAATCACTAAATTAGTGTACAAGTGGTCAAATGGCCAACTGGTCAAGTGGCTTTAAAAGCTGGCTTAGATTTCACGTTAACGCTATGCTAATGCAAATGTCTGCTGCATAAATTAATACCAACAATAATAAGAATGGGATGTAGGAGGAGGAAAGAGGTTTAGGGAGACCCAACCATTCTATTTCTATAACTATTTTATGGATGTTCAACTGACCAAGTTGGGCAACCAACAGGTGCACGATCTGACTATGAAAACTAAGTTCGTCGACGGCGGCTTTTGTTCTCTTCTTTTTTAAGCAAATATTGATATATCACATCAGTGTTGCCAGGTTTCGAGCATGCAAGTAAGCTAGATCAGCAGTAAATATATGATAAAAAAAAAGCTAAAAATTAAAAAAATATGCTGCAAAATAAGCTAAGTCTAAATGAATAATAATACACAATATAATTTGTTTTTAAATATTTGATTTTAATTTAAATATGCCACTAAATCGCTATTTTGCATCCATGTATCGCAAAACAATTGTTTGTAAAGAATTGTCGGCATTTTTATTTATGAAATTTCACTTTTCTTTTACACTCGCACAATTTCGCAATGACAAAGGGTCAGAATTCTTATCGATAGCAGTTTACGCGATTGTTTATGCACGATTTACGTAACCATCGGCAAAAATTAACAAGTTCCGATTCTTGTATGCTCGTAAAACATTTTAAACTCATAAAATATTTCATTTTTATGCAATATATTTTTAAAGCTAAATGCAAATTCAAATATGCTAGATTTCAGGCTAGAAGCTATTCGCTGAATTTATAAGCTTTTTCATTTTGAAAAATGCTAGAACTAGCCTGAAATATGCTAAGCTGGTAACACTGTATCACATAAACAGAGAGAGAGAGGAGACGAAAGAGACGAAATATCTAAGCTACGAAATGCATGCCTAAATATAGTATTGTAGAAAAAGTATCACAATGTATGTATGTGATTATCAATCTGAATAATAAACCATTAATTCTCTTGACTTATAACTATTTAATTGCTCATATGAAGCTTCAGTGAAAACCACTTGAGAATCATAACTTTTAAGATGTGCGAAGCTTAAAACAGACAATGCAATGTTTTTATATTTTATGCAAAAAATTATTTAATTTTTTTAAATTTTCAATGTCTTTTTCAATTAGGCTCAAATTGATTTTTAAATATATTAAACAAATATTTATTTAACCATGTTTTATCGCTAACTGAGGAAAAACCGGCTGCTGCTTTTTAAAGTATTTTGGAAATCTGATGACAATATTTATCTCAGCTTTAGCGAAATTCCATATGATAAATCAATAAAGTACTCATCAACTTTTTAATATTTTGTTTGTTATGTATTTTTCAGTTTTCAATTTGAATTCTTCATATTGTTAGTTATTAATTTATTTTTAGTTGACGTTAAATAAATAAATAAATAAAAATTAACAAATTTTAAGTTGCACGAAAGTAAAAAAGCGACAAACTTTTACTTTGGGCTAAAGATCTTTAGCTTCAGTTGTTTAAACAATTACTTCACTTTGAATAATAGAACCAATATATATAAGCTAACTGACAGATTGGCAGTTTGGGGCTGAGGAGGCTACTGTATGTTTCCATCGTATGTGCGTACGTGTGGCCCAATGGATGGATTGGCCATCATTATTTATGGCATAAACATTGCGGCCGCACATAATTGAATTATATTTATTATTTGTTATTTGTTCGTCATGTTTCTTTGTTATGACCAGGCCCAAAAAAATATCTGACTCAAAATTTGGAGCCGTAGTCTTTGGTCCGTCCAACTGTTTGTCCGTCTGTCGGTCGGGTTGGTTGGTTGGTTCTGCGGGGTGTGGCCCACAGTTTTGTGTGTTAATTGTGTGGGCGTGATGTAGATGAATGGCCGCTGATTGAGGCGACAATTTCATAGCTCACACTGGTAGCTACCCCCATGCAAAGTCCCCCGCCCTCCCTCCATTGCCCCGTTATGAAATCCGAGTCCATTAATCAAAAGCAAAATAGCCAAATGTGAGTTTTTCACCATCAAAAAAATATGGTCAGAATGCCACGTTAATGGAGCGCTTGAGCTAAAATTGCCCGCGGCCATAAACAAGTACAAATGTTCCCCTTACTTCGCTCTTCCCCCGCGCCCGCTCCCTCTTCCTTCAATCTGCGTATCTCTGTATCTGTATCTGTAAATGTATCTGTAAATGTATCTGTATCTGGGGTCTGCTTATTCATTGCGTGCGCTTATTGACTCAAGTGTCGTTTTAGACCACTGAAGTAGTTGGGCCAGAACAATTTCTCAGTTTCTGTCTTACTTAGAGATGGTCGCGTATTCAATTAACACACGAATCGTAACCTATAAACACGAAAACACAAAAAAAATCATGGAAAGCAACACTTGATTAAATGAAGATCAAAGTTGGATAATTACGAATATTCATTAACTGATTAAAAAGAAAATGTATTCTCTTTTGAAATCCAGTTTAGTGGCGAATTTTAAGATCATCAATGTAAATTCAAAGTATTGAAAAATATTTTTAAAAACTGATTTATTAATCTTCCGAATTTTTGAACATTACTAGTTACACTTACTTTTAACATATTTAAACCTTTTGTAGTTGCAGAAAGATTTGAAATGAACATCGATTAATTTACATCGATATATGTATAGGGAAACATTGGGTTAAAATCAGAGCGAATGACATATCGATGGCACAAAATAGATGGAATTTCTATTATTCTTCTGCAAAGCCAAGTTATATAAAAATCATTATGCTAAATTCTATTGCTACGTATGTTAGGATTCTCTGAATGTAATGCTTTTTTTATCGATAGTAGACATTCATTAAAAGAACACTACATTTTAAATTAAGAGCATTCAGTAATTACTTAATTATTTATGAGTACAATTTATTGCATATTTTTCTGAATATGGTATTTTTCTCGTTTTTTAATAAACAAATGTGATATTAAAACATATGGTAGCTATAATAATACACCAAAATTCGAACAAACCCATGGGTGATGAATGATGGATGATCACTGCGATATATAGGCTCGTGTTTAGTCGTGTCACGCAACGCACCCAACGCTTGTTTGAAATTGAGACAAAGTCGGATTTGGATTCAGATTCGGACTTGAGGGTTTTGTTCTTTGCTGCTCACTTGGCACTCAGATTGGAAATATGTATGTGACTATTGTTGTCGTCGATGTTGTTGTTGTTGTTGTTGTTAACTTGGCGACTGGCAACGTGTCAACTGTCAAAAATTAGTCAAAGCAAAGCGAACAACGACGAGGGAATTGTGGGGAAAGGAGAATTGTGAGACGTGTCTCTGTCGCCGGAGCAATTGAAGCAACATAAATCTGATAAGAGCGCAAATATGTCAACTCAAATGATGACGATCGCCATTACAAATACAATTTGGCCCAAAACACTTGCCTCTTCAGCGGCAATTGACAAGTGGCAGGTGGCAACAGTTGAATAGAAAATATAAAAAAAAATAAGGAGAAAAATCCAAAACTGAAAAATGTTGAAATGTATAAATGTGAAGGTGCAAACAGGCCAAGAAAAACACTTGAACAAATCAACTAAGAACCGGCTGTACCAATAACAATAATAATAACAACAGCAACAATATTAATAGCTACAACAACAACATCAAAAGCAGACAAATCAAAGTGTGTTAACCCCAAATCGAGATCAACCGATCCGGTCTGTAGGCATCAGAGGCGAGCAAAGGAGATAAAATGATAGAGATCGAAAGAGTTGGAAAGAGAGAGAGAGAGAGAGAGACAGAAGGAGAGAGAGGCTATTTCACCCTCCTTCCATGGTCAGAGTTTTCTTAAACCGGTTGCCACAGATTAATTGACAGACAAATAGTCAGACAAATAGATAAAATATATTAACCTTAAAGATAAGTATACTCATACAGACAGATTTGTTTGGATGGCAAGATATCAAAATGAGTAGTCAGTTACTAAGAATGATAATTAAATGAAATTAATAAATAGATCTAAAATTTAGACAGAAGATAAAATAAAAGACTGTTGGATAGAACCTAATAATTATGTAGATACATTCGATGATAGGTATGTACATACATATATACAGCTGCGAAAAAAATAATAGCACCAATATAAGACTTTGTCTTACGAGTCAAAAAAGATATAGTTGGAGCAGCGATTTTTCCAAAACTTTTTTTTTCATAAAGCCTTGAATATCTAATACATAAAATATATATTGGGTTTCCTTTAGAATTGGAAGGTTGAGAGGGTTGAGAAGGTAGGAGGGTGGTGCTATTTTATTTTTCGCAGCTGTATGTACATACTTATTAGGTATTTTAGTTTATCTTCTATCTAAGTTTTAGATAAAAATAGATACTTAAGACCAAGGATTAAAACCTTAACCGAAACTGTAACCTTTAACCGATGAATACCGATTGAAATTTGTAACCGTAACCTAAAACAATTTTTTCTGGTGTACCAAAACCCATAAACCGTAACTTTTAAAACCGAAATAACCGTTGAGTAACCGAATTATTTATAAGGGTTAATTTCGGTTCTGGCCGTCGCAGCTACTGAGCAACTTCGAACTGCCATAGCTTTGTCAAATGTCAATCAATTTCCATGTGCTATGTAAATTTGAACATGATTTTACCTCTAAAATTTAGAGTCTAAATAGTTCAGCATTTGAGTTTTGTTCATTCTGAAAATTTATGAAAATTCGAATTTTTCGAAAAATACGATAGGGTATGAAATTTTAAAAATTTTCGAAAAATTATGATTTTTTAAAATGGAAAAAATTTAAATGCAGAACAAATTAAAAATCATGCTCAAATTTACATTGCGCATGGAAATTAATTGACTTTTGACAAAGTTATGGCCATTCGAAATTTATTAAAAATAAAGAAAATCAAAATAATCGAAACCAATTGAACCAAATTTATATGAGATTGAATTATAATAAATCGACATTACGCTGGACCAGATAACATTATTTTCCAGGCTCATAAGAGCATTCAGCCTTTTTTCATGTAAAACAATAAACCACGCTTCTAATTTTTCTTTCTTTTTTTGTGAACTGAAACCATACCGGTATTTTAAAACAGAAACTTATAAAAAAAAAACCGATAACCGATACGGAACCGATACTCAAAAGATTTTGCACAACCAATATCTGAAAACCTTAATTTAAGTATAACCGAAACCGTAACTGAAACCGACATTCGTTTCGGTTTTCATCCCTGCTTAAGACAGATACATGTTGTGAAGAATAAATGTCAGATCTATGCACCTACATATAGACGAACGGACACATATACTGAGAAGAATCTGGTCAACCAAACATATCGGGTTTTCCATTAAGGCTCAAAACAATTTTATCTATTAACAAAACACAGAAGTATTTGAGATATTGAGTTAAAATTTATTCATTTATTTTATGAATTAAATTGGATATGGGTCGCATGACCACCACGAGACCGTTTACAGCAGTCGATTCTTTGGACCCAAATACGAAAAAATACGACCCAATCACACCTCCGGCATTAAAACCGCACCGAATAGTAACTTTTTGCGGTTGCAACGGTGTCTCAAGAACCACATGTGGGTTTGTTTCTGACCAATAACGCATGTTCTGCTTATTAACAAAGCCTTTGGGCCAGCGCTCTTAAAGTTGCGACCGACTCAGAATTTCGGTTATTTTTATAATTATTTTATAAAAATAATTGTAAAAATTAATAATAATAATTTAATAATAATTAATAATAATAATTAATAATAATAATTAATAATAATAATTAATAATAATTAATTAGTTATTTTAAATAATTGCCGTTCATAAAAATATACGAAATTGTTATGTTATATGTTATTGGAAAGCCCTTTATAATATAAGATACCCAGATACAGGTGTTTTAAAAATATTACCGAAACTAATTGCCGGTGTAACTAAAATGTTTGAGATATGATTTTTCGAATAGATTTTCGGAGTTGCAAATATCGTTTGCCATCAAATTATTTCAAATTTCAACAAATTTATAAATTATTTCTGTGTTTTATACAACAAATAAATTCATTAAGAGTGAATGTGAAAATGTATATAATTTAATTCAATAAATTTTCAATATTATTAAATCTCTTAAAAATAGTTTTGAAATTTGAAAGCAAATTTGGTTTCAGGAATCCCGACAATTGCTTCTGCGTTGTTTTTGAGTTGTAAGAGATTTTTCGATCATGCATGATAGATTAATAATGTAAACAGACATTATATAACAAAAAGAATTATGTATACAACAAGTAGCTCAATTTTATTACCATACCATATTACAAGATAGATTCAACAAAATATCTTTAGTTAATCTGGGTCTTTGAAAAGTTGAATGATAGGCAGCTTTACTTATTTAAATTTATGGATACAACATTGATTGAATAAAAGATAGATAGATAGATAGAGAGAGAGAGAGATAGATAAGCATGTTAATTGATTGGTAATGCTTTTAGTTTTCCCAGGGTCTGCAACTGAGTCCATGACCTGGTGATGCCCGGTGGTGCATTCAACTCTCGAGCTATCTCAAAAGCAGACGCATTTGGTTTACAAAAGGAGCTGTTGGCTCAATTAGTTCACACATTGATCGCCCCGACTGCAAATTCAATTAGTGCAACAAAAAAAAAATATATATTTATCTCTCAATTGCTCACACTTGAGAGGAAGCAGGGTGCAGAGTAAAGAGGGTGGTTGGTGGGAATATGGAATGTTGTATGAACGTTTGAGAAACTCACCTGCTTGGTGGGGGATTGATATTTAAAGAGGCTGCGCTTTGCCGCCGGCGTATATGAGTTCTCATTGCGCTCCTCCCCCGCCGTCTTCACATCATCAATGGCCGATCCAAGGAGCTCGTTCTTTAATAGGCACGAATAGGCCAAACTATCGCGTGCTGTTTCGCCGCAATCCCTTTGCTTTTTGCTCGTCTGTGGCGAGTTATCATTGGACTTGTTAATGGAGGCGAAGCATGTCTGCCAATTGTTGTGGGCCCTGTATGGAGTATGGAGTACGGAGTGGGAGATGTGATTAAATAAATATGTTAATTATTGCAATTAATGTAAATCAAAACGGAAGACTCTGATTCTGTTTCTCGCTCCCTCTGTCTTCGTCCCTCACGGGGGAGGGAGAGTGGGAGGGGTTACTATTTTTTGCAAACCAGGCACAAAGCTTGGCAAAATAAAGTTTTGCCAAATATAAATTATTTATACAATCAACAACAACATCAATGGGAAAAACAACAACAAACAATTGCAAAATAAATTTATGCAAACGCGTTCAAATTCAATTGTGCGATGTGTCTGGCATAAGGGGACCCCAATGACTCTTAACACCCTTCGTGTCTGCTTACAGTGCAGCACCCCTCCACCCCAATACCCCTATACCCATTCCACACCACATCTAGACACCTTCCCCCTGCCATGCAACCATCATCGATACCTTGGTAGCTCGCCACGTAATGCAAACATTAAGACGGCCAATTGTTATTATTTTTGCCCATAAAACATAAGAAACGTGTGCAACGTGCAAAAAAATATTGAATGTCAAATTCGCAAAAATTTGTTTGCAAAATTCACAATTGTTTGCTAAATTGGCAAATTCGCCATGATTTTGGCCAAGTGTGAGAGAATTAAAAAACAAAAAAAAAAATCGCAAATAACAAAAATGATTGTTGAGAGGGAAAGGAAGGTGAAGAAGTTAGCAGATTGCATTGCACACATTTAAAAATTGTTTATGCATGCAACATGCGTCGCCCCTTGCCTTACACTCCCTTCTTCCCCGCAACTCCCAGCACTCACGACTCTCTGCCTGCCCCATTCAATTTGGCGTTTATCTGACGAACGCATTTGAAGCACTTACTTCCACCTACAATAAATCAATTCCATAAGCGGACAAGGTGAGCATAAGCTTTGGAGGGGGCAACAACAATTCAATCAAAGGCAACAGGTGACACGAACACAATGCCACAAGACGATTAACGAATGGGGTAGAAAGCAAGCTGATAACATCGAAAGATAAATACACAAACTCTGCAAGTCCTTAACATCAGCTGTTAACCATTAAAAGAGCATTAACCACTATGCTTAGTCTGAACATGGAAATCAATCATAATGTGAAAAATAAACCGAACGAAACGTAAGATTTCAAATTCGGAAATTAATTCATTCAACTTCAATTAAAAATGTTACATACTTTATTTGTATTTTAAAGTTATAATTTTAACTCTAATAAATTTTTCTGTCAACTGATTTTAGCCGACGTTAAATAAACCGAATTAAATTGAATTAATTGAAAATTGTATCAAAATTCTCAACAAATATTTTGGTTGCATGATTTCAGTATCACTAAAAATTGTCTCTATATTTTTTGTTAGAGATGTGTTAAGCACCGCTAATAGAAATCAATCATATTTTTAAGCACTTTTAAATGTGCGTCCTATAAGGAAATTTTAAAATAATAGATTCTCGAGAGAATTGGAGAATTTTAACAATTTTAACAATAGGTACTATAATATAGAATTGAATTCTCCATTATTTTCCTCCTAGGAAAACTATTGATAGTATTATATTACCCTTGCATAGCTATTGTATTATTGTATTGTTGTTTTTAAAAGGACAGTTTTATTATTTGAGCATCTTCTCAGAACTCTTGCAAGTTAGTTACAACCTATTTTTCCTGTTCCTAAAACTGTTTTAAGTTGCTTTCAAATGTCACATTTACATATTTTTGAAACATTTCATAAGACTTAGGTTGATATTAAATAAAATTAAATTTTTATTAAAATTTAATAAAATACATACATAACATTTCAAATTCATTTCTTTGTTATACATATACATATTTATAATATGTCAATAATTACTAATTTAGTTTAAATTTTATAGATAAATTTTCCGCTCTATGGGGTTTTTCCAACAAACGTTATAAATAAACAGAATACTGAACAAAGTTATGAAACTGAATTTATGGACGGATCGAAAATAAATTAAGCTTGCTTGAAGCGATCAGTTTCCTCGTAGGGGGTGAATTTTCTCAAATCAATTAATCATGTGTTGAACTATTTTTTGCATAGATTGAAAGCATAATTAGATGCTGATCGGAATGGAGTTCTGAAAATCTTCATACAAAAATGCTCTGTCTATTTTTCCCCTTGGGGTACTCATAATTGCCAAAAACAATGTTATTCACTTTGGAATGAATAGACAATTAAATAGAAATAGAGTTTTACTTGGGGAACTTGAGGAACTACTAATAAATAAACCACTTTCTTGTATGTGAGACTCAAAAACATAGCAAAAAACACAGATAGAAAAAGTTAAGTTAATAGGTGTGCAAATGTTTTAGCTGGCGGTGTAATTAGAGAGATACAAGATACATGTTGATATGGGAGGTACTTTTAAGCACCGGGAAATAGCCTAGGCAACTGGTTTCCTCTGGATCTCAGTAGCTGTCTTTGGGGAATGGAATGAGGGAAGGTGTCTGTGGTGTCTGTTGGCTCTGTGGTTCCGTTAGTTCAACGAGGCGCAACCAGGCGGCAAATATTGTAGGAAAAAGAACTGTTTATTGTTGTCCATGTTGTTGTTGTTGTTATTATTGTTATTGCTGCACACGTTCAAAAGCGGAAAAGATGACGTAGCAGAAATAACGGCTTGAGAGTCGGACACAGAATTGTTGCTGGCGATGGTTGGGGCAAAATTGGATTGGCTTTGGTTGGGTTCAATGTGCCGCAGTTGTCGGTAGCTGGAACTTGCAATGGACTCACCTGCAGGGTATGAAGCGATCCAGCGATGTTGGCGTCGTCGATGATTCAATATTGTCAAATAGATTCCTTGCAACTGGACTGCAGTGTTTCAATATCCGCTTCTCGTACTCCGGACTAAACATCCTGACTGAGAGTCGATGTGTTTATTATTGGAAACTTGACTTATGACCCACGTCCAATGGATTGTGGATTGTAGGTGCGGGAACAGGAACTGAACAACGTTCCAACTCTTTGGATGGCAACAACAAAAACAACGATGTTGATGATCCAAGAACAATAACAAAATGGCTTAACGTAAATTCAAAGATACCAAATTTGGTAATGAACGTAGACCAAAATATATATGTATGTGTACACTTGTTGTTTTTGTTGTTAATTTGGTTTGCCGTGTTTTTTTTTGTTGTAGAAAATATATATGCTTTATCTCTTTATTCCTCTTTATATATATGAGATTTATATATGTTTATATACAGGCGGTAAACGTGTGCTGTAAAGAGAAGAAGAGAGAATGGGAATCAGTTAATTTGAATCGATTTAAATGTTTTTTGCTTGTTCTTTTCATATTATTTTGTAGTTTTTATACAAGCATACCCTTTAAGCCATACCCATAGGGTATGCAATAAGGCTAAACAAAAATTAATGTATCTTTGACATTTAACAGAGAGTGATGTTAAACTTTAAAGTTTAAACTGAATATACGTGTGATTTCAGTGCTTTTTTATTTACTGGGTATCTTCTAAGCGTCGCTACTCACTATTTCTGACTATTCGCAGTGACTGTTTGAATTTGAATAAAATTGTAATCTATTTTTGTCGACAGTTTGCAAGCCAGCTCATTAATCAACGTCTTCAACATGGTCCAAACAGTCAACGTGGTTCTAGGCTTAAAATATATGACCAAAATAAAAGATTGAGATGGAGAGTGTGAATAAAGAAGAGAAGGGAAGGCGACTCTCTCTTTATTTTTGTCGCTTACATGCTGGCTGCATGGCTAATCAGTTGGGCAATAGGCTGGTTGGATGGTGTATCAATCACAATCACAAACACACATACACACGCACACACACACACACACAAACATACTGTTGTCTGTCCATTTGTATCGCCTGTCATGTTGTTCGAATGTTATTCGCATGGAATGCGACGCGCATACTGAGAAGATGTCCAGAACTCTTTTCCTAACTTGGCTTAAATTGGCAGCTGGCAATGCTGTGGCTAATGGCTAATGAGCCAGGGCTTTGAGGCATGTCTAGGCCCTTTGGCACGCGGCACGTTAGACTTGCCGTGATTTGTGGTAATTAGTTAATGGGCGTTAACTGTTGCTTGTTGGCTATAAAAACAACAACAACAACAAATAAGGAAGTAAAGCAAATGCAACGCAACAAGCAGACAAAATGGGGAAGCAACAGCCAGATGGGGAGGGAGGGGTACATACCCAGAGCAGCGTGAAATGCACTCAACTCAAAACGCTTCCGCGTTGGAACACAGATACACACACACACACACACACACACACACACACACACACACACACACACACACACACACACACACACACACACACACACACACACACACACACACACACACACACACACACACACACACACACACACACACACACACACACACACACACACACACACACACACACACACACACACACACACACACACACACGCACAGAGAGAGACAGAGAGAGGCAGATACAAACCTGGCACACACACAATTGGCAAAGAGTATCTTCAACTTCGGTCAAATGTTATTAGAATTGTAAATAGAAAATATATATTAAAAACAAATAACTGCCAAACGTAGACAAATAATATCAACTGACTCGACCGATTGACTCGACAGACTGACACCGACAATTCAATTGAATTGTGTTCTTTTTTTCTTAGGGCTGACAATTACGCACAGGTAGAATCAGTCAGTCAGTCAGTCAGTCCGTCAGTCAGTCAATTGTTTGTTCTTTTTCACCACGACATCAGGTAATTTTCTGGGCAACGCTGGGAGATCCCATAGGGCTTTTAAGTCACCCAGAGCCATTGCCAAGTGGTGGTGATAAGCCAACGTTATCGCATAACATAGCAAACAGGCAAACATACAAAATATAAGCGTATGTTAGTAATGCGGGCAACAAAATGACTCAATCGTCAATCCCCGCTTGCATGTTTAAACATGTCGCGCCCAGAGCTCTAGACTCGATAAGCAACAAGTGTGTGTGTGTTTGTGTTTTTATTAGAGTTGTGTCGTTCCGTTCCCGTTAAAGCGAACGGATCATCGAACTGAAAGAGTGAACTTATTCAGTTATTCATGAACTATATTGAACATATTGCAGTTGGTCAGTTTTAACTTAATATTCATTTTTTTAAATTTTAAAATGCAATTAGAATAATACACATGAAGTTCCACAATGGGATTAAATTTCTTCATTACCTACATGTGACAATATATCAATTTCATGTGTATTTCTTTTTTTTATGCAATGTAAAAGGCCAATTATACCCTATATTCTCTTTTCAATTCTCTTAAAATGCATTTCACTATCAAGAAACAGTTGCAACCTATTCACATCATAAGCAACTGACCAACCAATCAGAATGATCTATTCATATTTAATCGTTTCATGACAACTGAATAGAAACTATGTATGTACATATGTATGTAGTTCATATTTCATGACAAGTTGTCATTGACAACTAAATAGAAACTTTATACATAGTTCATGGCAACTGACCAGCTGTATTATGAACTAAATGACTGATTTAGTTCACGACTCAAAAATGAACGAGTGAAATTATTTAGCAAATTGAACTAGTAATGCCAACTCTATTTCTTATGTGTATTCTGATGGGGAGCTGCCACTGGGTGGACTGAGAAGTGGGGTCAAACACCAACACTTGCGCTTCGCTTCGCTGGAAGCACAGGTTACATCACCCAAAATAAATGGAGTGGGGTATGGGAATTTTTCCAAATACTTTTAGCACTTTGAAAAAAGATTAATTTGATCCAAAAAGTTGATACCACACGGACATTCCTAGTACAGACCCACTTCACAACGTCACTAACCCGCATAATTTGCACGTTCTGCGTTCTACTATATCTTAAAATTACTTTAAAAAAATGTTTTTTTCTGATTAGAACTTTTTTTGAATTTTAAATATTATATAACTTGAAATAGAATTCGATGTCGGCATTTTGTTTCTTATACGAAAGAACAATCATTAACATTTATTGTTAACTCTTGTGTAGAATGTAACAAGTAACTGTTTACGTTTTATTTTTTAAAATAGTTAAGCCCAATGGATGTTTTTTTTTTATAAATTTTTTATAAATAAAATAGGAAATAAAATGAAAAACCAAGAAAAAGTATTAGTTTGACAAAACATATACTTGGTTAACTATATATCGTTTATTCAAAAAAAAAACGATTTTATAGAAAACGCGTTTAACGTTTTTAATTCAGTACCACCTTGCAATAAGAAGAAATCTTTCGTTTCTCACATAAAGTATTTATGTATATACAAGATATAAATTTGAAATTATTACACAACGTAGAACAGAATATAACAAAAATTTCTGCAACTCATAAATTGTGTAAAAAAATTCTTGATCAGCATCAACAGCTCGGTCGATTGGGGGCGTCAATCTCAGCAACTATAAAAGCTACAGACACCAAATTTGGCATGTATTGTAAATTCCTGTATATCATACGTAGATCAAGTTAATTTCAAATTTATGTACAAATCGCTGGTAGAGGCAAAACTTATACTAGATTGTATTTTTAAAAATTATAAATTTGAACAGTGAACATTCGCAAACATCAAGTCTTACAATTTTATTTTTTTGGTATATTTCTTGATATTTTTAAATGAAAATAGTAATTTATATATTATTAGGATTTTTTATAGTCTCACTGCTTTTAAGATTAATTAATTGATTTTTAAGATGAAATGTTATTAAACAAATTACCTACTTTTTTGATATATTTATTCTTGTATAATTTTCACATATGTATGTATGTATGTATAAATTTGGCTTTTGCTTTTCAATCTCCTTTTGGGAATATTCTGTCATAGCGGAGGATCATTGTACTTCTGATGGGCTCTTTGGACTTGTTCAACACTGATATGTGTTCGGTTCTGTTGACTGTTTGCGATCCTCTGTTTTCTGCTTCATTTGAACTAAAGGTCAAGAAAAGTCGCCGTTGCTCGACATTTATAGACACTGAGATAATGCTCCCAAGTGGAGCTGAGCTAAACAGGGCGGAGACTCCAACTGGCGCTTGGCTGTCAAGTGTGGGACTCCCACAGCGATAGACGATGCACTTGAACTTTGACGGCTATAAATACATACGTCTACATACATGTACAATCTACATAAATATGTACATATATCGGGAAATGGTAACCGCACACCTCATCCATCTCTAACTGGGACTCACTGATTCGATGCTCTGGCTGCGGTTGCGTTTAACGTTTTCGTTTTGTTTGTCGCCTTATCAGCAACAGCTAGCAATATTTCCAAGTGTGGGAACATGATAAGACGCACCGACAGCAACAACAACAACCCTAATTCACATGTGCGATGACAACAGAAAGAAATGGAGAAAAAAAACCTTTTTGGCAAATAAATAGCAATCGAGGGAGCGCAAACATATCAGTATTAGAGAGCGCAAGAGAGAGGAAAACAGGAGCGTCGGACAGGCAGCAATCGATAGACACATGCCCCCCTTCCAACTGAATTGCAAAAGCATATCGAAAATCGTAATCATGTCAAGGACATTTGCGATTCCAAATGGCCAAGAGAGACAGACATTAGAAATAGCTGCTGCCGCTTCCGCTGTCATTGCTGCTAATGTTTGTGTCTATGGCTAAATATTTAATTTATCAATTTGTAGTAATTGCGTTTTGTTGTTGATTTTCCTATTGTGCACTGACACACGCAAGCACATTAGAAACGCACGCACTGCTAGAGGGAAAGAGACATGAGAGAGAGTAAATGAGCAGCTGCATACAAGCAAATACACACACTAGCACACACACACATGCAATTCATGCATGCATGCAGCAGAGACAAAACGCACGCTCTCTCTCGCATACAATGTACAGTAGAAAATAGAGGAACGCATATTTAAACGAACTTTTACCGATTAACTGTTGTTCTACAATTGCACAATATATGAGATCACTATACGTATACCGTACATTACACACTTACTTGGAGCTATTTTTTGTTGCAGACTTTAATATTTTCCAAACGTTTTTTACGCGCAAAACACTACGAAAACGGTTAATTTTGATTTCATATTACTGCGTTACTGAGGCCACCACCACCGCTGAGAACACAAACAACTGTTTTCGGAGCAACGCGACGCGAGGGTTGATTGTTCTTCCAGCTGCAACTGCGTTAACAATGCGATTTGTTGTTAACGATGCACTCTGCGTATTAGACAATCATTTGCGTTAATTATATATTTTTTGTTGTTAGTGCCTTTGCTGCGTTGCAGTCCGCGCTTGTTCACCGCCGTTTGACTTGTCTACCGAATTCAGCGTTAAATAAAAATTTGTGTTGGTCCACCACAGTGTTGCCACCTTTTTGAGAAAAAATTGATGTTTCTGGTGGGAAAGCATCCAAAATCTAGCTTATTTTCTTAACTAAATAGCTATCAAAAATATCCAACTTTTTTTAACCGAGCTGCCACCCAACCAAAAAATACTGTCTGGCAGCATTTTAATGAAAGAATTAAATATACAACTTCTTTCCTCGAGGAGTGCCGACTTCCAACATTCATAGAAATTATCACATTTGTTTTATCTAATTCGAACTTAAAATGATTTTGTCATATTTGCTTTTTTATTGTTGAAATTTGTGAATTTTAATACCGATCCGTATATATGTTTAGCAAAATTGACATAAGGTGGCGCCACAGTTTGGAAAGTGTGCGGTGACAATTAATCGATTTCACATTTTCTCTAACTCTTATCGAAAACGCGCGCGACTCAAATTTTTGCTAATTTTAGCTGTTATTTTGAACTAAAATTAATTTTTGATGAAAATTAGTTAAAATTAGGGAAATCATTATGAAAAAGGTTTCAACCTCGTCAGTCATCAAATAAGAAGTTACAAAATTTAATTCTAAAAAAAATATCAAACTGAGAAAAATGCAAAAAAAATTAAGAAAAAATTCGAACTTCAAAATAAAGAAAAAGTCCTAAAAATTGTTTTGGTCCTATAATTTGTAATTTTTCTTCTAAATGTGGTTTTCGTCGTCGGCGACAAAAAATGGAAACCAGGCGCGCAGAAATCGCAGCAGCTGTTTGCAATAAAATATGAATTAAGAGAGAGCGAGAAAGATCTTGTAAAAGTCACGAGTGTAAGCGAAACAGCAATATAGCAATGCACAAGGCAGGAGGGGAAAACGTAGCTGCTGGTTGTTATAGAAAATGTAATAAGAGAGAGTGAGAGAAAACTAGTTGTGTTTCGATGTTTGTGAAAGTGACTAGTGGAAGCGAAACAGGAACAGGTTGTGCAACGCATGATTCTTTCGTTGTATAAACTCGTAAACAAGGCAGGCGCGCAGTGTTGCCAAACTCTTCAGGACCAGAAAAAGCTAGAACATTTATAGAAACATCCATTGTAGTTTTTATTTGATTTTGTCATTATTCGCTTCCTAGTCGCATAGAGGACGCCGGCAATGACATAGATGGCCCAAAGATCGGGCTGACGCAGTCGCTGGTCTCCGTACATGAAGGTGCTGCTGAAGTAACGTTCGCTGCTCAATCAATCAACCATTCACACCGATTCCAATATTTTAAAATTGTATGAAGAACCATTTTAGGAACTATAAAACCAACTCGCTGATTATAATTTGCATCCATTTACGTTAATATTTGATTCCAACGAAATTTACGTAAGAGTTGGAGATCTCGGAGAACTCTCGAAAATCCCAAATATGTTTTAAAATTTATATGTATTATTAATCTGAATAAAAAGTAAACATTAAAATAACACTGAGTTTTCGTTCGGTTGTTATCAAAGTTTCGTGAAACGCAAAGAATAAATAAAAAATTTACCATTTAAGGTTTAATATTAAAAATAAAAATGTACAGTAAAATAATAAATCCAAATATCAAATAATAGTTCTCTTTAATCCATTTTTTTTGCAGGTCGCTAAAAACAATAAAGAAAATTAATAGTTTTTGTCGACCGCATGTAGTCGACGATAAATAAATTGCAAATTAAATATTATTAATTTAAATAGTTTATAAGTCTATCAAATACATAGGCATCTTGAAAGTATCTATTAGATTGCAATGATTTTTCATAGGCGAACCTGGACAAGTTTAAGTACATGAATCTTCGCCAGAAAAAAATTTGACAACAAAAAATACTTAATATTGATAGCTTCTGGTGAAACTAAAGTACATATATAGAATACTAGGGGCTCCGCCCTCGATCGCTTCGCTCGCCAAGTTTAGTCAAAGTAACCTTTAGTATGAGTTTGGTTGAGATTTCTTTAGAAAAAAAACCATTTTCATACTGATCGATAATTTGCATTATATTGTTCCTATGGCTGCTGTACGATATAGTAATCCGACTTTTACTAAATTTTGTCAGAATGTAAGAGACAGTTTCAAACATACAATCTGTAAGTTTGGTTAAGATATCTTAAGAAACAAAAAAGTTTTTCATACAAAGCAATTCCATGACCTTTTGACCTCAGGTAAACACACTTCCAGGTAGAATTTTACAATTTTTATTTTCAGGTGTTAGTATGAAAAACTTTTTTGTTTCTTAAGATATCCAAATAAAACTCACAGATTGCATGTTTGCGACTGTCTCTTACATTCTGAACCAATTTGGTCGAAATCGGTCAGCTATATCATATAGCTGTCATAGGAAAGATCGGTCGAAAATCAGGTGTTAGTATGAAAAACTTTTTTGTTTCTTAAGATATCTTAACCAAACGTACTTTGGGACGGTCTCTTACATTCTGACAAAATTTGGTCGAAGTCGGATTACTATATAATATGAAACTAACCTTTAGTATGAAAAACTCAGCAGCTGTATGATATAGTAATCCGACTTTGACCATATTTGGTCAGAATGTAGGAGACAGTCCCAAGCATCTATTCTGTAAGTTTGGTTAAGATATCTTAAGAAACAAAAAAGTTTTCCATACTAAAGGTTAATTTCATCCGATTATTGCTGTGGCAGCTATATGATATAGTAATCCGACTTTGACCAAATTTGGTCAGAATGTAAGAGACAGTCCCAAACATCTAATCTGTAAGTTTGGTTAAGATATCTTAACAAACAAAAAAGTTTTCCATACTAAAGGTTAATTTCATTCGATTATTTCTATGGCAGCTATATGATATAGTAATCCGACTTTGACCAAATTTGGTCAGAATGTAAGAGACAGTCCCAAACATATAATCTGTAAGTTTGGTTAAGATATCTTAACAAACAAAAAAGTTTTCCGTACTAAAGGTTAATTTCATCCGATTATTGCTATGGCAGCTATATGATATAGTAATCCGACTTTGACCAAATTTGGTCAGAATGTAAGAGACAGTCCCAAACATCTAATCTGTAAGTTTGGTTAAGATATCTGAAGAAACAAAAAAGTTTTCCATACTAAAGGTTAATTTCATCCGATTATTGCTATGGCAGCTATATGATATAGTAATCCGACTTTGACCAAATTTGGTCAGAATGTAAGAGACAGTCCCAAACATCTAATCTGTAAGTTTGGTTAAGATATCTTAACAAACAAAAAAGTTTTTCATACAAAGCAATTCCATGACCTTTTGACCTCGGGTAAACACACTTGCAGGTGGAATTTTACAAAACGCCGTCTTATTGCACGATGAAATTGTCTCAGCTATGTTGTGTGAAAATTTCAGCTCTTTACTTTAGCCGTTTGGCCTACACGTTGATATGTCAGTCAGGACAAAGAGTTTTATATATATAGATAAATAATATATAGAAGATAGGTTATTTTCCCGACGAGTAGGAGTATAACACGTCTAGTGTCGCGTGATTGGAGAACTAAGCTGTTATAGCTTCAAATATTGATTATACCCGTATCCTTTCTTTTGTTCAAGTATGTATATTTCCACCTGTGACGGACGTCGAAATAGTTTTGTTGACTTTGCAGCCAATTAGACATAATGAGCATACATATGTATAGAGTAAGTGCCGGGTGACTAATGAGATATTTTGCCTGGGTCAGCTGTGATGGATGTGGGTACCCGTCGCCCTTAAAGTTTCAGTGACTACCATGACAAAGCCAAAAGCTTAATAGCTTTGGTCAGCACTTGATATCGAATTGACCAGTTGATCAGATTTTTCCAGGATGAACATAAGCAACCTGCTGCAGTTTGAGTCGATGCATTATCACGGAGCGCAGACACAGTCGTTGATCATAAATCGTTTTGTGGCCAATTCGTTGCGTATATTCATTGAAGATTTCTATCAGCGTATTGCGCCATCGTTCATGTTAATCATCTCGTGCCGTCGTCCCAGTCCGATGAACTTCTATCGCAACATCATGCAGCTGCTGTACGAGAGCGTGGACACAATGATACTACAGCTGGTCCATCACAATCACAGTCAACCACAACGCTTGACAGGATCACGTTTGCATAATCTCCTCCTGGTGGACTCGCTGCAAGCATTGCTGTAAGTTGATCAATGTGTTATCTACACCTTTTTTGATTGGACACTTGCAGGGATATTGAGATCCACACGTACAGGACACAGAATGACGCGATCAAGTATTACTTCATCTTCCTGCAGCAGAGAGATGCCCTCATTCCTAGTGATATGCAGGGTGTGTTTGATTATTGCTGGCGCCATCAGATAATCAATTGCAATGTGATGACCCAGAGCTCTCAAGGGGAGGTCATCATGCACACCTATTTCCCATATGAAGAGTCCCACTGTGGCGTTGCTATTTTGAAGCAGATCAATAGGTTTCTGGGCAAGACCTGGCAACATCCGGAATACTTTCCAGCCAAAGTCCACAATCTGCATCAGTGTCCACTCCATGTGCTGATGCGTCCCGTGTCGCCGTTTCTGAGTCTTTTTGGCAGAGTGCCCGGCCTGGAGGATCGCTTGCTGCAGGAGCTGGCCAGACGTATGAATTTCGTTATACGCCTTGTGGAGCAGCACAACCAGAGCGTTCTCTGGACGGAACAACAGGTGCTGCAGCTGGTGAGATGTGAAAAGATTAGTTTTACAATTCAAATTGGATCAAGTTGGTTTCCTCTGCAGCTGCAGCAGCAAAGAGCTCACCTGGCCATTGGTTATTTGCGCAAGCGGGTAGAGCATACCACAAATCTGACTGCCGTCTTTCCACATTATTCCAGCCGTCTGGTCAGCTGCCTGCTCCTCAATACCTACAATTTGACCAGCTTTGATATACTGCGGTTTCCATTCCAGACCATAACCTGGCTGTGTGTGCTCTCCACATTTCTAAGCGTATCCTGCCTCATGCTCTACAGTCGCCAACGAACGGACAGAGCCACTGTGCTCCTTTCCATACTGGCAGTTGCCTGTGGTCAACCAATTGGTGCATCAACCACGCGTCCGTCTCAGCAAGTGATGTACGTTAACTGGCTTGGCTTCACGCTCCTCATCCGAGCGATGTACTCGGCCTTGTTCTACCATATGCTGCGCCAGCAAGTGCACCAGAGATTGCCGCGCACCTTGGAGGAGCTGGTGGAGGGCAGCTATACGGCGGTGATGAATCGCATAACTGCACAGGATGTGCGTGAGGTGAGCAGTCTGCAGGCGCTTCTCACCAATACACGCACCATTATCATTACCACAGAATTGGAACGTGATGTCCTGGATGATATGGAATTACGTTCACATCAATACGAGTATCAATATCAGCGCGTATTTGGCGTCCTGTCGCGTCAGACGCTGTTGCATGTGACAGAGCTAGCCCACAAGCCGGGCGCCTACTATGTTCTGCCCGAGCATGTCCTGGATCAGCAGCTGGCCATCTACCTGCAGAAGGATTCGCATCTGCTGCAGCAGTTCGATGACCTGATCATGTCCATACAGGCCGTCGGGCTCATCAACTACTGGGCGGGGCAGTTGGGCAGCGAACGTTACTTCAGCAGCACCTTCATGTACGGAGACCAGCGACTGCGTCAGCCCGATCTTTGGGCCATCTATGTCATTGCCGGCGTCCTCTATGCACTCGCCACTCTCGTCTTCTTTTTTGAGCTGTTCTCAGTCCGTTGGCGCCGTTCCAATTAGCTCCAATAATTAATTTCAAATGCTCCAATTCACTTATGCAAAAATCAAAAAAAAAAAACAACCATGTTAATAGTGTGGCGTTACTCTATTTCTCCCATAGTGTTGGATAAAAGAAGCCTCGAATTGCTGGTTAAAATCATTAACTTTTAATGCTTCATCATTTTATTATGCAAATCACAAAATATTCATTTAAATGCTATATAAAAAAAAGGATAACACTAAAAACTGTGTTGATAGTGTTTAATTTTTTGGATATCGATAACCCACTTGTTATCGATTGTAATTTCACTCGTTTGTTTGATTAAATGCAACTCTGGTTAAAATTTTACTGCTGCTGCAGTTGCTCTTCTTTCTTTTCCCCTTTCTCTCCGTTTTCCCCTTTGTCCGCCTGCTGATGGGAAGCACTTTAAAGCTTTTGAAGCAGAATAGATGAAGCGCCACCGCCGCCATTGCAAATGGAGGCGCATCCCAATTCGCCGGTTTTAAGGGCGTGGGTTAAATGGGTTACCAGACGAGCACCGGACATGCCAATGGGATGTCCCAGGGAGACGGCGCCGCCATGCACATTCACCTTGGCGGGATCGACGTCCATTTTGCGGATGTTGGCCAGCACCACCAGTGAGAAGGCTTCATTGATTTCCCACATGGCGACATCCTCTTTGCGCACACCGGCGCGCTCCAGAAGTTTTGGCACCGCCAATGCAGGCGCAATGGGGAAATCAATGGGATCAGTTTCAGCATCTTGGAAGGAAACAATGCGGGCCAGAGGCTTGACGCCAGCACGCTTTGCCGCCTCGGCGGTCATTAGGACGACAGCGGCGCCACCATCGTTCAGAGTGGAGGCATTGCCGGCAGTAACGGTTCCATTCTCGCGCTGGAACACTGTCGCCAGCTGACCGAATTTGTCAAAGTTCACACGGGTGAACTCCTCGTCGACGGTGATGATCTGCTCGGGCTTGCGTTTCAGCTGAATCTTGACTGGAGCAATTTCATTTTCGAAGATCTTGTCGCTCCAGGCCTGGGCTGAGCGCTTGTACGACTCGATGGCAAAGTCATCCAGCAATACGTAACTGAAC